>OZ010588.1:99888511-99938511 GCA_963932145.1 Acanthosepion lycidas
GTGATATTTACCAGAACTACATAAGTAAAACGTGGATGAGGGTACGTTTTCCTGTTTATTGATGTACCAATCAATTAAAACTTGTTTCTGTAATATTTTTTATTCAGCTATTTTACAGATTAAACCGTAAGTTCTATGGTAACAGTTCCTTCACTCGGACATCTCGCTTGTGTAACTCTCTTTCTAGTCAACTTTGATATTCAAAAATTTAAAAACAATGTCAATCGTTAGCTTCTGTCATCTTAATCCCTTTTCTTTTATTGTTTACTCCTGAATAACGTATTGTTTTTCTCATATTCTCTCATATTCAGTAACCATCCTCTTGAGTCGGAGTGGCTTTATTGCCTTGCTGGGGTGAAATGATTACGAACATTTTAAATTTTAACGTAACATATTTTTTTTATATTTCAATTAAATACTTCAATTTAACTTCCAATGGCACAATATAAATTAACCAAAACCTATGTCACATTACGACCGCATCACGTTGAAACACCGGTTCCCGTACGATCACCGAAGTTAAGCAACGTCAAGCGTAGTCAGTTGCTATATGGGTGACCGCTTGGTGATGCCAACTTTGTATGGGTGAATTGTGTAATGTATAATGGCTCGGAATTGTTGATCGGAGAACCGTGTTCAAATTCCAGTTGAGATTGTCATATATACGCGCTAAAACTCCTGGGAATGGAATGAATCCTCCTCGTCTTCCTCCCAGCTATGGGCTAATTAGTAAATCATTACTACCAACCACCACCATCAAATACATTCTTAGAATCTAAAAATATTATTTTGACTTTAAATAACCTGCAAAGTTTTGATAAGCTGTAAAAAATAAATGAATTAATCAATCAATCTGTATTCCGTTCATATCAACGACTATGCTAAGTTTGTGAATGCATGTCTTTGTCTCATCGCCAGATAGTTTTACCATTTTTCAGGCTAGTGAAAGGAAGCCGAGAAAAACGTGTAGCTGACATCTTCCGTCTGTTCAATGTAATTAAACTACAATTTAACCATTAATGACCTTTGGGAAATCAAGAATACAAGTGTTATTCCACTTTGTTCCTATTCCAAGACTTTTTGTCCATCGTCTACTTACTCTGATAATGACGGGTGGGGCCAAAAGAAAATTTGGTATGCGGATCTCCATTTTCATATGCATTTAAGTATCATTTAATTAAACTTTTATTTAGTTAAAGTTCAATGAAATTTTAAATATTCCCCTTAAATATTCCAATTAACTCTTCATCAGCAAGACAGCAATTAACCCAATCGTCACCTATCCACCAATGATCCTAGTTTAAGAAGTGCAAGGTAATCAAGGAACACATATTTTTGTTTTCATTTGCATGTTGTTCAATTAATCATTTATTTCCACCTCAGTGAAACTATATTTCAATTAAATACTTCACTGGCAAGATACTAATTATTCGAACACTGTCTTGCATTGACATTAATACCCCTGGGACAAGCTTGAATCCAGGTTTGCTTCCTTTTGATCCTTTTAGACAGCTATTAGGTTGGTGCCAAAATAATGACGTAATAATGTCGTTTTTTTGACGTTACGTCAAAAAACGACATTGTTACGTCATTATTTTGGCACCAACCTAATATTTTGAGCTTAGTCGAGTTACTATAATACAACGACGAGAAGTGTGGACTTTGTAATCCATTTAAGTTTTAAATTGTGTGGCATTTTATTAAACTTAAATTAAACTTTACGTAACTATAAATATATCAAAAAGACACTTAGCCAGCAAGCTTAGGCGAATTCTCTGACAAATATCCACAAATGACCTTGCTAAATATACAAATCCAAGTTCTCTTAGTTTCGCTTTCAACGCCAGATGCATTGATATAGTTGAGTTCACTGTAAGCAAAAGGAACCTGTAAATGAAATATTACGACTACTTGTTCACTTTTGTGCACTGTCCTTTCAGTATCTATTTTTTTATCCTTAACCCTATCTGTTTTTGTCTGTTTTTTTCATCGATTTACACAAACAAGGTACTCGCTATTTTCGCCATGTTTATCTTGCCTTGCGAGTATTAAAATCCGTATGTGTCTTTCCTTTTAACTTCTCTTTAAAAAAATGACAAGTCATGGAGTTAAGGATAAAAAAATAAACAGAAACTCTGAAGAGATATAATAACCTACGTTCTGAAAGGACACTACACAAAAGAGAAAAATAGTCATAATATTTCATCTACACGCCCCACTTTTCCTGGCGAAGACGTGTATATACGTTTTTTTTTTTTTTTTTTACGAAAGTGTTCTTTTCAGGTACGTAAAAAAGATATCCTTAAAAACGGATGTGTTTATACACATTTTGATTCTTTTTATGCCCTTCTGAGCTTGAAATGAGGTCAATTGTCAACTCATGCTTCCAATAGAGATGCTAGACACCGTTCGGGTAATTCAAGGTGACTCAGTTTTTGATTTGCTATATTAGAAGCAAATGAAAAAACAACGTCTGAAAGTAAAAGATTTTTCGCAAAATAATGGGCGGGGCAGGGGTTAAATCACTTGCTTTGCTATAGTGACCTCCACAAATTCGCGATAGTTAAGGATTAAAATGAATTTGTCAAAAATGGAAAAGGTTTCTTGAATCTTTCATTTTACTTTTAATTGAAGCCTAAAGGATTTATCTAGTATGAAAATCACTCTGGTGTATTTCAAACAGATATTATATTGATTAGATTCGATTTGGATATTTTTGTTAAAATAGCTGATTAGCGCCGTTTTAAGTGGACTTTCATCACAATGTAATTTTTTGTATTAAGAAAACTCCCAAAAATAAAATATACTTCTCTGAAGCTTTATTTGAAGAATACTAGCTGATCTAAAGTATAATTAATCCGATTTGAAACAAATAATAATTACTTTAAGTTTAAAATAGCATACAAATGCATTTTTAAAACAAACAGTAGCCGTGTTTCAACCGACAGCAGCTATGTTTGAAGTGATTAAGGAGCGATAACAAGTGATGACTGGTTTATTGTTGCAGTACGAAGATTTTATCTGTAATATATAATTTAAAAAAAAAAGACGGATGATCGTCTTACTCAGTAATCTACAAAAATTGGGAATATTCTCTGTAATCTAATTTTACGAATATTGACTTTAAATTCCTAGTGTGGTCTGTCTTATTTTCTTATAACGTCGTGTAAGGTCGACCATACTTTAAAAATGGGAACGTTACATAATATATTTTATACAAAAAGAAATTTAATTTTTTTTTTAAAATTAAGTGCATAATGATTTGTATTAAGCTTTTCAATTTTTGATTGGTAAATATGGTTTTCACAGTTATGAAATTTTGTGCGATAATCTTAAGTCGCACTTAATTCCCGCTTGTGGTTTACAAAGGAGGCAACGTATGAAGCAAGAGTAAGGATTTGGGCTTGAGATCACTGCTCGATTGGCTGACTTTTTAGATCTTGAACTCGTTTCTTGAAAACGATTCAGACAAGCTGATTGAAAACTACTGAGTTCACTGAAGCACGTTGATCTCCATTCTACCCGCTCCAAGGATAAACGCTCGAGGGTGTTATGAGGTATATTGACAACTGACAAGTTACTCTTCACTATCTTAACCATGGGCGTCCTACGTTCCTGTAGCCATGATCTAAGTGAGTGTACATTAGAATCTTGGGTACCCTGACACCAAGCATTCTCAAAACATGACCAGTCCACCGTAACTGAGATTGTATGAGAAGTCTCGATTCCTATAATATTACACCTGTTAAACAGGTCTACGTTAGATGTCCTACCTTGAAGGTTAACTCCACAGATGTACTTATATATATATATATATATATGGTAGTACTCGTTTGAAAAACCTCGGATAGCTCAACTGGCTGTAGAACAAATTGGCACTACGCATAAGGAACCTAACACTTTATTAAACCAAAAATCGGAAATTCTTAGTAACTGTAGGCATACAAAAGGTTGGTTATTAGAGTATTTTTTGTGTCGTCATTGCGTTAGCAATAAATTAGCATACCCCGTGCTGATTCTCTTATTTTTTGTCACATGGTTATGGCTATTATTTGCTTTTATCAATAAATACTGTTCCGTATTTTCCTTTTTAGCCAACTTTACCCTGAAGATCCGTTTAGGGGAAACCTAGGGAGATTTGCCTATCTCCTTAGGATTATTCTAGTGTACATATATATATATATATATATATATATATATATATATATATGTATATGTGTGTGTGTGTGTGTGTGTGTGTGTGTGTGTGTGTGTGTGTGTGTATAAGGAACCTAACACTTTATTAAACCAAAAAAATTAAAAATAAATGAAAACAATTCTTGTAAAAAATCATTATTTATCACAAAAAAAACAAAAACGCCTGACAATTACAATTACACATCCGCTGGCCCTCGACGTGGTGTAATGGTTAACAAACTAGGGCCATTACGACTGCGTAATAAGGTCGATCCTCATTCGTGTCCCATAGTTTCAGCCTGTGTCAGTTCTAAGCTACACTTAGAAATCAATAGAAATATGAAACGGGCATTTTGATTCCCACCCTATCTAGTCGTCCGTCTTCAAAATGCAACAGTAGGTACCTCCAATAAAATTTCGATACCTAAGGTTTAAAATGATTTTTTAAAAATGATGATACATTCATGAAACTTACATTTTAGCTTTAATTGGAAGCTAAATAATTAAATTTACTATTTCCAGTAAGTAAAAAATTCTGGTATATTTCAAATAGAAATTATATACATCGGAATTGTGACACATTATTTGAGTTCAATTATCAAATTTAAAGTTAAATTAAGCTTATTTTAAATAAACATTATAGCATACAAATGTAATATACAAGCATTTCTTAACGACGGGTTCAGTTTTTCTTTCGTCTTTATTGACGTATTGTAAGTTCCGAGGAGTATGGATGACCAGAATTGACATAAATTTACGAAATCTAAGTGAGCTTTTCAATTTTTGATTCGTAAATGTAGTTTTCACCTAACCTAAAGTAATGCATAATTTTAATCGATTTTTAATATAAATTATTTAAATAATATTTAATCATAATGAAAACAATTCTTGCAAACATTAATTATTCTTCGAGAAAACTTGAAATTTGAATAATTGAACTCAAATAATGTGTCACAATTCCGATGTATATAATTTCTATTTGAAATATACCAGAATTTTTTACTTACTGGAAAACTTGTCTTCTTAAGGCAATAGTGTCCTTAATAAATCTTATTTTTAAAAACAATTTAAAAAATTTCTAATGAAATAATGTCATAATTTTATTGCATTTTTTATTTTACGATTCAAAGCAGATTTTCGGTAAATGATCTTTCTTTTTAAAAAAAAAAAAAAAAATGTAGATTAAATTTCCAAGAAGTCCTGCTAATAAAATATACCCACTTTAAAAATTTAATTTCTCAAAATTTCATGAAATTAAGTGGATGGTAACATATGTAAAAAAAATATATTTTTCATCAAGATTTTATTAAAAAAAAAAAAAAAAAACGAAAAAATATTCTAAAAAAACGAAAAAAATAATTTTATTCATTTATGAATAAGTTCTGACCGTGACTTTTGTATTTTCTGTTTTTAATTTTGTTATTTTCATTCAGATATATAGAAATGTTTACCTTCATTTCTCGGTTATATTCGGAAGAAAAAGTTTGTCAGTTGAATTTTGATTTAAGGAAACGGTAATAAGAAAAAAATAGATACAATTTATTTGCTTGACTTTAACACTTATCTCCGTAAATTTCATCATGAAACCACATTTTAAATTTTCTGTCGAGTTTTATTTCTTATTTTTAAATAAATTCAAACAATTCAATCTATTTTACACTTCTAATACGAGAATTTTTTTTTTATTTTGAAGTTATAAGACAGTTTTTCGTTTGAATCTTTTCAAAGAAAATAAACATTTTTAGTTATACTTTGAAGAAAAATCTCGTCATTTAAATTTGATACAGAAACCGCTCACTTTGTTTTGTTTCCCATTTGAAATTAAAAATAGACATTACTTGATTGAATTTAATCTTCAATCAACATTTAAAATATTCTGTACGTTTTTCTTTTTTTAATTTTTATTTCTGTATTTGATATTTCCCATTACTTAGTAAATCCATTCGCTTCTTATTTAGAAAGACTTTTTGTTTAACTGAAAAGATAACATTAAAGCATTGATTTCAGAAGCGTGAATTATCTCGACATGTATTTCTACTTGTTATAGCTACGCTTTTTATAGAATCATTATTAAGCATAGAGAAGTTAGTCAAAAGAAGTTATTTCATATCCAATCTCATCAACTATTAATAAATTTTAAAACAAAAATATTAAATAAAAAATAACTCCTTCTATTATTTACATTATTTTGACTGTTATCCTCATCTTCATTACCATATTCACAACATTTCGGTCGTTGTACGCTCCGGCCTTCTTCGGGTGATTAGAAGTTCTAGTCGAACCCTTTATTTCGTCCATCGGGATAGATTGTTCTCGTTCCACGTACCATGCCTCTTCCGGATGTCTCAGTTATATCCCTTAAACTGAACTCTCCAATTAGTCACTGGATCATCTAACCAACATCTTTATCCACTGGGCCATATTAGATCAAATATGAAATCTGGATATACAGTCATTCCTCAAATATGCACATTCAAACGTGACCATTTGGAGGCGGGCGTGCGTGTGCGAAAGAAGATATTCAAGATTATAGAAGAGGACAAACTTGCAGGTAAGAAGTCGAGACTTAAAAAGCAAAATGGAGAGAGATTTCGAAATAACTAATGTATTGTGTCATTAATTGGGTCTATTGCTCTCCAGGGATTAAGACGGTTAACCAGATTTCGAACAGGCAATATAAAGTATGATGGCAAAACATAGCCTGCTTGTCTATCTATCTATCTATCTATCTATATATATATATATATATATATATATATATATATATATATATATATATATTAGGTTGGTGCAAAAATAATGACGGTTTTTGACGTATTTTTAACGCCAAAAACCGTCATTATTTTTGCACCAACCTAATATATATATATATATATATATATATATATATATATATATATATATATATATATATATATACATATATATATATAAAGATTCATGGTCAGAGTTGAATCAGACCAGGAAACAGTAATATTAAAAAGTGCTCAATACACCTGAGAAAAATAAGTAAAAATCAAAATATCATGTAGAGTTTTTAACTTTAAAAATCAGGAGGTCAATATATATATATATATATATATATATATATATATATATATACACAATCTACACACACACACACACACATATATATATATATATACAATCTACATATATATATATATATATATATATATATATATATATATATATATATATATATATATATATACATACATTCAGCATCATCACTTGATAAGACACCAGAGGTGTTGAAACAAAATAGTTATTTTTGTAGTGATTTTCTAACATATTTATGTTATAATTTTTAAATAAATAATTATATATATATATATATATATATATATATATATATATATATATATATATATATATATAATACAATCTCCCGTTTGAATCCAGTTTGTTCATATCTATCTATCAATCTTTCTCTTTTCGTTGCTTCAAAATTAACGTGATTGCGGGATATAAAGTATCATTTTCGGTGGCAAACCCATATCTTGATGTCATTGAAATGACCAGACCTATCTCAATTATACCATGTCATCTGGTGAATAATGGTGTACCCTGGATAGAATACTCATGACAAGTTTCTGGATTCGAAATTTAGTATCAGGCTTACAGTTTTAAAAACATTTTCAGATCAATGAAGGTTGGAGGCGAATAATTAATTGGTGAACTGGAAATCTCTCGAACTGAAAAATAATATGATTGACTTCTGTATTTTCTCATAGATAGGAGAATATCATTTTGTAGGAAGCAAGAATACAAAATGGTGGTTGCAGAGCATCGGCTGGAAAAATGTTTATTGAAGCACATTAGAATTTATAAGGATTTTGTTTCTGATTTAGTATTAATCGATGTTTGAGCCTGCAGGTCGTAGTCTGATATAAAATCGATGATTCGTATTCTATGATTGAGGAAATACTATTGTGGGACTAAGTTGAGGTCGGGGCCAATTGTGACGGATACTATTAAATATCTATAATTTCTGAGGAAGGTGATTATCGTTTTCAATAATGGATTAGTGGAAGATGAATATTGGTTTACATAGCCTAGAAGACAATCAACTTTCTAAAATCCAGATTCGAATCTATCGGAAACTGTCGTCCCAATAACATTTGGGGCTTTTTTGAGACAGAGAGACACGAGCAGAAAGATTTAGAAAACTCAGGATATAATTCCCTTAAGGTAATCTGTTTCAAAAGATATTTGACATATTAGAATATGATTTAATGAATTTCCGAGTTTGGGGAAAGAGACAAGAAGACAATAAACGTTTGATATTTAAGTAAGAAAGACGAATAAGATGACTGATATTGGATTAATGAAAAATAGCTCTTGGCAAGCATAAACAGTCAGAAAATATTATATATCGACTATATTACAGTATTTGGATTATATAAAGGAATATCAAATCAGATATAGGATTACTAACATATAATTTCTGCTAGACAAAGATATGAATACAATCTAACGTTAATAGACGAGAGTATATGTTGCATAAAAGAATTAACAACACTTGGATGATTAATGTCATTTTCTACTAAAGAAAATTAATAACAAATAGAAGATGGAGGTCATAGACAGGAATAACATTACCTGTCAATATTTTGTATTAGGTAATACAGTAGTCCACCGTTTTTAGGCGAACCAGTTTACCGCGGTACCCGGTGTACTGTGGATGGGTGGGGGACCCCAAGATTTTGCTCTCGTACACTCAATATCGCTCACTTTTTTTTTTTTTTTTTTTTTTTAGAAATTCCACCCTATTTTCCAATTTCTGGGCCATCTTCACGATAAACAGAACAAAGAGTGCTTATCAAATGGGTCCTAATTTGGTTCAATAATTTCACCTCTTTTTTACGCATTTACCTTCATTTTGATGAACAAACAGCCAAACTTTTGCGAAATTTTAACACCTCCACCGTTTCACACAATTTGATTTTTAAGCCCCCGTGCTAAATATCTAATAAAAATTTTCCGAAGAGTTATATTTACGTGTCAATTTACATCCTTCGTTCGAAAATAGCAAAGAAATTTCCATAAAATCTACCTTTTCGGAGTTATCGAGAATAAAATTTCGGACTCATTAGCGTCACGGCAGACATTACTGGTAATTTTTTTTTTTTTTTGCATGTATGTGCTGCGGAACAGACATTCACTTTTTTTATTATTGCGCACGCACTGATGCAAACAACACCAATAATGACTGCCGTGCTGTAGTCGAAAACGACACGAATGAGTCCGAACTTTCATTGTCGATAACTCCAAAACGGTAGATTTTATGAAGAATGATTTCTTATTTTCGAATTAGGCATGCAAATTTAGAATAAAAAATAACTGTTAGGAAAAGTTCTATTCGACACATAGCGCGGGGCTTTAAAAGCCAGTTACGGAATCATTGGCATAAATTAGTATAATTTTTTAGGTTCTTTTCGAGCCATTATCTACGGTACATATGGTGAAATAGGGCGCAAAAATCAGGTACGTGTTCAACGGGCTATTACGCCCCTTCCTCACTCCCCACAGCGACCACGATTTAATTGCAGCTTGGGTCGGCCATCTTGGACTCCAAAGCCGGCGCTATAGCGGTGGACTTCTACTGTATAATATTATTTGAATATAGGATAATTTAAAACGGCGATTTGTCCTGATGTACATATCAGAATTTATATTTGGAAGTAGTTTAGGGCTTTAGAATGGGAATCACTAAAAAATGGAAGTTAAATGTCATAGACTTGAATAACATCAAATGTCTATATCCTAGAATTTATATTTGATTAGTGAATGTGGCTTTAGAATAGGGATCACTTAAAAATGGAGTCTGGAGGTGAGAGACAGAAATAACATCAATTGTTGATATTTTAGAATATTTATTTGAGAGTAATATATGGTATTAGAATAGGGATCATTCAAACATGGAGGTAGGAGGAAATAGGAATAACATCCACTGAATATAATATAGACTTTACATTTGAGAGGAGATCATAACTTTAGAATCAGGGATCACATAAAGATGGAGGACATAGACAGGAATAGCATTCACTATTTCTATTTTAGAATTTTTATTTGAGCATAACATGACTTTCGAAAAATATCACCGAAAAATGGACGGTCGGATATCATCATTGGAAAAACATGCACTGTATGTATTTTAGAATATTTATTTCCTTGTAGAATAACTTTAGAATAGATATCACTGAAAAATGGAGATTGGATGCCATAGACAGGCATAACATGCACCGTCTATATTTTAGAATTTTTATTTTTGTGTAAAATAAGACTTTAGAATAAGGATAACTGAAAAATCGAGGTTGTAGTTGATAGACCGGAATAATATGAACAGTCTATAGTATAGAATTTTTATTTGAGAACAGATTTTGACTTTAGGATAAGGTCCACTGAAAAATAGAGGTTGAACGTCATAGCCTCAAGTCGATCCTGTTCAGAAAAAAATACAATAGAGAAATTTGACAACCAGCAGACAAGAATTAAAAAGAAACATCAAAGTATTCGGCTGATGTGATTGTTCTATTTTTCACTGTTACCATACCACGAATTTTGCTTCAAAAATTATTCCAGTTCTTTAAAATCCATTCAGAGAAGTATTTGATCCTTTAATACATTTTATATGTAGTTTTCATTTCTGGGGGCCATTTGAAGCAGTATAATTTTTAAGTAATTGTAAGTAGCATATTTTGCCATATATGGTCTGATGCCCCCGCTGTTCATCACTAGGTTCTCGACAAAATTCAAAGAAGGGTATGCTTACAGTCACTTTCCCACAAACGTGATATGGCGTCCCCCTGTCTGTTCTAGAAATATTTTCATGGCAACTTCTCTGACGAGCTACTTTCATTGGTACCCCAACTGCATGAATTTAAGCGTGATACTCGGTTGGCATCTCGGTCCCAACCTTTCACTGTCGAAACAGTTAAATGTAACCGCTTCTTCTACTCCAACAGCTTCTTCTCTCACACTTTCCAACAGTGGAACTACCTTCCTCTTGCTTGCTTTCGTGATAGCTATGATCTTCAAATATTTAAATGTAATGTCAATCGGCATCTTTTCATGCTTTGATCCTGATCCCCGTCCTTTTCTGTATCTTTTCCTCAAACACCCCTCTTTACTCTCACTCTCTATAGCCCATTCCTTGCTAGTGGAAATATCACCTGCTTGGGAGGAATTACTTAAATAAAAAACATAATATCGGCCATCATTTGGTACACTGATCTTAATGTTGTGAAATTCATTCATTATTTTGTGTGTTAATAATACATTTATGGGTTTTGTCGTAAAATTCGTCTCTTTTCGTCTGCTGTGTGAGCATATAAATTAAATGTTATCTCAACCATTTGTTTGAACTGTTTTTTTTTTTCGTAAATATTTTTTTTACCAAATAAAAACTTCCTTTAGGATCACCGATAACTCAAGGTTGGATGTAAGATTAACCTCAATCGTCTATAAATAATTTGGGCCTTGTTGCTTTCCTGCTTTTTGAATTTCTTATCTGCAGTTCCTTTCTTTAAGAAATCTGGGGAACATTCTGACCTCTCGAATTATTAACGTTTCCATCTTACCTATTTTATGAAAGGCATATTGAATACTGGGCCATAACATCCCTGCATTTCCAGTTATGCATCTCGACATTGTTGATAAAATTCAATGAAGTAGTTGTAATGTAATCGATCCTGAGGTGTCTTCCGGACTCCAGTTTTTTCTCAATGTCAGGCGACTTCTTTAAGAAGACGCTTACACTCATTACGACCGCTGATAATGTGGTGTCTGTTATAATCGCACCTGTCGCGCTGGTATAGTTGGGAAAAGTGATTCCTGTGGGCTATAGCGACTGAACAGAACCAAGGTAAATTTGTAGTTTCACTTGGTATTTTCGTTTGGGCACTAAAAGCTTTGATATCAGATTTCATCCGGAAATAGACGTCAATGTCATATTTCTTAACAGGATACTTAAAGATATCATTTCAAGGGGCAACGCAAAGAAAATGAATCCCAATTAGTGCGTTGATAACAGAAAGATGTTCTGTTAATATGGGGGTTCTTTCCTGATTGGTGAGTGTGGAATGGGGTCTACATACGCTCCAGCTTCGTCGGAGTTGCCAAGAGGACAGAGCTGTAGAGTTTAATACAAACAACAAAAGAAGGACGGGATAAAAAGTGAAATAAAAACGCTTTTAAAAATTTACATAGAAATTGATTTTTTTATGTTTTTTAATTACTTCTGCATTTTTTTTATATTAACCTATTACGACAATGCCATCAGTTGTTGGCATTTATGTGTCTCATAATGCGTTCGACAGGTCAATGAATATTTGCTTACGGTGGAGTAATTGATAGCAGCTCTGATTGAGGAACTGGAGAGCCGAGTTCGAATTCCAGTCGAATCCATTACATTCACTTACGTGCTAATACCCATGTGAAAGGTATGAATCTTCTTCTCCCCCCACCAGCTATGGGTAAATAGAAGAACAGACTGGTTTCTATTCCCTTAGATGGCAACTGTTCTACCGCAGAAGGAAATGGCAAACTACTGCCGGAAAATAATTGATACATGATTGCCTAAGCGTGTATCACGCATGGCACATAACTGACTATATATATATATATATATATATATATATATATATATATATATATATATATATATATACTACCTGAACGTATCTGCCACCAGAAAAGTTTTTAAAGATATATCAAGCTCGATCCCCACAGGGAATACCACTCCTTTGGGAGGGAACTGGGTTTATTCGACGGTGGCTGTGGCGCTCCTAAAAGGGGAATTGTCGACTGGAGTAATTTTTCCATCCTATGGTCGTTTAACTCACTTTAAACTGACCTTGTGTCACATTAGTTAGCAACGTGAATGCACTGAAAAATACATCATACTACATGAAACGGACATATTTTTAAGCTTCTCTATAAAAAAAGATACTCCCAGTAGCCAAGCAAATACAACGATGGTAATGCAAATTGTCAGGACAGCTTCTAACTCTGTGTGATATAATCTCCTTTCACTTCGCACGATTTTCGCGTTAAGAGAATGATGTTCGTTGTTATGTACTGGATAACAGCTTGAAATTAGAATTCGGAGAGACGAGTTCGAATTTTAGTGGGGTTCGTTACATTCGCCTACACCGCTTATTAAAGTATTATTCCGTCTCTTCCTTCCCCAGCTATGGTTGGATTAGGGGGATAGAAAGGATCCTATATCCTTGGTTGGCCACAAGTCTACTGAGGAAAGAAATGGCAACCTTCTGCGGGAAAATCTTCTGCCTAGTAAGTCATGAATCAAAAGAGATATGATCGCCGAATCGTGTACCGCGTATCGTGATTAACTGACTGACTGGACGGAAATAAGTATCCTGTTTATACTTGACTTATTAGTCTATTAAATAATTTGGCCAACTGAAATATATATATATATATATATATATATATATATATATATATATATATATATATATAGTTATAACTTATTAGATTGGAATCGTAATCACGATCTAATTCATCAGACCTACCAATTCCGATTCCAATGTAATAAATTATAACCATGGAATATTAGTGTTTGAGACTTTTATATTATATACTTACTCTGTCCTGGACATTGAGTTCTACCTGGATTCTATCCTCTTGTGAATATATATATATATATATATATATATATATATATATATATATATATATATATATATTCACCACTAATATTATCTCTCTCTTTCTCTATTTCTCTCTATCTCTCTTCTTTTCTCTCTCTCCATATATATATTCTATAAAAAGAATGTATAAACATAAAAACGTCTTAATATACATACATACACACACACACTCACACACACATATATATATATATATATATATATATATACATATGTGTGTGTGTGTGTGTATGTATGCATGTATGTATGTATGTATGTATAATTTAGGTCATGCTACTTGAAATTACCTGCCATCAGGAAACTTTAAAAAAATATTAAGCTCAACCAACAGGCTTCCTTCCCAACAGGCAATACCGTTCCTTTTGGGCTGTGCCTGGGGTCTCCCCAAAGGGGGAATTCTTAAGGGGATTGAGCAATTTTTCCGCGCTATGGCCGTAAAACGCATTTTAAACTGAATTGTATGAATTTTAATAAGAAAAGGCCTGTGGTCAAGAAGAATAAAAGTAAAAACCCGAGGACCAGAATAAGGTGACATCATTTCATATGAGAAAATTTTATGAGATCCACCCCGATCAAAAAAGTGTTAATTCCGGCAAGGTCTTCACTTGACTGAATTGCAAGGATTGAAGAACATTGTGAATTTAATTTCGAAAAGACACGTAATATTAGTTGGGGATTGTAGCATGTTATCAATGCTTATAAGGCTGATAGTAGAATGCTACCAAGAAGTGACATTTGACCCCGAGTCCGGTAGACATAGAAGAGGATTATTTTGCTGAATATCTAGGAACAGCCCAAAATCTTTCTCATGAATTCTGATGATAAATGTTATTTTGGTTCACGCCATTTCTGACAGACGGTAAGACATTTCGGATAGCGTCAAAATCCATATTAATATAATCCTTTTCACCCTTTTCTCTCTAACAATTAACCATTTTTACACAGTTCTTAATACATTTAACACCATTTCGGATAGCGGGGAAACCTGTATGAATAAAGGCCTTATTCACCATTTTCTCATCAACCATTCTTATGAATGTGCAATTTACGCTATTTCCAGTAGCGGGTAAATCTTTATGAATGAAGGTCTTTTTCCCCATTTTCACATTAACAGTTAACCAGTACAGTTTACGCCATTTCGGATACCGGGGAAACCTGTATGAATAAAGGCTTTTAATACCATTTTCTCATTAACAATCAACCATTCTTATGCATGTACTATTTACGCCATTTTGGGTAGCGTAGAAAACTGTGTCAATGTAGGTGCGTTTTCGACTCTTTCTCATTACAAATGAAACATTTTTACATAGGTTTTAACACAATTTACATTATTTCAAATTGCAGGTAAACTTGTATTAATGTAGGCTTATTTAAACTCTTATCTAAAATTAATAATTTTTACATAATTCTTGCGGTGAAACTTGTATTAATGTAGGCCTTTTTATCTCTTTCTCATTAAAAATTTTATATTTTTACATATTTCATATTAGAATTTACGCCATTTCGAAGAGAGGGGATAATTGTATTATTATAGGTCTTTTCATCTCTTAACAAATAAACATTTCCACATCTGTTTTATTACAATTTACGCCAATTCCGATAGCGAGGAAAGCTTATCTTAATGTAGACTTTTTCACCTTTTTCGCATTTACAATTAAACATCTTTACATATTTTTATTGCAATGAAATCCATTTCGGATAGTGAGGAAAATTTGTATTAATATAGATCTTTTTTTTATTTTTTTCTCATTATCTTACTTTTATTTAAAGATATATCTTTAAAGATTCATGTAATTAATCCTAATGGAAGAAAGCCGTATTAATATAGGACTTTCAACATGTTTTTCATTTAAATTTAAACATTTAAAAAAAAAATTTTCTTACAATTTACGCTATTTCGTATAGTGGCAAAAAGTTGTATTAATAGAGCCCATTTTAATTTTTTTATATTTCCTCTTTTCATAATTAAAATCTATACCATTTAAGGTAACGTGGAAACCCTTGCATTAATGTAAGTTTTTTTTTCTTTTTTTTTGTTTCTTGTATTTTCTTTTCCTTATTAATAGGCCTATTAATATATAACATCTAATGTATTTATATAATTATTCTCCTTGATTGTATGCGTGAAACTTACAGTTATATTTCCATCTCTTACCAGATTTAATATATCTAGCTTACCTTTTACTATTAAGCAGGAAGGAAGTTTCCAAAGAGAGAAGGCGGAGAAAAAAACTCGTATACTATGTCAGATGATCTTATAAAATTCAATTTGTTCGCAATATTATTCTTAGATCAACGCTAAAGCTTTCAGATTATACACAATAAGGATTAATATCTTTTTAAGCTTTTCCCCCCAAGCAAGGTGAAGGTGCCACTAGCACGTAAGGGTTACATTGTGGGAGCAAGAGTAAAGAGGGATGATGGAGGAAAAGATGAAGAGTAAGACGGTGAATAGATCAAGGCATCTGGAAATGTCGATTAGCATTTGAATAGATGGAGATATAGCTATCAGAGAAGCAAGTAAGACGAAAGAAGTTCCACAGACGGGAAGTGCGAGACATGAAGCTATTGGAGTAGGAGAGATGGCTACATTTAAGCGTTTCGACAGCAAAAGTGTGGGACTGAGATGACAATTTCGCTTATTGTACATGAGGCTTTTCATATTCAGGAGATTATGCCATAAAGTAAGTTTTATCTATAGTAGAAACTAATTAAACCACTAAACTCACGTTGCTTTATGGTACACCAGACAAGACCCTGATGCCTTTTGATTTTAATTGGTTGGAGGCAATAATGGCATCTCAAATATTCCAGAAACTGGTTCTATAAAAACAGATAATCTTTAGGGACATATACTAATTTTATTTTCAATCTGAGAATAAAAAAACAAATCACTTTATAGTATCAAAATGAATTAAACCATTTTGATAATTTAATAGAAAACATTTATTTATTAAGATATTCCCAGATTTAAATTCTGTTCTCATCATATTTCTGTTTGTAAGTATGATGCTTTTTGACGCTAGTGTCATCGGCTGTGTTATGGTTTCTTAGCCACATTCAAATTGAATCGCTGCAGTTCCAAAGATCCAATGAAAGACCTATCAAATTCATGATTCGACGATTTGCCAAATTTTTAACTTCAAGATAATTTCTTTTGTCAGAATACATTATGGTCATCACAGGAAACCTTCTTTCTATCACCGCAGAACTTACAATAATGTTATTAATTATATTTTTAACTATTATATAAAGGCCATTAATATATAAAATTATTTTCGGATAATCCAATAACAGATTCGCTATGCTTTTGAAATTTTAAGAATCGGTCCATGAGAACTGGTGCAATCCTGTAGGAAGCCACAACTCATTGGAGGTATTCACATGTACAATTTGTGTCTTAGTGACTGAAGATGGATTTCATACCGTTAAATACGACACTTTTGGCTAGCCATAACGCTTTAAGCATATTCCACAGAGACTGGCGCATTGTCCATCTCTGTTCAGGAGGGGGAGTAGTGTTGTAGCCATTAGGAATACTTTTTTTTTCATTTTTATTTTTAGTTTGAAGATCGAAGCAGTTGGAAACACTCTTCATACAAGTCTGAATACGTTGGATCAGAGATTGCCTGAGGAGAATGGGTTATTCGAATTGAAGGTATTTCAAGATTGGCCCAACCTGCAAGTGTTTGTTTTTTTAAATCAAAACCTGCAACCCTGTCGCTCACATTTGGCTGTAATGCATTTACCTAAAATATTTTTATCAGAATATCAGTTGCCATGTTGACAATATTAGACTTCGTATATTTATAGCCGAGCGTCAACTTGTTTGGCTGCTGGTCTCTCGTTAAACATTAACATAGGCCAGGATGCATATCCCTGGAATAGCATTATCAGACTGGGTGTCCTGATGGGTACAATGGGCTTTGTATTTTTTAAAACCCAATGTCACATTATTAGCGTACTAATCTTTCACTTAACAGCGAATATCTGTTCCTCAGTATCATTTTGTTGGCTTTTCTCACTCAATAATAATAATAATAATAATAACGAAATCGAAATCTCAAAAATGTGGCACATAGGAACATCAACAATCCCTGTTGTCGTTGGAGCCCTCGGATTAGTTGGAAAAGATTCCAGTAGACTAATTAAAGGGATTCCTGGAAACACATGCCTCAAAGAAATACGAAACAATTTTCTCACAACTACAACCCACACTTTACGAAGGGTTTTATCTATGTAATTTTTTTTTTTTTTTAATCAGTGGAATATGTCATGTTGCCATTTCTAACCTTAGGTCCCTAGGCGGGACCCGGAAAGAAATGTGTAAACGCCAGAAATCAAACAAAATAATAATAATAATAATAATAATAATAATAATAATAATAATAATTCACACAGAATCTAAACACGCTTAATCAGTCTTCCAGCTGTCTGTCTCAAAGATGGACGTCATGACAGTTTTATTCCAAGTGACTCTCATTTGCCCTCACCCCGTTTTACTCTGAATATCAGACTGCCATCAATTTTTCACCGCTTATGTAAGATGATCACTTCGACACCGTGGTCACAATAATGATCATAATCACGCGTGATTGTGAATTTAATTTGCATTAAACGGTGCCTGATTTAGTTTATCGAAGGAAGAATTGGACAGAGACTTCTCGTCGTTGACTGTCGGGGATCAATAAATCGTAGCTTTTTTCAGTTCTTTTAAATAACACGGGTGGACATAGTAGTACTAATAGAAGTAGTGTTGGTACTAATCATTCCTGTTTCACGTCGCCGGTTGCTACTGGAATATGTTTGTAATTTCGTTCGTTCTCAGAAACAAAAACAGTGTGCTGAACTGTTATATAATATATAATGGCAGTGAATGCGAGACAATCTCCTCGCAGATGAAGACCAGATTTTAAGTGATGTGGTTCTATTGACGATGGAACAGATTTAACAAGAAGTCTTAAGTTGATTGGTAAGTGATTTCTGATTCGGGGAACCAATTGTAATATCGTATAATAATATCATATAACCATTGCTTAAAAATCACAGCTGACGAAAGATAGATAATACTGTTGAAGAATAGTTTCAGACTGTTATTTTTTAGTGGCCGTGTATTTTGGCTCGGACCTTCTGAGGCTGATCTTTATGGTCAGATGGTAGACAAAATAAAGATGTCGATTTTGATTCGCTGTGACGAATGTGGAACGTTAGAAAGATAGAAAGTGATTTCGATGAGTTAAGATTTTACACGTCATACACAGTCTACGGGATTATTGGGAGGAAAGACTCATCTTTCTTTCTTTCTTTCTTGACTGTAGATCAAAACTTATTATTGCCCAAGACACGACTAATTTTTCACCCACAAGGACGCGGGTACACTTTTCGTCTCTATCGAAACTAGAAAGTGGAGACTGGGCAACTCTGTTCCATATATGGCTGCGGTACTCCATTTTTGGCCTGAACTGACTCTTGCAAAAGTAGACGATAGTAGGCAGAACCATGTACTTAATACAGAGAGCTGCCCATTTTCCCAGCATGTTTAACGATGCAATCGTATTTAAGGGTTCCACTGGGGGTCTAGTTTGAGTTTTAATACCAATGAGTGTTCAAGGCATAAGGCATCCCTGTGCAAACCTCCGTTCATTGTGATCGTTAATAGTTCTGATTAAAATTAAAAAAAAATCGTGGCATTCAGCAATCCTAAGATTCGATCTACAGTCAAGAAAGGAAGAAAGGTTAGGCTTTCCTCCCAAAGAAGACAGTGGCAACATTAGAATATGGAGGAGGCTTGATGATGTTTTGGGGTTGTCTTACCTCAAGGCGGACTGGACAATTAATTGCAATAAGAGGAATAATGAAATCTGCAGAATATATCATAATTCTGGATGAAAATCTACAACTATCATCAGAAAATCTTCATTAAGGTGGGCGCTTTAATTTCCAGCAAGATAATGATCCAAAACATACGTCTTAATCAGAGACTGCATGGCTTCAGAAAAAGATTACAGTTCTGCCATGATTTTCAATGAGTCATGTCTTGAATCCTATTGAAAATGTATGGCAAGACTTGAAACTTCTAATGAATCATGGGTCACCAAAAAACCTTCAGGAATTAGAAGGTGAAACCATTGAAGAATGGACGGGAATCCCAGAAAAGACTTGTTTATATCTCATCAAAATCTTTAGAAAACGATTGCAGTAAGATATAAAGATGTGGGGCCATCCTATGGACTATTAATATTGTGAAATTTGTTCACTGGTTTCTATTTTTCATACTGTACGAATAATGTTGTCGTTTCCTATTTTGGATAATTCCCCTGTCAAATGTGTTGTATTTAACCTATTATTCTGAAAATTGAGTTTCATATTCCTGTTCTTGTGCTCATATACATATAAATATCGGGCATCATACGCGCATTAAAAATATTTAAAAATATTCGAAATTGATGGGTATACGAATAATTTCGTCCTTGACTGTGCGAACTGGAATGTCGGTCTCAAGCAGGAACAGAATTTAACTATGTGGTAATTGTAACATTGGACAACGTAAATTGGTACACAGAAATACAGAAGCGTAGCGGAATATCAAAGGATAATTGCCAGAAATTAATCAACGTATTAAATCAGGAATTTGTCATTAGAAAGAAAGAAGACGTAGATGAACCTCTGTGCAATAGCTTAGTATTCATATAGCAAAGACTGAAAAGGCTTCAAGTGATAGACATGTGTTCCTACTGACTATGCTGGCATTATTATATATATAGGAAATCTTAGGTACGATTCCAAACTTCAGATATTAAATAAAAAAGCTATCAGGTAACATGTCTCGTGGATTCCGGCGATGGGATCCTGCACAGATAAATAAACAACGCCAGTAATTGAAATAGAAAAATATGTGTATTAAACATAAGAATACAAACTTGAAATGAAGGCTAGTAGTCCAGGAATGCGGGTTAGTAGAAAAGTATATGTACATGTCTTTGTATGTGAAGCCGTAATTATCTCTCTTTCTGGACTCTCGTATAACTCTGGGTGGACACCCTGTCTCGACGTTTTTGTCACGCTATCTCTCCGTAGTATAAGTATACTTTGGACGAGTCCATCTTGTGTACAAGGGGCGAGCCCCACAATAATATGCTAAAATCAGGAAGGGCAGGTTGAGGAAACAGTTAACGCCCACAGGACATATAGATGTCCTCAGAGTTATGGAGAGAAGAGGGAGAAACCTACTTGATGAGTTTTAGGAAAGGACAGCAGAACATTTTTCAGCATTTCACCCAAAGGAAGGCAGGCGGCCGGGCCTCTAGTACGCAAGGGGCTACAGGGAGTGTAAGGGAAAACACTGGGTACAGAGAGTGTTGAAAAAAGGAGAACATAGGAGGATAAAAAGAAGAACGTTGACCAAAGCAACAGAAGATATCGATTGACATTACATTTAAATTTTTGAAGATTATAGTCATCAGGGAAACAATCAAGAGGAAGGGAGTTCCAATGTCGGGAAGTGCAAGAGAAGAAGCTTTTGGTGTAGAAGAGGCGGTTACATTTAACTGTTTCGATAGTAAAAGGGTGGGACCAAGATGCCATTCTAGTAGCACGCTTAAATTCCTGCAATCAGGGTACCATTGAAAATAACTCCAGAGCAGATGCCATGAAAATAATTATAGAAAGCTGGGAAGCTACAATGATTCAGTAGCTACTTAGAAGAAACAGAAAGTAGGAATTTGTGGAGCGCCATCATCGCTTCCATTCAGAAGGTATACAGCTTTTTTTTTTAAATTATTTCAGCCAAAACAAGGCGATAACAGCCACGGTGATAAAATGGTGACTGGAAGTGAAATAAACATCTACGATAATTAACTAAAAGAATTCAAATTGACAGAAGACATGGCATTTCAATTTCTGACGATCGAAGTTGACAAGAAAAAAGGAAACCATAATCGTGTGGCGTGTGGGGAAAAATATTAGAAAGGAATTTCAAGAGTGAAATTATAAAACATACCTGCGAACCAGTAAGCGTTTAAATTGGTGAAGTCAATTTATCAACGTGAAAATGGCACAACGAATCTACACGTCAGTAAGGAAGTGGCTAAAGCCGAGATGCCATGTCAGAGCTAATAACGTTACATATTTTTCCTTGGATTTGAGACTGCTCGATTTGTTCACAGTGTTGATCAGGATAGATAACGCGCTCTCTCCCAGAAAATGCAACTAATCACCGTTCCGTATAGTTGAGGTATAAACCACAAGATGGAGTGAGGGGCTCTATCGGTGTTGAACAAACACAATGTGCCTGAGCAGGCATATGCAACAGGGATTTGGATAGCCACTCTAGTAAATGGAATGTGAAGAATCTCTAGGTCTAGATCAGACCAATGCAGCAATGTCCGATGACTGGTAGACTTATGAAAGCTGGGTATAGTGTCCAGCGATGAAATATTCTACTGCGACATTTTTTCTAGCAACAGACAGAGTAATTGGTTTAATATAATCATTCCATTTTATATATGTGAAAAACGTGAAACAAAGGATGCTAAAGAAATTGTCCCCGGGAAGTTAGCATCAGCTATGCAAAGTTAAAAGAAAGGTTAAGATGATTAATAGAGAGCATTTTTTTTTTGCGAGGCGTTAAAGTTAAGCAAATTCTTGCCCCAGTTAACAACTGATTGATGATCATTTTCGTGATCAAACGTCAGTTTAATTTTACGGAACCTGTCAGACGTACACCCTTGTGCAAGTTAATTGAAACAAAATGAATAAATCCATTATTTTTGTCGTATTTTTCCAATGAAACTTGACCCAGAGCATATGTTTGTACTTCGTATGTCCATTAAACGAAGTCTTACTTTACAGATGGACCACAGATTCTCGATTGGATTTAAACCAGGACAGTTCCGAGGTAGTCTATAGTACTTTTACAGATTTCGTACGCTTCCTTGGAGTAACGTCCATCGCAGAAAATGGCCGTAGGACATCTAATCGGAAGTCGAGACATTAGTGTCTGGGCGTGATAAAAATCTGATGCAATTACGAATGATGCAACATTTTTCAAGGCCAAACAAATTTCATCATACACACCGAAAATAGATTCATATTACTACACACCGCTGCAAATGACATAATCTCAGGCAAAAGCAGAAATCTATTACACACTGCCACTCCAGCGGATCTAAAACTGACCGTATGGGGAAAGAAAGGAAACTAAATTAAAGTTTTAAATTAAATTTTAATTAATTTACACAAAGGTGTATATGTATGAATTGTGAGCTAATTTTGCCGTGAGTGGGATGATTTTTTTAATTTTAACTTATATGTTTTGTAATTAAAATCATAATTCAAGCTATATGAGTTGAGTCAAGATTAATATTAGGCTTAATTTAACTGATATGAATTTGAAATGGCCAGTGGACTTTATATATGAGGTATATTTCAAGAATTTCATGGCCCAATCTTTATATATATATATATATATATATATATATATATATATATATATATATATATATATATATATATTGCATTACACGAATAATTACGATTCGAACTACTACCCTATTACGTTGTAACGTCGGTTCTTGTAAGATCACCGAAGTTAAGCAATGGCGAATCTTGCCAGTATCTAAGTGGCTAACCGCTTGGTAATACTAGTTGTAAGGTTTCATGTGCGGGTGACGCATTGGATAATGGCTCGGAATTAGTAATCGGAGAACCGAGGTTCCAATTCTAGTCGGGTTCGTTATCTTCACTCACGCGCAAATACCCTTGGGTTCTCGTACGAACAAAAGTATGAACCTAAATTCTCCCCCAGCTATGGGTTTATTAGTAGTACTAGAATCAGTAAATCATTATTATCGCCAATAAATTCTCACATTCTAAAAATATTTCTTGATTATAAATGACTGCCAAAAGAGTGATAAGCCGTAAGAACAAATCAACAATTTCAGTCAGAATCACAGTCCACAGAGAACAGAAAATTATTTTAAATATTATAGAATAGAAAGAATAATTACTGAATAAAGACGCTATGAATTTATACACAATAAAAGTTAAATGTCTATATTTCTGAGATGAGGTATTATGTACACTATTTACATTATTCAGACTATTGTCCTCATCTTTGTCGCTATATTACAAGGTTTCGGCCGTTGTAAGCTCCGGCCTTCTTCAGGTGGTTGGAATCTCGAACTGAATCCTTTATTTCGCTCACAGGTATAGACTGTTCTAGTTCCACGTGTCATGCTTAATGGAAGTCAGTTATCAGATATCCGCTGTTAATTCCCCTTCTCCAAGTTCTGCACTGCCTTAACCGAGTATTGAACTCACATTCTCACAAACGCCTTTATCCACTGTGCCGTGTGCCCTTGAGAACATCTGTGTAATAAATATGGCGACAAAGATGAGGACAATAGTCTGAATAATGTAAATAGAATAAAAGTTAAAGTTTAGCTGAAATATTATAACTTTGGGAAAAGCGACTTACTCAGAGCGACGTATCTCTTTTTCTTTTAACCTTTTTTTTTCTCATCTCTTATGCTGTATGGTGTATTTGCTTCAATTGGCTTCTTGCACGTATTACCGTGTTCTAAAGGATTCGATTTTAATTCTACCAGTGAATTAAACCGACAACGTTCGCGTTTCGACGATATTTCTCTTCCTTTTATTTCTAAAGAGCGACTATCTGCGTGTCTGTTACTTTCACAACGTTTCAAAGATTTGACAATGAGGTCGCCGTACATCCGAAGCTATCTCCTCAAAGCTATCTGAAAGTGTCAATAATGCGCATGTGTCCTATTATAATCCATCCCATCGTGAACAGGCACGAAATATAATATTTTGAAAGTCCCCAAGAAAATGGGATTGGTAGAAACAACGAAATTGATTTATATTACCCTACTCGTTGTGAATTTACCCGAAAGCGATTTGGAAATAAATATATTTATTGTAACAATGCTTTAAGGTTTGAGGAAAGTCTTCATACCACTCGAAGAAAATCGTATTTCCTTTTAATATTAGTACACGTGTGTTTGAAACAATTGAAGCTGCTAGGATTGCCTATGTAAATCGTGGACTTAATGGACAGAGTGCTAGTCTGACAGTGGGTTCGATTACGCTGGGTACGCAAGGGCCGTGCTTAGTAAATAATTCGATGTCATCAAAAAATTTGTTTTCTCTGTCGTGTGAGACAATCTTAGAATATTACTGCCACATATGGTCCGATACCCCCTGCTATCAACCTTTGAGCTTCTTGATAAAATCCGAAAAAATAATCAGAAATATTATCGGGCCTTATCTGGCGTCTCAGCTTTAGTCACTTTCCCATTGTTTGTCTCTCTCTGTTTTTTTTTTAGAAATATTTTCATGATAATTGTTCGGATGAGCTCTTCGCTAAGGTACCTAGCCTTTTTTTTTTAATTAAACGCAGTATTAGACTAGCTTCAAGATGACTGCAATTTACAGTTGAACTAACTAGAGGGAGCCATACATTCTATGCTAATATTTTCTTTTCTCGCACTTCTCGCTTTTGAAACTACCTTCCTGATACATGCTTTCCAGTCAACTTTAATCTTCAAAAAATTAAATGGCATATAAATCGCATGATATGAATCCATATATCCTCCACCCGCTATAAGTTAAATAACAGGTCAGCATAGACCTTGGTTGATAACCAGTCTACTGTAGAAAATGGCGGCAGCCTTGTTCTGTCAAGTCAATCATGAATCGAAAAGAGACATGATCTCACCACTGTGCATACCCCACATGGCATCCAAGGAAGGATGGATCCTATAATGTGTTCTTTGTTGAATAAAAAATCCAGTGCACCTTCACCTGAATTATTACCGATTGTAACAGCGGGCAATTACTATTTTGAAGGAGTTTTCAGGTTTTAACATGATTATCGTGTGTTAGACTAAAGTTGTAGACTTGTACACTAGGTATTCCAGAAATAATAGTTAATATTTTTAGAACGTTCTAGATTAAGCACTGCAGACCAGAATATATATATATATATATATATATATATATATATATATATATATATATATATATATATATATATATATATATATGTAATGTTTTATTGAATTTTATAAAAATTTGTAAGGAGTCCATTTTTGTATTTTACTTTAATTTCAATTCCCCCCGCCCACAAACACGTAAGCATCCCCACCCAAACACACACAAAATATCACACCCAAGCTTAAATTAACAGTTATTCCCAATGTGATTTCTTAAACGTAAGAAATAAAAATAGAAATTTGAAATAGGTAATCTGGATTTCTTTGTTTTTTTCATATATAGGATGTCCACAATATTTTTTAAGCATTTAACCCCAAGCAAGGCGGGAGTACCACTAGAACGCAAGGGGTTATATAGATTGAGAGTAAGAGTAAGGAGGGGAAAAAAAGGATAAAGAGAAGGACGGGGATCAAGATCGAGGCGTCAAATGTCCATTGACATTACATTTGAATATTTGAAGATTATAGCCATCAGGGAAGCAAGTAAGAGGAAGGGAGTTCAACTGTCGGGAAGTGCGAGATAATACGTTTTTGGAGTATAAGACAGGGCTACATTTAACTGTTTTGACAGTGAAAGGGTGGGACCGAGATGAAAACCTAGTAGCACGCTTAAATTCATGCAGTTGGGGCACCATTGAAAATAGCTCGTCAGAGCAGTTGCCATGAAAATATTTGTAGAAAAGATAGAGGGAAGCCACATAACGTCGGCGAGAAAGTAACTGTATTCGAGATGCCAGATCAGGACCTATCACATTGCATATTCGTCTTTGGATTTTGTCGAGAACCGACCATATATTGTAAATGTATTCAATCTTTAGACAATTTCAATAAGTCATATAACACCCATTAACTCTCACTGACTTGTAGGGCTATAAGAATCCTATCCTGTACCGCATTAAATTAAAGGAATTGAATGGCCTTAATCAAACAATTGCAATAATAGACGAAGGTATGCTAAGAATAACGTGGGCAGACATTGAATATATGTTCTTCGTGCAACGAATGTGGGCTATATAGTAATTTATTAACTATTTGTTTTAAACTTCACTTCTTACTTGATATTATGTAAATATTCCAACAGTATCCAGTTTTCGTTGTAATTTTGATACAACTTCTATTTGTCTAATGACAGCCTGTATTACTGATGCTTCAGCGCTCCAGATTACAAATTTCAATTTAATTATTTAATTTTTATCTTTTCAGAAATAACTTAGAAGCATATTTGATTTTGGTTTCCGTAGGGGGGTAATTTACAATGAATTTAAATAGAAAACTGGTCCATCATCTATTAACTTTTATAAAAATAAATATTTTTTTTATAGATGTTTTCTTCTGATTAGCTTAATCTGAGTGATGTCACTGATCAAGATAAGCAAAGATAAATAACATTGTGTTTTGAGCATCTTTCTCGAATTTCTAAATGAACTTGAACTATATTGTTGTTCCTGGTACCCAAATTACTATGAGCATGGCCGTCGTGTTCAGATTCCATACTTCTGTTGCAAATTCATGGCAATTTTATAAATTTTCATTCTCTTTCGTCTTCATACTTTGAACTGATGTTAAAGCATCGGTCATTTTTTTTTTTTGGTCTTGTTTTCCTTAAGACTTTCGAATGTAATCTCATCAGTTGAAATCATTAAACCTTATACTTACTACCGTCTTTTGCATCAGTAGATATCACTTAGGTTACAGTAACTGCTAGAATCACGATACACAGTAATGGGTTTGTAAGTAGGACTTGAGTATGCGTACAAGCTCAATGGCTTTCCACATCTGCTGACTAGTAAAATTGAATTGTATGCCAAAAATAAGATTATAAAAAGAATTCTTTTATTTGGGGTTAATGTTTTGTACATTTCTGTTTTGATTCTACTTCCGGTCCAATTCTTTCAATGTCTCAATTTTTATTTTTATTTATTTATCTATTCTACATCGATTTTTTTTTTCGAACCAGATTTAAGATTTCGCCCAATTTTGTTTTTATTTTTCTGATTTTTTTTTTTTTTTTTTTTTAACGAAAAGGAATCCACGTGACACGCTCTCTAAGTCTTTGTCGATGAATGCAAAAACATCAACGACAAAATAATTAACATCGAAAGCACGTAGAAATCTGATCCTGGCTTCAAGAAATGGATAATACGCACTTGTTCCTGAAATAAATAAAGAAAGAAATACAAAACAACTCTTCTCAAAGGCAGGATCTTGAGAAAAAAAATTAAATAAAGCAATGAGCGTTGCTTCTTTCAAAACATTCAAAAAGATGCATAAACACGGTCGAAAAAAGGAAAAAAAAAGGAAACAAACACGGAAAATTTATGTTAATTCAATGGGGCTAACATATACACAAACTGACTACAGTGAAAGAAAAAGTGAGAATACGTGAAAGGATGAAACACAGAAAGAAACAAAGAAAGAAACAGAAAGAAACAAAGAAAGAGAGCAAACAGACAAACAAACTAAGAATTTAAAAGAAAATGTGTGGGGCGCGCGCGTGTATGTGTTCTATAAGCGGACTTGAATGTATGAGAAATAAAGAAAGGAATAAAAATAACCTTAACGTATAAGATATAGATTCAAAGGACCCAACATATATATGAACAGATTAGAATTTATTATATAAGAAAGAAAAAAAGAAAAGAAATACGAAAGAAACTTAATTAACAAACAATGGCTTTAAAGAATATATATATATATATATATATATCTGACTGAGGTCAAATCAGTCGGGTTTCGATCTCAGCTTGAAGCAATCAGACGTCAAGCCACGATGAGAAGCTCTGATACAGCGAAAAAGCCTGTCTCTGGATGACTATATATATATATATATATATATATATATATATATATATATATATATATATATATATATATATATATATATATATATATATCAGATAGCCTGACGATTGCGTTTGATCATGAAACAGATTGTTGTAACCGCTGCGGTGACTTCAATATCATCTCAAAATATATATATATATATATATATATATATATATAAAGAGAGAGAGAGAACATTTATTTCACGTTGCTTCTGTGTCACATACACACACATACATATCGTATTGAGAAATACGTTAAAATTCACTTCCGTTCGATGATGGAATACGGGTGAATGATGTCAAATTAGTTGGGTTTCGATCTCGGGTTGAATAAATCGGATGTCTAGCGACAATGAGGAACAGCGAAACAGCTTGGCTTGACTCTGGATGACTATATATATATATATATATATATATATATATATATATATATATAGCGAGAGAATGAGAACATTTCTTTAACTTTGCTTCTGTGTCACATACACTCACACGTACACACACACACATATATATATATATAAATAAATCCTCTGCATATATACATATATATATATATATATATATATATATATATATATATATATATATATATATATATATATATATATGCATATGCAGAGGATTTATATATATATATATATATATATATATATATATATATATATGCAGAGGATTTTTCATTAATGTGGTTCTGCGACGTCTGAGATTGTGTTTGAAAAGCTGTCATAGATCTACCTTTGTTGTTTTATTCTTTTTCTCGATATTTCATATTATTTTTGTATCATCATTTTCAAAAACTCTCGGATTAAAACAAATTATCTTCCTTCACCGATTTATTCTCCAAGAGGCCAAACTCTTTCGTGAAGTTACAACGCCAACTGCAAAAAATAAAAAATAAAAAAATCAGTAAACATCGATTTACAGTTGCGTCCGCATATGTGAGGAGATCGAGTGAGTGAGAATGATCAAATAGTCGTGGAAGAAACGAATAAAATCAATTAAAGGCAGAAACAAATACGCTTTAGATCAATACGCTATAGTTCGATGTCAATACAACCGTCGGAAAGTGAAAATGTAAAAAGTAAATAAATAAATAAAAATATTCACTGAATTCAAGAGATTTAATGTATTTCAAAAGATGCTTTGAAAATACAACGCGAAAAAAAATAAATTAAAAATAAAGATGTTCCCATAGAAAGAAACGTAAATTTTAAAAAAATATCCTCAAAACAAACAAAAACTACACCATTCTAAAGTACTGATCGTATGACGTCAGAAGAAAAATGGTAGCATTTTCCCCAGATTCTTTGCCGGCAAGAAGACACAAAATGGAGGCTTTACAAAATATAAAGTTTTACATCCACAAAAGAACGCGTTCCGTATTTTTATATTGTTTAATGTTTTATGTGATTTTATGCAATGTTTCTCTTCTTTTTTTTTTTTTTTTTTTCATTTTTTTCTTGAATCCCAGTTTCACTTTGCCTTAGAATTGTTCTTCCTATTGCTTTATTTTTGTTTTCATTTGTTTCTCTCTGCTCTTTACAAAGATCAGTTGCGATGGGTATAGGGAAAGTGTCGGTGAGGGGGCGGGAATGGAGTTAGTAAACATTGACCTCACTACTCAGTCGTAACGGTCAATCAAGACTGAATCGCTAAAACATTATGACTCAACAAAAGACTTACTTACGTACTACTTCTTTTTCGAAGAACTTAGCGGTAACGGTCAACGACAATAGATTATATTTTCTATTACGAGACACCGTATCGGTCATTTTTGTTTGTTCTTCTCATTGAACTTCAACTTCTTCTTCTTCTTCTTCTTCTTCTTCTTCTTCTTCTTCTTATTATTATTATTATTATTATTATTTTGGTATGCATGGTTTCCTGCTTTGTATCCTGTAGAGCCGGGTCAAAGCTATGGCTCTTAGGCCCTATAGGAGAACTGTCATTTAATCGCTAGGACTTTTCTTCTTCTTCTTCTAATTATTACTATTATTCTTTGTATATAATATTTCTCCTGCTTCCTACCTGTAGATCCGGGTCCAACCTATAGTCCTAAGGCCCTATAGGCCTAGGAGAAATGTCATTTAATTGATGGCACATTCTTCTTCTTCTTCTTCTTCTTATTATTATTATTATTATTATTATTTGTGTATGTTATGCTTCGTGCTTTGTATCCTGTAGAGCCGGGTCAAAAGTATGGTTCCTTAGGCCCTATAGGAGAATTGTCATTTAATAGAGAGAACATTTCTTAGTATATGCGATGCTCCTAGTAGGGCGATCATCTGGGCAATTTGTATGTTGATATTACCCGGAACACTGTTAGTAAAATTGTCCATTCCTTTTCTCACGAGTCCCAGAGATCCGATTACTGTTGGCCCAGTCACAGTCTTCATTCCCAACATCCTCTTAACCTCGACCACCAAATCCTTGTATTTGGACAATTTCTCGGTAATGTTTTATTATCATTATTATTATTTCACATGTTTTTTTTTTCGTTTTTAACCAGAGATGCCTTGCTTTGTGGACCTTCTCCATCAAGTTGTACGACCTCAAAAAATTCGTAACTTTCGCAGAATATTTGCAGTGCCAAGCAACACAAACTTATGAAAAGACTGGATCCTCAGCTTTATTCTGATTTTTTCAATGTCTGAATTTATATTCGTTGGTATATGATACAGTGATATCCAAGACAATGGTCGCCTGAATGCCCGACATTCTGGCAGTTTCAATCTGGTGTTCGATGCAATTCTTAAGCTTCATATTCTTTTGATATTAAGGTCATCAAGTACAGCCAAGTTGATGAAGAGGGATTTCTTTGATTTTTTTTTTCTTATTTGCATGGTAAATGTTTTGAAACCTCATGGTCTTTTTGGCTGTTAGATTCCATAAAATACTGACATGGTCGTTTTGAACTACGTTCCGTTTATTTTAATTTTACCATTTTGGTGTCGCACATTGAAGTCAAGAAATCTCGGAGATTCTTCATGCAATAAAGGATGATAGTTGTCTGGAGGTTTTCAATTGTAGTCTGAGTTCCAGTTTTTCTCTGAGCTCCCTTTCATGTTTCGTGGTCATGTTCCAAGTACCCCCATTACTACAGGGATTACTTCAACAGTCATTTTTCATATCTTCTTCAAATCACTAGTATTTTTCCATTTTTTCAGTTTCTTTAGAATCCACTCTTGTAACGAATGGAACAGCAAAAACATTATTTCTTCTTGCAATTACTTTTCTCCTTATCGATTACGATAAAGTCGGGTTGTCGTGATCAATGTCCAATAAACTTAAGGAATCAGCTCATATGCTAGGCCACAAAAATCTCCTGGGCATAAAATGAATACAATTTAGGGATCAGTAATAAGGAATGCTAGTGAAAAGCAATGAGTAACACCACAAAATTGCAATATAAGCTCTGGTAAAAAAAAAAAAATACAATAATATTAACGGAAAAATTACAATATGAGCACTGGTAAAAATGGTGCTGAGACATTCGGTTTATATTTCCCAAAAATAGACAGATGTTCTCAAGGAAACGTGGTACAGTAGATAAAGGCGTTGGTTAGATTCTGTGACTAGAGTTGTTGGTTCAATACATGTCTACGCCAGTGGTTAATCAGCGCGTACAACAGCCGAAGCGTTGTGAATACGGCAATGATAATAAGCGTCCGAATAATGTAAATAAATTTCACATGTACCTTTCGATGGTATTCATACAAATTCTATTTCAAATTTGTAACATATTTCCTAGTTGACTGACATACCTTTCCAAATAAACTTATTGCTTATTCTCCTTTTTATTCTATTTGTCACTGGCTTTAGCTAAACGTAGAAAGTGATGTAAGAAGCGTATATCAAACACATGCACCACAGCCAAATGTGACAGAGACGTTGATATCTCTTCAGAAAAGAACAAAAAAAAAAAACAATACATTGCAGGTGAAGCTCAAATAAAAATAGTTTCAGTTCAGGAAACGAGATCCGATCACCCTGTACATTATTCTTTTAATCATTACACCTCCAAAAAGGTACGCAGTGTGGGGGAGGTTCCGGGAACTAAAAGAGAATAAGAAGAGTAAAAATGGAGAGGATTAAAGAAAGGATGATGAAACAACAGGGTTCAAGAAAACATAAGATTCTTCTTTTTGTATATGTCCTGTCCATTTAGGACGTAGATATGATAGATCTCCACTACTTCCCATCAATTTAACTATGAGCAATATTTGTCTATTTTATTAAGTAGGTTAATCACCTTTTCTCTCCTGTGAATGTTAAAATTTCCAAACCTTTTTCTCTATCTCCGCTGTGAATGTTACAATTTCCAAACCTTTTTCTCTTTCTCTCCTGTGAGTGTTAAAGTTTCCAAGCTTTTTTCCTGATTATGTGTCCCTGAAAATGAAACTGTTTCTTTCTGATTTTAATCAGAATTATTCATTATTTGCTGCCTTATTTCCTTAAACCTTACTTCTTCCTGAATACTTGTGTATTTCTATGCGTCTCGGAATTTGAATTTCCAACGTCCCTTGAAACTAGATTGGCTGCCAGACATATCACGCTTTCTTCACTTCCCCTTTTTTACTGACATCAAATGGAGCGACTACATCGAATCAATAGCTACATCTATTGCAAGGAAAGTTGGATCACTGTGTCGTGCCAAAACATTTCTTTCTCGTTTGAATCATCTTACACAAACCTACCACTCGTCCGTGCATTGCATACTGTTGTCATATATGGTTTGGTGCTCCTGCTATACATCTAGAGATTCTGGGTAAAAAATCCAAGAAGAATCTGTAATGCAATCGATCCTCACTTGGCATTTCGACTTCACCGACGTGACCTGGCTTTCCTGTCTTTTCTTCAAGTATTTTCATGGTATCTACTCAAACGAGTTTTATTTTTTCTAGTGCTCTGTCTACATGAATTTAAGCGGGCTACTGAATAGGCATATACACCCCAGGCTTTTACTGTTGAATTAGTTAAATACATCCGTCGCTTTTATTCCAACAATTTTTTTTCTGGGATTTCCTCCCTATGGAACTCGCTTCCGATTTCTTGTCTCCCTACACTCTTCAAAAATTTAAATGCAACGTCAATCGCCATCTTCTGTCTTCTTAAACCCCGTTCATCTCTATTTCACTCTCTGTAAGCCACTGGGTACTGGTCCGTCCTGGGTAAGATGTTAAACTACATCTGCGTTCTGGGTAAAACGATAAACTACATCCGACAGCCAGGCCTCTGATCAGAAGGTTTTGAGTAGTGTAGAACCACCTCTGAATAGCTGGTGTTCTCAGATCAAACCTGACCCGGGGTGGTAGCACCTGTTAGGATCCCAGCTATGGGCAAATAGGTAACTATTACCAGCAATTATTTTTTGAAAAAATTATTATCAGCAATACAATTTTGAAGGAAAAATATTACCAGAAACAGATTTTTGACAAAACAAAATATTATCAGGTTGGTGCAAAAATATTGACGGTTTTTGACGTATTTTTTAACGTCAAAACCGTCATTATCTTTGCACCAACCTAATACCAGCAATCAATTTTTTTTGTCGGCATTAAATAACACATTGAGGTTGATATGCCGTAAAACAAAATAAACTAAACCAAACCTACGTACTGGTAGTATTACCACCTATTTGGGGTCGAAATGATTAAAGAAAAATCACTTTTCTCTTTTTACGTCTACAAATGATGAGCGTCATTTACAAGTGACGATTTTGATTGCTACTCCTTTCAGTCGAGCTAGAAGTAGTGATCACAAACAGTCGTTTTCGTAGAGTGAGCCAGAAAGGCCGCTGACACTTATAAAATTATTTGACACTGTTCAACATTCGACTGATGTAAAACGTTAACCAACTCACACAACAAGCCAACTGGATGACCATGGCCTTGTAAAATTAGAGGGAGACGCGAATGGTGATTTTACGTTGACATGCGATAGATTGCGTTGTTTTATCAGTCGTCTGTTTCTGGCCGATAAAAAGAGAAAATCAGTGACACGCAGACCCCGTTATCAGTCGAATAAATGACGGTTGATTTTATATTTATATTTTGACGTCTGAACAGATGTAGAGAGTTATTGAAACATTTTTTTTTTCTATGAATATCCCTTCATTAGGTGATCCGCATCAGAATACATACTTTTTTTTTACCTTATTAAGAGACTAGAATATTATCACACTTTATCTACCAAATATTCCTTGGTCTACTTTAAGGCTTAAACTATATCACGTTCGTAAGCGCATGCTCATTTAAGTACACATCACGCGTTGCTTAAATTCGGTAAATAATTCAAGTTACATTCAGACAGTTTTGTTCGCACGCCACAAACTAATATACTTCAGGTCAATAACGATCAACAGATATTGATTCGTTGATACTGCGAAAAACAGGAATATAAAGCTGTTCACTATATAATTGCTGTTGGCATTCTAACCATTTTTGCCGAAGGAGAAAACAAAATTTAATATTGTAATTCCTCAAACTATTTTGCGATTATTTCTTGGAAGCCTTACACGGTATAAGCCTATAAACTGCGAGGCACTATAGAACGCTATATATAGTCTTTAAACAGATTACATTTTGTTCCAATTTCTTACGATATCTCACATTTTACCTGATGTGGGTGCCAAAGTTGGGCCCACAGAAGTAAAACACGGGACACGGATTAGATGTAAGAAAGATATATTAACAACAGGTTACAGAGATAGTGTAAGTGGAGCATTACTATAAGTTAGTGTCCAACACTGGTAGCCGTACGGACTCTCACTATCACTCTCAATCACTCTCTGTCACTCTCTGTAGAGTGCTATGTCGCCTACTTAATAAAGTCCTGGAAGAGTCTATTGTGTAGGTAGTTTCCGGTCTCACAATACCCCCCTTCCAAAGAGTTTTCTTTTTTGAAAAGGAGAGAAAAAAATAAAACTGTTAATACTTTTTCCTCTTGGGATTTATTGTTTCTCAGCTGGAAGTAGAGATCTTGATGCGTGAGCCACAGCTTTTCGCGAACCATCTGGCAGTTTATGTAATATGCAAGGGCCTATGCCATACGAGCTTGCATCAGTTGCGACTATGATGTCAAGACTAGGGTCGAAATGTGTGAGGGAGATGTCTGAAGTAAGAGTTTTCTTGATCTTCTCGAATGCGTCTTTGCATTCCGGGGTCCATGACCATGGTTTGTCCTTTTTCAAATTTTGCATGTTCTTAATGAACCCTTGGTAAAAGTTAGCTAGGCCGAGGATGCTTTGTAACGCTTGAACGTTATCTGGGGCCGGCATGTTTCTGATCGCGTTGGCTCTTTCTGGATCCGGCCGACGATCATCTTTATTTATAATGTGACCTAAGTATTTAATCTCTGGTAAGAAAAAGTCACACTTTGCCTCCTTAACCTTTAATCTCTATTCTTGTATCATTTCGAATACGTTTATTATTTGGTTCCGGTGCTCTCCCATAGTTTTACTGGTAACCAGTATATCATCCAAATAGGCTGTTGCGTAGTCAAGATCGCACAGCATGGCGTCCATGACCTGCTGGAAAATTTCAGGCGCAAACTTTACTCCAAAAGCCAGCCTGTTGTATTTGTACAACCCTCTATGGGTGTTTATGCAGAGCAATTTGGAACTTTCTTCTTCCATTTTTTTTTCTAAAATCGACCTCTCGACAAATTTTCCACCATTGAGTTTATTGAAAATTTCTTCAGGGCTTGGGAGAGGATAGTGGTGATCTTGCAAGGCATCGTTTAACCCTGTGGAAAAATCTGCGCATACTCGTATTTGATTGGACTTCTTTTTACGTAGACCGTAGGTGCTGCCCACACGCTGAAATCTGTTTTTGACAGAATACCTACTTGTTCGAGTCTATCTAACTCTTTATTGATTTGCTTTAGAACAGCGAAAGGGACATTTCGTTTCTTTTTGAATACCGGTTGTGCACCGTGCTTTACCTTGAACTTAGCTTTCATTTTAGTACATTTCCCAAGGCCGCCAGAAAAAACATGGGGAAATTATTGTTCGAGTTCCTTTTTTAGATTTACCAAATTGGACGTTGTACTTTGTATCTTGCGACAAAATGTACTCATTGGGCAATCCCAAAGATTGAAGCTTTCTATCCAATTCAGTTGTCTGAAGTTTTTAATACGTAGGCTTTGAGCTTTTTGTTAACTCCATTTAGTGTTACTGTAAGTATTACCTCGCCTAAAATGTTAATATTTTCGTCAGTTACGGATTTTGCTGTTTTATCCGTTTTTAATAAGGTCGGCTTGTTCAACTTTCGCCAAGTACGCCAGTTAATGGTTGAAATATCAGAACCCGAGTCAAGCTGGAATTTAATGGACTTATTGAAAATATCCACAGTTACATATTTTCTTAAATTCCTATCGACAATATTGTCAGATTGAGCTTGCCTAATTTTATTTTTGGGTTTCCTCGTTCTGTTGGCGTACCAGCACGAAGTTAAACTATGCCCATTTTTATTGCAATTCTTGCAATATTTTTTGTTCTTAACTGGACAGAATTTCATCCAATGCCATTTAACACAATGGTAACATGATCCGGGCTGTTTCTTTAACTTATTTGGGTTTTGGTTACTGCGGAATTTAGGACATGAGATTTGCCTTTTGTCTTTTTGAAGGGAATAGGATGTAGACTTGCTTCTGATTTTATTAATCTGAGTCACAACTGATTCCTCGATAGTGTTTGATTCACGCTTTACAGATATTATTCGTTGATAGTCATCTGCCAGTTTTTGGAGAGTCAATCCTTGTTCGTTCTCAAGCTTAGTCAGTACCCGTCGTCTGACTTCGGCGTCTTCTGCAGATACTAGACCTTGTGCGAAAAGTAAGCACTTAAAATCATCGGCAGTCAGTTCGGTTAGTTTAAAATCATTACATAGCTTGTTCACCGATGCTGCAAACGTTAGAAAATCTTACTGGTTGTCTTTGACTGTGTTCAGGCATTTCCAACGTTTGTGGAACAAGGTTGTGTTAGGCCCGAATAATTTCGAAAGGAGCTTAATCGTCTCTGAAAAAGCCAAGTCAGTCGTTTTCTGGGGTAGTATGAAGTCTACGAACCAACTATGTTCTGTAGTTCCCAGTTTTCTCAATAGTAGACGTACCTTTTTTTTACTGGGCCATTGTTCACAGTCTACGTTGAAAATATCTTCGTAGCGCCTGTAAAAAGCCTGGAACGTTTTGTCTTCCTCTGGTACGTATTCAAAGGTTCCCATTGAATTGTAGATTATACTCTGGGAGAATATTGTATCTTTTTTAGAGTTTGGGCCTTTTAATGCATTTACGAGTAATTCTTTAAGTTGTTTCTGTTGTAGTTCAGCATTCTGAAGCGTAATTTTTTGGAATACCATTTGTTGTTTATGTAATTCCAAAAATAGTTGTTGTTGTCTTTCTTCTGATTTTTGTTGCTGGTCCAAATTTAGTTTTAACATTTGGGCAACTACTTTTTGCAAATCTTCCATATTTAAAAATGACAGCGCTTTTTTGTTGCTTTGAAACACGTGTACTAAGAGGAGGTACACTAAAAATCTTGATAGATTTTTGTTCCTTTTTTTTTTCTTTTACAGAAAAAAATATGGACAGACAATAGTTAAACTAAACTAATTATGTGTGTTTAGCTTTTTTTCCGTGGTTCCGTTAATTTTAACGTAATTGAATAATTTTTCACCACACTTATCTATTTTTTTTTTATAGGGGTGCAAAAAGAAGAAAACTCACCTCGGTGAATTTGAGGGGAGAATAATCTTATGCCCGAGTTCAACTCAGTTACATAAAAAATTTTTTGATAGTTTTTTCCGACTTGATCTTCTGTTGTCCGGTTGTTTACGAACAACTGTTTTTTTTCTTTCTGTGGGTTAGGGTGTGTAGAAATCGTTCTCCTATTGAACAGACTTTAATATTACGTAGATGTCGAATCGCTAGTTTGTCAATGGCGTTTGGTATTGGAATATATGTAGACGCTGGTTGTTTAGCTTTTAAATCGCTAATGTATTAATACCAGCTTAATTTCACGTTCAACACTGCTGTGGGAACGCGTGGAGTTTGTGTATTTTTCGAGTACTGTCGCTATTGATAAGGTGAGAACTAAATTCTCGAATCTTTCTGTCGCCGCTGTTGTGGGACTGGCAAGGTATTGCGATTTTTCGACGTGAATGCGTTTCACGAATTCTTCGTTGACCCAGATGTGGGATTGGTAAGGTATTTAGGTTTCGCCATGAGTGCGTTTCTAGAATCCTCGTCGCCACTGATGTGGGTGCCAAAGTTGGGCCCACAGAAGCATAACACGGAACACGGATTAGACGTAAGAAAGATATATTAACAACAGGTTACAGAGATAGTTTAAGCGGAGCTTACTATAAGTTAGTGTCCAACACTGGTAGTCGTACGAGACTCTCACTGTCACTCTCTATCACTCTCTGTCACTCTCTGTAGAGTGCTATGTCGCCTACTCAATATAGGACTGGAAGAGTCTATTGTGTAGGTAGTTTCCGGTCTCCCAATATTACCGATGTTTTTCAACCATATTTTAGCCGATGTACACCAAAGCTTAGTATTGTTACCGATGTATGCCAAAGCTCAGTATTGTTACCGATGTATCTAAAAACATATTTACCGATGTTTTCAACCATATTTTAGCTGATGTACACCAAACCTCAGTATTGTTACCGATGTATGCTAAAGCTCAGTATTTTTACCGATGTATCTAAAAACATATTTACCGATGTTTTTCAACCATATTTTAACCAATGTATGCAAAATTTCAGTATTTTTACCGACGTTTCTAAAAACAAATTTACCGATGTTTTCGACCATATTTTAAGCAGTGTATGCCAAAGTTCAGTATTTTTATCGATGTCTCTGAAAACATATTTACCGACGTTTTTCAACCATATTTTAACCGATATATACCAAAGCCCAGTATTTTACCGATGCATGTAAAAACATATTTACAGATGTTTTTCAATCATATTGTAACTATGCCAAATTTCAGTATTTTTACCGATGTCTCTAAAAATATATTTACCGATGATTTTCAACCATATTTTAACCAATGTATACCAAAGTTCAGTATTTTTACCGATGACTCTAAAAACATATTTACCGATGCTTTCCAACCATATTTTAACCTATGTTTGCCAAAGCTCAATATTTTTTTTTACAGATGTTTCTTAAACATATTTATTTTAAAACTCCAGTGTCATTTTTTTAACTTAAGATTGCGCCGATAAATTTAGAGTCATAACGACGTATTGAAAATCCTAATAGTTTTTAATGGTGTCTTTAGAAACATAATATATTTACAGATGTTTATACAAGCTTAACATTTTCCAAACATTTCTGACAGATTGAAAATTTTTTTGTATCCTTTTAAATTTGACATTTTCTTGGTATTTTTAGTAGCATAGATTTTAACTCGGTGGTTCGCAAACACTACAGCACGCCTCATAGGTGAGTGGGGAATGATTTAAAGACAATCAAAGATTTAGAACTGCTTCAAAAAATTCACATACCAAAAATAAATATAATTTCAAAATTTCAAATATTATTATAGATTACTTGTAATTTCATGCATGAGGCCATGTAAGAATATTTTTTTTTAAATAATTATTGACCGATTTTATCATTGTGACATTTTTAGAACTATATCAAGTATTAAAAATATATCAACCATCGATAATTGGAGAAGAGATTTATCAATGATAATGTTTTGATTTCGAAACCGCATCTATCACCCTTTAAACCTAACTCAATTCTTTTATTTTATTTTTGAATGTAGTTTTTATTACTTGAAATTTGATGAGGCGAGAACAAATTTTCATTTAGAAAGTGCGAACAAGATATAAAAAAGGTTAGGAATCACTGTTTTGACCAATATATTTAAAAGCCTAATCTGCGTTACCAATGTTTTCAGAAATATAATACATATATAACGATGTTTTTTAGAACCTTAATGTTTGTAGAAATATTCATAGCAATGTCTTCTATATCTTTATTTAAATTTAAAAGCGTTGCCGGATACCATTAGAATCTTATTTTAACCGATATTTCTAAAAGCCTAATACATTTTAGTAATGTTTTTTAAAAAAATAATATATTTAAAATTAGTAGCTGATACATTTTTAAACTTAAGAGTTTGGTGATGTCATTAGAAACATATTTGATCAATATATTTAAGAGCTTAATATTTTTTTTTTAGAAATTATTTAAAAACACAATATATTCAAAATTATTCTCCGATATATTTTAAATTTAAAAGTTTGGTAATATCTTAATCATAATTAATCGATATATTTAAAATCCTAATATATTTTAGCAATGCTTTTAAAAACATGATATATTTAAAAGCCTAATATTTTTAGAAATGTATTTAAAAACATGATATATTTAAAAGCCTAATATTTTTAGAAATGCATTTAAAAACATGATATATTTAAAAGCCTAATATATTTTAGAAATGCATTTAAAAACATGATATATTTAAAAGCCTAATATATTTTAGAAATGGTTTTAAAAACATGATATATTTAAAAGCCTAATATATTTTAGCAATGTTTTAAAAACATGATATATTTAAAAGCCTAATATTTTTAGAAATGTATTTAATAACACGATATATTTAAAAGCCTAATATATTTTAGCAAGGCTTTTAAAAACATAATATATTTACAATTATTTTGAGATATATTTTTAAACTTAAGAGATTAGTGATATCATTTCGACCATATTTTAATTGATATATTTAAAAGCCTAATTTCTGGCTGTATTAAAAGTTTTCTTTCTGGTTGTTTCAAATATTTGCAATTCTTCCACTGGTTCTTTTTTATAGTCCTTCGTTCTACATTTTTCTTTCCTTTTATTCACGTGTTCATTCATTTCATCATGTTTGCTTTCTTTTTTTCTTTTTTTACTTATTTATTTATATTCAATTTCTTCTTGTTCTTTGTCTGTTTGCTTTTTTCTTTCTTACATTTAAACTTCTCTCTCTTATTTCTCTTATTCATTTAAGAATTTCATTTCTGTTTTCTTTCTTTCTTTTTTTCTTTTTTTACTTATTTATTTATATTCAATTTCTTCTTGTTCTTTGTCTGTTTGCTTTTTTCTTTCTTACATTTAAACTTCTCTCTCTTATTTCTCTTATTCATTTAAGAATTTCATTTCTGTTTTCTTTCTTTCTTTTTTTCTTTTTTTACTTATTTATTTATATTCAATTTCTTCTTGTTCTTTGTCTGTTTGCTTTTTTCTTTCTTACATTTAAACTTCTCTCTCTTATTTCTCTTATTCATTTAAGAATTTCATTTCTGTTTTCTTTCTTTCTTTATTTCTTTCTTTACTTATTTATTTATATTCAATTTCTTCTTGTTCTTTGTCTGTTTGCTTTTTTCTTTCTTACATTTAAACTTCTCTCTCTTATTTCTCTTATTCATTTAAGAATTTCATTTCTGTTTTCTTTCTTTCTTTATTTCTTTCTTTACTTATTTATTTATATTCAATTTCTTCTTGTTCTTTGTCTGTTTGCTTTTTTCTTTCTTACATTTAAACTTCTCTCTCTTATTTCTCTTATTCATTTAAGAATTTCATTTCTGTTTTCTTTCTTTCTTTATTTCTTTCTTTACTTATTTATTTATATTCAATTTCTTCTTGTTCTTTGTCTGTTTGCTTTTTTCTTTCTTACATTTAAACTTCTCTCTCTTATTTCTCTTATTCATTTAAGCATTTCATTTCTGTTTTCTTTCTTTATTTCTTTCTTTCTTTCTTTATTTCTTTCTTTCTTTCTTTCTTTCTTTTAAATCACTATCTCGTATTTCACGCGTTCATTTCAGCATTTCCTTTTCGCTTTAATTATTTCTTTCATTTAAACCACTTTCTCTTATTTGTCTCATTCATGTCAGCATTTCTTTTTTGTTTTCATTCATTCTTTCTTTGTTTCTTTCATTCATTTCTTTAAACCACTCTCTCTTGTATCGCTCATTCATTTCAGCATTTTATTTCCGCTTTAATTCGTTCTTTCTTTCTTTCTTTCATTCATTTAACCCACTCTGTCTTGTTTCTCTCATTTATTCCAGCATTTCCTTTTTTCTTTCTTTTTTTCTTTCTTTCTTTCTTTCTTTCTTTCTTTCTTTTAAATCACTATCTCTTATTTCACTCGTTCATTTCAGCATTTCCTTTTCGTTTTCATTCCTTCTTTCTTTTCTTTTCTTTAAACCACTCTCACATACTTCTCTCATTCATTTCAGCATTTCCTTTTTGTTTTCATTCCTTCTTTCTTTCTTTCTTTCTTTTCTTTAAACCACTCTCTCTTATTTCTCTCATTCATTTCAGCATTTCCTTTTTGTTTTCATTCCTTCTTTCTTTCTTTTCTTTTCTTTAAACCACTCTCTCTTATTTCTCTCATTCATTTCAGCATTTTTTCATTTATTTATATCCATGTATTGCATTTCTTTCACATGTTCCTCTATTCTTATTTTATTTCTGTTAACCCCTCTCGTTCAGATTCCTCTCATTCATTTCAGGCTCCTTTTCATTTGTATTCATTCTCTTTCTCTCTTTCATTTAAACGATTCTTCTTCATATATTTTCTGATTTTGTTTTTTATTTTCTTCTCAATTTACGTCATTTTTCATTCGTCCCTGTCTCTTCATTTTTGGAGATTTTTTTTCTTTTTTTTTTCTTTGAAGACTTCATCTATACGTCTATTTTTCTCTATGAGACGCTTTTTTTTTTAATTTGCCAGTTGCATTCGTTATTTCTTTTCCATAATTTTCAGCCATGTCTTATCTTAGTTAATATATAATCACCCACCATTGTTAAACAACCCAACATATAAACACAGACAGACACACACATATGCAAAAATATATATATTCATGTATGTGTTTGTCTGTGCGCGTGAATATATATATATATATATATATATATATATATATATATATATATATATATATATTTATATATATATAAAGTAAATTTAGATGTGTGTTGGTTGTAATATAAAATATGGAAAATACATTAGCAGACATTTTTGCCTGTTTTTTCCATCTTTAAGCCATTAACCGGCGTCATGAGAAAAAAACAAAATATATCAAAAGAAGTAAAATTTTTCAACTAGTTCATGTGTCAAGATCCACTCAAGCTAGAGCGTTACTTCATTCACTGGAGCTCTATCGGGAATAATATGGACAAGGAGGATAGATGAGGACTGGCATTTGACATAAAAACATTGAATATACATAAACAAATAAACAAAGAATGAAAGAAAACATGATGAAGTGAATGAAAATGTGAATGAAACAGAATGCTTGAAAAGAAAGAAAGAAAGGGGGAGAAAGAAGGAATATAAAAAAGTGTAGAAGAATGGCAAATATTTGAAAAGGCGGCTTAAAGAAAGAAAGAAAGAAAGAAAATAAGAAACCAAAAAAGAAAGAAAGAAGGAAAATAGAAAGAAAGAAGAAGGGCTGCATAAAAGAAAGAGAGAAAAAAGAAAGAAAGATGAACTGCATAAAAGAAAGAAAGAAGGAAAAGAGAAAGAAAGCAATATGAACTGCATAAAAAAGACACAAGGAAAAGAAATGCTGCAAGAAATGACGGAACTAAAAGAGATCTTTGAATATAAGAAAGAAAGAAAGAAACAAACAAACAAACAAAAAAGAAACATAAATATATAAAGAAAGAAAGAGTGAAAGAATGTATGATCAGAATGCTTAAAAGGAAAGAAAGAAGGAGAAAGAAGGAATAAAAAAGAAAGAGTGGAAGAATGGTAAATATTAGAAAAGGTGGCTTAAATAAAAGAAGAAAGAGAGAAACTACAAAGAAAGAAACAAACAAATAAACAAACAAAAAAGGACGGTAAATATATCTAAAAAAAAAAATGAAGAAAGAAATAATGAACGAATTGATTCTGTTTCATTCGGATATGAAACAGAATTCTTGAACGAAGAGAAAGAAAGAGAAAGATGTTATATAAACGAAAAAGTGGAGATGAGATTAAAGAAAGACAGGAATAAATAAAGAAAGTAAATAATAAAAGAAAGCCAATAAAAAAAAGGGCGAAATATGTAAGGGACGCTAAAATTAAGAAAGAAAAAGTAATAGAGAGATACATAAATGAATAGGAAAGACTGTAATGAAAGATTCGCAAGAATGGCGATAAGAAAAAAAAAAAACGAGCTGAAGACAAGAAAAACAGAAAAAAAATAATTTCAACAATAATTCGAAGGTAATGTTTTCTACAATCACATGTGCATGCACACACACACACACATATATATATATATATATATATATATATATATATATATACTGTGAGGTTCACATTGTACAAGGCCGGGGAGCCACTCAAGGTAGATATTTACGGAATAAGAGAGAGTTTATGAGAATACGTATGGAAGATAACGGTTAACCCTAGACTTCAACAGGTTAATATTGTAGCTCTCAGGGAAACATCCACTTGGGAGCCCGTTCCACAAAGCAGCGGTTTGTGGAAAAAAAAATACTGGAATACGGTGGTTTGCTACAATGTGCGTGGAATGACGTATTACGGCTGTTTTAAACAATATCCATTTTCTCAAGACGGGATCGAAACCCTACTGATTTAGTAACAGTCAGACTTCTACCCCTAAGCCATTTGCCCAGGACTGTGATGAAGGTGAATTTAAGCGTATTTATTTTAGATAAACACGCCAGTGACTGCAGAGCTTGATTCGTCTTAACGAAGAGTCTTGCATGCATGCATGCATGCATATATATATATATATATATATATATATATATATATATATATATATATATATATATATATATATAATGGGAATGAAAAGAATAGAAGTTCAAACGTTAATAACATTAATTTAAAAGATGGCTAAATACTAAAATTAGAGCAATAGTTATTATAAGTTGTTACATACGAAGAAACAAATAATAACTACAAAGACGCATGTTTGTTTTGATGCATAAAATTATAATCATCTCATCAGTTGATGAACCCAGATGGTTACTTATCTTGCCATCTTTGGTGACCACTTTTGATGTGTGTGTGTGTGAGAGAGAAAGAGAGAGAGAGGGAGAGAGAAAGAGTGATGACAGCTCTTTCAAAAAAACTTTTGGGAATTGAAAGAGAAAGTTCTGAACCCACAGAGAGACAGAAAATTTATAAGTTGCGCTCAAATTCCTAATAGTCTTACAGACAGAAGTAACTTATGTTTAGAAGAAAAAATACAATAATAAAATACAAAAATTAAAGGAAGAAATTAGTATTAAAATGTCGATATAAAAACAAATTTAAATTTCCATAATATAGATTTTACTTTATTACTTTATAATTCTCTGACTCTTCAGATGTCGAATGTAAAACTATTTCTAATTTTTATCCTTCCATTTTTTTCACCATATTAATTATGTCTTATAATTTTCTCCTTTTCCAAGAACTCTCTTTCCTTTTATCACTTACACCTCTTTTACGATATATTTAAAAAAATATATATATCTTCGTATTGTTGTTTTTTTTAATATAACTTTTTTTTGATTTAACTTATCTTTAAAGTTATTTTTTTAATGTATAATTTTTTTATCGTATTATATTTTTAAATATATTTGTTATTCTTTAGTATAACCTTTTTTTATTAATTATAATTTTTAAAATGTATTCTTTTTTAAATTTAATATAAATTATCTAAATATGACTTATTTTTTAAATATATATCATTTTTTAAGTATAAATGAACTTTGAAAGAACATTTTTTAAGTAGGAACTTGGATTTCTAAACCTATGCTTATCTAAACATTTTTTTTTTATATAAAACTCCCTTCTCGGTCATCTTTTAGTTTCAAATAAACACTTATTTCTTCATATGAACCTAATTTAATGTCATAAGTTTAATATCCGAGTTTGATTTTATAAAACATACCAATTGCTGCTGCCTCATGCCTTTCATCTGACTGAAACATTGAAATGGATAATTTCTGCATTAATTTTTCGACAGCTGTCACAGTTAAATTTATAATTCCGACACGAATTCTGTCTATATAATGGGGTTGAATAAGACTGACGACGTTTTCGTCGGTTGAAATAGATCTATCCCCGAATAATGTTATTTTGGATTGTGTTGTGTAATACTATATATATATATATATATATATATATATATATATATATATATATATATATATATATATATATATATGTCTGTTTGTGTGTGTACCGGGTGTAACAGCAAAATTATTCAAATCATATTACGGCATAATTGTCCATCCCAGAAAACGTTTCATATCTAAACAACCCCTAGACTAATCGAGTTTCCTTTTTCCAAGTCTTCAGATAAGAAATTCGACGCATGGCACAGTGAATAAAGGCGTTGGTTAGATCCAGTGGCATTAACCAAAGTGTGTAAGTTCATGAATTGTAACAGCAAAAATTGCAATATGAGCACTGGTAAAAACTGTTGCAACTGTTATAATACCCAGAAATTTATGCACGGATGTCCTCAAGGACACATGGCACAGTAGATAAAGGCGTTGGTTAGATCCAGTGACAGGACTCAAAGTGTGAGTTCAATACCCGGTTAAGGGGAATTAACAGCAGATAACCGACACGTGAGCGAAATGAAGGGTTCAGTTCGACGTTCCAACCACCTGAAATAGGCCGGAGCGTACATCGGCCGAAACGTTGTAATAAATATAACGACAAAGATGAGAACAATAGAAATATAGCAGTTAAGCGTTTTTTTTTCATTGTTTCTAAAAAAAATTTTCTGTTTTTTTATTACTTTACTCAGCTTTTGGAAGACATTTTTCTAGAGCAATGTACGTTTGGCTCTTGATGTTATATTTTCTATCCTCTGCTAAAACATGGCCCAAATAAATTAAACTTCCGTAATTATTTGATGTTGACTTCTTCCATTAATAGACCACGTCTTGGCCGAGTATACACCTACTTCATGCTTAAACACTGTATGATTTCCGAAGTTAATCAACTTCGAGCCTGGTTAACACTCTCGTTGGTTTTATTATATTCACTTACGCGAATGGATCCATCTCTCCTCCCGCGAGCTATAGGTTAATTAGTAAGATTTGTATCACTAAACTAAAATTAGTAAGAATCGTATCACTAAACTAAAATAAAACAAAAAAATCTTACAATCTAAAATTATTTTGTATCAATAACCTCGCAGGGTTGATAATATGTAGAAACTTTTTTTTCCGGTTTTACCTTTTCACAGTATTCTAACCCTAAATCAATCATTTTTCCCCGGCTGACAACAAAACTTTCTGTCTTGCAATTGGTGATTGTCCTTTCTTCTCACTTTCCTTCAATACTAAAGGAAGTACCGTACTTTTCTTTCTGTGTTTGTAATCAACGCAATACCATTTGCGTATCTTATATTGTTATGTTTGCGCTTACCGAAGATAAATCCTGGTAGGGTTTCCAGTTCCTTTAGGATAGCCTACTAGGTATATATATATATATATATATATATATATATATATATATATATATATATATATATATAGATAGATAGATAGGTAGATATAGATAGATAGATAGATAGATAGATAAACATTGATAGATAGATAGGTAGATATAGATAGATAGATAGATAGATAGATAAAGAAAAAATAGAGATAGAGAGATGGATAGATAGAGAAAGTGTGATAGATAGATAGAAAGAGATAGATAGATAGATAAAGAGAAAATAGAGATAGAGAGATGGATAGATAGAGAAAGTGTGATAGATAGATAGATAGAAAGAGATAGATAGATAGAAAGAGATAGATAGAGAAAGAGTGATGGATAGATAGAGAAAGAAAGAAATATAGATAGATAAATAGATAGATAGATAGATAGATAAAGAGTGATGGATAGATAGATAAAGAAAGATAGATAGATAAAGAAATAGAGATAGATTTATATGAAGATTAATAGATACATAAAGAAATATTGATCGATAGATAGATAGCTAGCTAGATAGATAAAGAGTGATGGATAGATAGATAAAGAAATATAGATCGATCGATCGATAGATAGATAGATAGATAGATAGATAGATAAAGAAATAGAGATAGATTTATATGGATATTAATAGATATATAAAGAAATATTGATCGATAGATCGATAGCTAGATAGATAGAGAATGAAATTGAGATAGATAGATAGACAGAGAAAGAACGAATTATAGATAGATAGATAGATAGATAGATAAAGAAATAGTGATAGATTTATATAAATACAAATAGATAGATAATGAAAGATTTAGACAATCTATGTAAGAAAGAAAACTTTAAAATGAAAACGGACGCGAATGAAACAAAACAACAAACGAATAGGAAAATCTGATAAATGAATGCAACAGAAAGAAAAAGAAAATTGAACAGAAAACTGACAGAAATTTGTAAAAATGTATAAAGAACCAAAAATGATGATTCTGAAAAGAAAACCAAGAATTTAAATAAGAAAAAAGTTTTACGTAAAAAACCAACCTTGTGTCAGAACCTGACTAAGTTGTTAAAGTAAATCTTGAACAAATACTCACCTGCGCCATCTGACCGCTAGGAGAAGGGTTTTATAAAAGCCCTACATCATCAGTACAACGTTGCATCCGTTTCTGTTTACTGGCTTTCTTCGAGTGTCTATCAATTTAAACTTAAATAAATTTCGAAACCAGTCATTTGTTTAATCTACAGATATAGGTTCTTCTTCTCGTCTCTCCATGTTTCGGGATGTTTCGTCTTGTTCCCTATTTTTGTGCAGCTCAGTTTCGCTATGTTTCCACCGAGTCAAGCATGAACAGGGTGCTCCGAAAGTCTTGTCATCCCTATATAATATAATTGTCTAATAATTGAGCGAGAGTCGCAACAACTGCTGGCACTTGTTGAGTAGGGGAATTATCAAAGAGAGAGTTTCACCTGGACGATTTAGTTAAAGGACGCCGTTAGGGAAACCTTTGCAACTATTATCAAAGCACAGCTTCGTAAAATATCACACGGGACATCGCGCTGCATCCTTCTTGTGCCAAGAAAATGATGATGTTCGTACCTGACCGTCTTGATGTTTGACATCGTCAGTAAAAGTGGATAACTGAATCCACTACATGCGCATTGTATTACTGTATTACTTGATGTTCTGTTGTTCTCATTACTTTTTCGTAGAGACGACAAGACTTTCGAATCACGCATTACGTAACCGATACTAAGTGTGAACTCTCAGAGCTCACGAACAAACAGGAAAATTCTCTATGCTAATCTTCCGAGGTAAAGATAGGAATCCTTAAAACGATTATAAAACATAAATTACCCTAAGCGCATA
>OZ010588.1:99946011-99966011 GCA_963932145.1 Acanthosepion lycidas
TACCGCTTTCGTTGTATCGAAACTGTCCGTGTTCGAGTCTCGGCAGTGGAGGCGCACCGCTGATGAGTCCCAAATAGCGGCTCTCCAGAGTTTTCTGCATTCTGTTGAGGATCCTAGACTCGATGAATTACTATAATATATATATATATATATATATATATATATATATATATATATATATATATATATATATATGTGTGTGTGTCTGTGTGTGTGTGTGATTGTGTGTGTGTGTGATTGTGCGTGTGTGTGCAACTAGGTTTCTGAGATGAGGTATTGTAATTATTTACTTTGTTCGGACTATTGTACTCATATTTATTGCCATATTCACGACGTTTCAGCCGTTGTATGCCCTGGACTTCTCCAGCTCGTTGGAATTTCGAACCTAATCTTTTACTTCAATGACACATATCACAGTGGATTAAATTGTTGGATCTTTGAACCGAAGAGTTGTGAGTTCAATAGCTGGCTACGACAGTGCTGGAAACAAAATACTTGGAGAGTTGAGTTAAAGGGAGATAACTGAGGCATCTGGAAGAGGCGTGGCAGGTGGAACCAGAAGATATGAATTATACTTAACCAAATTTTACTTTACAATCTGAATTAGAATACTGTATACATTTTAATTTTTCGTATTCTTTTTTTTTTTTTTATCAGAAAGCGTTATTAAAGAGAAAAAATATTCAATATAACGAATAAGTTTTTTAAAAAAAAAGTTGGGATTGAAATCGCAATAAAGATGAAGGTAAAATAACATTCAAATTAATATTAACCTTCAAATTTTCATTAAATTAAGTTGGAAAATGGAATTGATGTTATTACATATAGCAGTTAAAAAGGAAGACCTGGTTTGCAGATGAGCTTTGATCGAAGCCCGACCAATTCGGCGACAGTCCGTGTTCCTACTCTTAAGCCATCAATACTCCGCTGAGAGAGGTTGCTAATTTTATATGTATTGTTTTTAGGAATGTGAACGAATATTTTAGATTTCTATATTATTGTGTTATTTTATTAATATTAATTATAAAAGCATTATAAAGCAGGTTAATTAACAATGTCTAAAACAAATTAATGAATAAATAACAAAAGTAACAAAAATAAAATTAAGATTATCATATATTACGGTTTAAGTTACAGAAGTAATAATAAATTAGAATATATTTTAGGTCTAGTTTTAAATTTCAAAGTAAAATTAAAATTATATATATATATATATATATATATATATATATATATATATATATATATATACAACTAGGCTATATTGACGGTGGTTACGATGCTATGTTTATAAACATAAACATAAGAGGATTCATTCGTAGATTAGAAATTTCTTTAGCAAGATTGTGAGGCTAATTCCTTTGTATGTTTACAGTCTATTGCCGTTTTGTATCTCCGATTCAACAGACTGTCATTGTTCAAATATTTAATTATTTGTATTTTCTCCTGTAGGCAGAGAAAGTGCGGTTCGTTTAGGGACATACCCAAAACAAGCAAGAATCTCAAGGTCCCTATATTCTAATGTAGCAGTGCATAATAAATAAAAAATTATTGTTCTACTTTTGTATTGAGCTCTGTTTTAAATTAATGTTTTGAACGCTGAAATCTTACACTTCGTTCTTTTACACATATATATATATATATATATATATATATATATATATATATATATATATATATGAGCTAATGGAATATGCGTACACCTGTGTTCCGCCTCACTGGAATATGATTGGCTGGTGTCCCTCATAAATACCGACTGACGTGTAGGAGAGTCAAGAGCCTTAGTCTGAGAGCTAAGTCTATAACGACGCCCATTGGACTACGCCATTGATCTACACTTCTTACCTGCGACTACGAGGCGTACCAGTCGATTACTGCTACCGTATTCTACTTGGTTATAATAGCCAAAACCACTTAGCTACTTCGTTCAAATATATCCCTGTCAGAGACATATCAACATATCTATCTATCTATCTATCTATCTATCTATTTCTTTCTCTATCTATCTATCTATCTCTCTCTCTCTCTATATATATATATATATATATATATATATATATATATATATAAGTAAGATGAGAACGAATACAGTACAATTCCAACGTTCGTAACATTTAATTTAAAAGACGGCTGAATATAAAGTAGAGCATTATTATTTATTTCAGGATATTACGCAGAAAACATGTAACAATCGCAACACAATTACAGTCGCGTTTCAACGCACATCAATGTGTTTCATCAGACAATTTTAAATTACTAGCAAGCGAGCGATTAATTAAGTTTTCAAACCAATCTTTTTTCGATAAAAAATAAAATCCTTTAACCTGACCAACTAATCAAATATGACCTACGTTAAATTTAAACCAAGCGAAGAAACCAAAATTAAAAATTATTTTTCATATAAATGGGTCATGACCCGTAGATTGTCAGTTAACAGCAGCAGGACATTAACTTAAAGCTCATACATATGGTTACATAATATATAAAAACCAGACAATCCATTTTACGAAGAATTAAAAGCAGGGGTAGATAGTTAATTTAACTAAATGCTAAACAAGTTATATGTTTTATGAGTTTCTTACATAAAAATATCTTTTGTAGTTGATAAATAAGTGACTTCTTTAAGAAACTAGTAAATAATTTAAACGTATAGATTTATTTGGTAAATTAATATGCAACTGCTGAATAAAGATTATTCATATAAGATGCTAGTAACACTAACCAATCAATATAAAAGCTAAAAAAATCCAATCTAATACCAATGCATCCGTACGAGATGTTACTGATAGTACCAGGAGATTAATAGAAATATAATTTTTGACATTTTACTTTGACTGGTTAGTGCTATTAACGTATTAGTGTACGTTTTATTTTGGCCATTAATATCTGTTACTCCTGCTTTACAGATAATTATTTCGCTTTCGGGTTGTATCTATTGAGTGTATTTTGAATATTTCATATCTGTTCATTGAATAGTTAATAGGTACCTGTTAGATGTGCGTGTATAGATTGTTGATTTGTAATTCGCTTTCTGGCTAGTATATGTTGAATGTTTTGCGCTCAGTCGCGCCATGATGACAACACGCCGATTCATTCAACACACTGGCTGAGTAAACGACTGAGGGGAAGTGGATCGTTCAAGTCCATTCGTGAGAGAGACAAGCAGACCGCCTGGAACATTGTGGATATAAATGGTGCGATCGTGCTCTCAAAGCCGGTGTACAAGACTTCATGCGAGTTAAATCTGATTCGCTCGGAGCAAGATAGTCGCAGAAATGTCTGCGTGCGAAGGTTGTGCGTATGTGTCTTGGCGGTTCGGTGAGGTCCGTCAGACTTCTATCACAATCCGTTCATATCTATCACAGTCTCAGCTAATCACATTTCCTGCTTCATACATATATCTATCTCAACCACATATCTGTATCTATCGATCTATCGATTTATCTATCGGTCTATATATCGATCTATCGATCTACCGATCTATCTATCTATATATCTATCTATCTACCTTTTATATATACGCGATGAGGAGGTCACAACAACAAGAGGAATCATCATTACAACTTAGAGATAAATACATTCTTATTGTTCAAAGTATAGTCCAATAGTGTTAAAAAAAAACAGGAGAATTCCTATACGATAACCATAATCATTTCTGAGAGACAACGGTTCAAAGCTTAATCTAAGAATTGGACAATTTTGCAGTTACACGATTTGAACAATTTTGCTGTTACAGGGGGTATATATCTCAGTTCGTCTTCTATCTCAGCTCATTATCTATCTATCTACCTCTCTATCTATCTATCCCTGTTCATAATCTAACAATCTATCTATCTATATATATATATATATATATATATATATATATATATATATATATATATATATATATGTCTGTCAATCGCAATTCATTATCTATGTATCTATCTATCTATTTCAGTTCATTATTTATCTATCTTAGTTCATTATATAACAATCTTTTTATCTATATATCTGTCTATCTCAGTTCATTATCTATCTATCTATGTATCTGTCGATCTATCTATCTATCTATCTATATATATATATATATATATATATATGTCTATAAACCTCAATTCATTATCTATGTATCTATCTATTTCAGTTCATTATCTATCTCAGTTCATTATATAATAATCTGTTTATCTATATGTCTGTCTATCTATGTATCTGTTTATCTATCTATCTATCTATCTATCTATCTATCTGTCAATCTACTGACATGAAAGTGTAACGATTATATTGAATCAATTGCTAGGTCTCCTAATAAGAAAATTTGATACATTGACTTTTGTTATATATGTTTTATCTTAGTCAATTTTGCACTGCTTTTGTAACCAGAGAACTATACCCTAGTTTCCCTGTGCCTTTTCTAAAAAAAAAAGTATTTTCATGGTAATTTTTCTGATAATCTACCCTCTTTTGGTACCTCGACTTTACTAATGTAAGCGCAATTCCAGTTTTTTTCCTCTTTTAGCCAATACGTTCCGTTCGTGAAATATAGTGCTATAATATAATGGAGATAATAATGCCTATAATGAAGGAAATGGAAATAGGAGAATAAAACTTTCTTCCATAGCAATCTCCATTATCATGACAGCTTTCACTCTAAAGAACCACTAGCTTTTTAGTAGCCTTGTTTGGAGTTAAATGACTGAAAAAAAATCTGAATTATAATCCGTATCTCGGCCTAGGGAATCATATCCCATTCAGTCACGTAAAAGTGTATGGTGTTCTGAATCTATGATAAGGATTGCGGTCGCCTTGCTTGGGTTGAAATTATTTAAAATGGGGTGAGAGTTTGATTCATATATTTTCCAAGAGTAAGTGCTAAGTGAATGAATCAATGGCCGTTGGCATTCCAGTTTTGGCGCCAATAATCTTTACACGCTCATCTCTTATGGAAAACGTTTTAGGAGTTTTTTTTTTAAATGCAAAACTGTACTTTCTATGGCCAGGTTCAGGGAGCGGCAGAAGGATCCTCCGTATTTTAAAGGTTGGCAAAAAGACTATGGTTACTGCTATTAAAAAAAAAAATCACCGCTGTTTAAATAAAGGTCTCATGTCTTTATTCATTTAGTTTTTAAAAAGACCCTCTCGAAATGGTGGCCTCTATTTGCCATACACAATTGTTGACCCATAGAAGTATCGTTTTTATTTCCAGACCAGCACCAATTCGAAATAACATAAAATTAGCATTAAAAAATATCCTCTTTGGAATTACAAATTACAGTAAGTGAGAGTTTGAAATATGGGAGGTATTTCTACTTCAGACTGTATTAATTAAAACCTAATGAAGTAATCTATTTTTTTTTAATTCAGCGTATTTTTAAATAGGAAAAGTGAAACAGCATCCCTTTAAACTGAAACAGTATATTTTCATTAAAATATTTTTAAAATTTTAAAATATCTTTCGTATATATTGTGTTTTGAATCAATCTGATATTTTTCTCGCGCAAAAACTTTCCAGTTTTTAAAAGGTTTCATTTATAATATAAATACCATAGAAATAAGAACACTTCTTTTTAATCGTTATGATTCAAGTATTGGATATGTATAATGTAAATACAATAGAAATGAGAAATTGGATATTTATAATGTAAATACAATAGAAATAAGAACTCTTCTTTCAAGTCGTTATGATTCAAGTATTGAATATTTATAATGTAAATACAATAGGAATGAGAATCTCTTTTTATATTGGATATTTACTTTTCGTTTTTAGTTAATATCGTGCAAACTTTTAAAATCTAACAGAGCAAAATTTATACAAAAAATATAGCATTTCTTTTCTAGTTCATGTTACAAAAAGTCATTAAAACCCAAACGGTAACTTATGATCGTGTTGTATATCCGTGTGTTATATACCTTCTCGTGTGCAGAAGAAAAACTTTTCATCTTTTTTTACCATTCAAACAACTCGTCCGTAATTCTTGATGGCCTTCTCCTCAATGCCTATTTTAGCGCGATAATAATCGAGTCCATTTTAATGATTTGTATCCGAAAAATTAAAAAAGAAAAATAATATGGTAAAAAGCAAATAAAAGCTTCCCTGGAGAAACGATAGTTCTAAAAATGCAGTCCAAGGCTATAAAAGAAAAGTCGGTTTGAAAAAAAAAATTAACAAACCATCTACCACAGATACCTTAAACAATAGGACGATTAATGGTGTCAAACATCTTACAATAAGATACTTTATTTTTCTTTTTTTTAAATACGAAACAAGAGAGCGTTTTATGTCTTCGTCTTTTCGTATTTATTTTGTTCTGTTCATTTCTAAAAAGAAAATCTCCAAATCTAGCAAAGGAAAGTCGGGTCATTTTAGGAGTTCGTTTTATATCTACTCTATTTGTTCTTAGCTTTTGTTGTTTCACTTCGTTTTTGTGAAAGTTTAGATTGCAATCGCCCACATCGAACAAGCAATACCTACAGACTGCCGACAACCGTTTCCTCTTCATGTCTTTCTTCTTTTTCAAATGGAGGGATGTGCGTTTATTTGACAAGAACAAGAAATGCTGTTAAGGTTCCAATAAAAAGTAAAGAGAAACAAAAGAGTTGGCTTCATTTGACAAATTGCATTAAACTGTGTACAGCTCCACGTCAATAGTTTGTGACATTCTCGTTGGAGGCAGCCGAAAAGGAGATTAGAAGTCATTGTCTACATCTTGCTGTGGGTACCGGCCTACAGAACAGATTTAATCAATCTATCTATCTATCTATCTGTCTGTATCTATTTCGGTCTGTTTTCATTCTATCTATCTATCTATCTATCTATCTGTCTGTATCTATTTCGGTCTGTTTTCATTCTATCTATCTATCTATCTATCTATATCTATTTCGGTCTGTTTTCATTCTATCTATCTATCTATCTATCTATCTATCTATGTCTGTTCGTTTTCCATTATCTCTCTCTCTTTGTCTATCTATTTTGGCCTGTTTTATACCTATCTATCTATCTATCTATGCCTCTCGATCCCTTTTCTATTATCTATCTATGTTAGTAGGTATTGCCTAACTCTTAGTTGTAACAGATTCTATCTATCTATCTATCTATGCCTCTCGATCCCTTTTCTATTATCTATCTATGTTAGTAGGTATTGCCTAACTCTTAGTTGTAACAGATTCTATCTATCTATCTATCTAGCTATCTCTTTCTTATCTATGTATCTCTTTCTTTACATATCTATCTATCTATCTATCTATCTATCTATCTATCTATCTATCTTGAGAGATAGATAAAAAACAGACTAAGATATATAGTTTGTTAGTTAGTTAGTTAGTCTCGTTCCGCTTTCTATTATTTATTCCGACCATTAGACCTGGTTTCGAATCTTACTACGGTCTATCCACCAAGTACGTAACTTTTTTGTTAATATAGGCTTTGGACAACTGCTCTAGTTTGCACCAATGTTGCGAAGTTTCTGACCTGGCAATCATATCAATATTTCATTAAATCCTTATCATGAAATCGAGCAAAAGTATTCTGAAACAGTTGATGGTTGTCCTTAGCACGCGGTCAATTGCCTTCGAAGCCACCAGCCACCGCAACAGTTTATGTGGTCTCTCCCAGAATCTGTACGCTTATGATCAGCATATTTACTGCCTAAACCACAGATTTGCATGGCGTTTGCAGGTTTGGTTTGTTTTGTTTTACGGAATATCAACACCTCAATGGGTTATTTAATGCCGACAAGATTTTTATTGCTGGTAATATTTGTTTTCTTCTTTTTCTTTTTTTTTTTCAAAAATGTCTTGTTGGTAATTTTTTTTTATGTATAACTGGTAATATTTTCTTCAGAAATGTATTGCTGGTAATAATTTTTCTTTAAAAATTTAATGCCGGTAATAATTTTCACAAAGTATTTCTGGTATTAAGACCTATTTTTACACTTTCATAGTGTTTTGCCGCCAGTTTGGGGACTAACAATTTACCCATAGCTGAAAGCCTAACATATACTACCACCCCGGGTCAGGGTGGTTCTGGGAAAACCAGTAAGTAGGGGGTGGTTACACGCTCCTCAAAACCCCCTGATCAGAGGCCTTGCTGTTCGACGAGAGGACGCGGATGTAGTTTATCTTCATACCCAAGATGCCGCGTGTGAAGGAAACACACGAATGCTCTTGTCTCACGATTAAATGATTCACCCTAACAAACCTCTGTACACGGAAAGGAGCAATTGGTCATGATATATATATATATATATATATATATAGATAGATAGATAGATAGATAGATAGATAGATAGATAGAGTGTGCAGCTTATTTATTATATCATAAAGAAGTAATTTATACAAAGAATTAATTAGCAATATTAATGTGATTAATATGAAATCACTTCGCTAACAAGACTTAATGAGGGATTGAGTTACCTTCAATTTTCTGAATAATACGATCCTTATATTTCTGTTGTTGTCAGATGGAATTGGCGAGTCAAGTACTTTCAACTATTTCAAATTGTCATCTTCGTTGCGAAATTCTTCCATATGCTGGCAAATCATCTTAAGACAAGATATATGTAGTATGGACCGAAAGATATTCTTTTAAAAATGCTAATTATTGACAGTTATAATATTTTGTATTATTATCTTTCAAGCGCAGATGGTACAATCACACATCGAGTTTTAAGCTACCAAACCGTAGACACTCCACCAAACTTGCCAGGGACCCGGTCATATCGTGGACAATTTTATAAAAAGGTAAAAACATATAACAATTATACCCGCATTTGCAATCTATGCTAATATGAGAAAATAGCAATTATGATAATCCCGGACCCAAAACATCATTTAAACCAAAAATCAGAAATTTGAAGCTCTTGCCCTCATATAAAAATATTAAAGTGAATATGAGGCCGGTTAAAAAAAAAACTACCCCCCCCCAAAAAAAAAACAACTGTTACCCCTTTAGACATGCCTCTATCCTCCATAGCAATTATGGTACATATTTGCTTTCTTTTTTACTGTATAAATTTACAATACCTTGCTATTCTTTCCGCCATCTTCTTTTCCTTTTTCCCCCCCATTAAACTAAATATCCTGTCTTTCAATCATCATACACCTGGGTTTTTTTTTAAAGATCCTTCCTTGCGTTTTTTTTTTTATTTTTAAATAAAGCGTTAAAGTGGTCATTTTAAAAGTATCGCCTGAAGAGACCGTCAAGTCGAAACTATGGTCGCGTATTTTAATTGACCCCTGATTTTTAAACTTAAAAGCTCGACATTTTATTTTTATTTTTACTTATTTTTTTCTCCCGTGTATTGAGCGCTTTTGTTCCCTGGTCTGATTCAACCATTAACATTTACATATAAATTGAACGTATTAACAAACCAATCCGAGGTGAATAAAAAAAATAGATGTATAGAAAAAAAAGAAGGGTTGAATTAACACTAGTTTGACAACACATAGGCAACGCGTCATCCGCCCATTCATACTTGCTGAAGAAAGAAGATCAACCAACATATACAACATGTTACCTTGTTTTTACGATAAAACGTATTTTAACTGAATGTAATCACTGAGTACCTGTAAGCCATATAGCTACATAGAAAACAACATAAGTTTATTTGAAAATACTAAAACCGTCAACATAATGGCCTACCTTCAGAATAGGTTTATACGAAAACATTCCATTTACTCATTTACTGAGGTATATCTATAAAACATACGTTTACCCTGAACGTATAAATTATGTACAAAATATCCACAGAGGAAGAAAAAAACATTGTGAACAAATCATTTAAATTTTAGCATTAAATAACCCATAGATGTTGATATATATATATATACGTTTTGCATAAAGACGACGAAGCTGAGCGATTTGGTTTTAAAGAATAGACAGGAAATAATAGCAAGATGTCGGCTGAGAAGTTTAGACAGAAAGTTGGACAAAGGTACAAGAGGAACTAAGACCTTGAACAAAAACTGTAAAAGAATGTATTAATTCTATCTTAATCTAAGAGTAACATATTTTAACTTAGCAATTTTAGCGAAAATATCTGCATTTAGCAAAAGTAAACGTTTTTGCTTATTAATTACGTTAAGGTTTGCAAAATTATGACAAGACAAAAAAAAAATAATGGAGTTGGCAGAGAGGTTTCTCTCGATAGAGAAAATTGAGGTCATGTCCGAAACGATAACCATGTTAGTACACGGGACTGCCGAAGTGGTAGTTTGAACTGGCACATAAAAAGAGATGGAAATAAATTGGTCATTATCGAATGATGGGCGTTGGAAACGTTTTCGTTTTTTGCCGGAATTTTTTTATTTTATTTTATCTTATTTTTTTTTTTTTTTTTTTTTTTTTTGCGTGACTTGACCAGAAGATGTTTAATAGGCATGAATTCAGTAACAAGACATTAGATTTCTTGTACTCAATATCTGGTTGAGTGCAGACAATATTGATGGACGAATAGAAAGTAAACAGATATGCGCTTATAACAACATGGTGAGTTATGTGAACGTACAGGTGCGGGAATGTCGACTTAGGTCGATTGGCTTGTTCATATATAAGTATATATCCATAATTGAAGAAGAAAAGCCAATACACGATAAATATATAGTTGTGGACAGAATTAAACGCCCCCACCCAATGAGTATTTGAATATTTTCTAAAGAAATGCGAATATTTTCATGTACTTAATGAATTTACCAAAAATAGTTGATTCAGTATTTAGTGTTGAGTAATTAGTTATTTTCATATCGATCTATTATATTCATAGTTATAGATCTTTCAAAAATTCTGTGCAGGCCTCCTGGGTACGAGGATAAACTGCATCCGCGTCCTGGGTACGAGGAAAAACTGCATCCGCGTCCTGGGTATGACGATAGACTACATCCGCGTCCTGGGTATGACGATAAACTGCATCCGCGTCCTGGGTATGACGATAAACTGCATCCGCGTCCTCGGTATGAGGATAAACTTCATCCTTGTCCTGGGTATGGCGATAAACTAAATCCGCGTCATGGGTAAGACGATAAACTACATCCGCGTCCTGGGTAAGACGATAAACTACATCCGCGTCCTGGGTATGAGGATAAACTACATCCGCGTCCTGGGTATGAGGATAAACTACATCCGCGTCCTGGGTATGAGGATAAACTACATCAGCGTCCCGTGTAAGATGATAGACTACATCAGCGTCCTGGTTAAGACGGTAAACTACATCAGCATCCTGGGTATGAAGATAAATTATATCCGCGTCCTGGGTATGACGATAAACTACATCCAAGTCCTGGATATGACGATGAACTACATCCGTGCCCTGGGTATGGCAATAAACTATATACAACAGCAAGGTCTCTGATAATACGTTATTGAAAAAGTAATGTTGCCAAGTGTACGTTTTTGAAAAAATATTACCAGCTATAAATTTTTTTTTTTTTTTTTATTTTTTTTTTTGAAAGAATAGTGTTGTCGGCTATACGTTTTGGGAAAAATATTATTACCAGCTATACATTTATGAGAAAAAATATTAACAGAAATAGACTTTTGACAAATCAAATGTATGACCAGGAAAAAAAGTTGTCAGCATTAAATGACCCAATGAGGTTGATATACCGTAAAACAAAACAAACGAAACGAATCTGTGTGGTTCAACAGTATTCGTCCCCATTATGGAAATTATGAAATAATATTACTCTATGGCAATTGTAATTATTTTTCTTAATTTGATATTTAATACAAACACCCTTTGAAAATGTAGTTGTGACCTGATTCTATAACATTCTAAAAGTTAATGAAGAAGACAATATGTGAGTACGATGTAGAACAATAACTCATTCATTCTACAAACATGGCGACGATGACGGAAGTTTACATGAACCTCCGAATGACGGTAGTTGATGCGTACAAACAAGATAATGGGTATACCACACTTTCCAGTCGTTTTCCTGGATCGACAATTAGTATCATTATCAAGTAGTACAATAAAATTCATTGTGTTTAGAATAAATGAAAGACTGTCAGAAAACGGTTAATTTCTTTGAGGATGGAAAGGAAAATTCTTAGAGGTGTCTCAAAGAATCCTCACTTAACGACAAAGGGCATCGTCAATGACTTAAAAACATCAGGGTTGAATTTGATGACGAAGGCAGTCACTAGATGTCTTAATCGACCAGGAAAACTCACTTAACTCTAACCCCCTAAAATGCATATTAGCTTATGCTAGAATCCATCTAGGAGTAAATATTGGGACTCCTTTTTTATGGCCATATGAAACCAAACTAGAATTATTTGGTCACATGAACTCCCGTTATGTATGGAGGAAAGTGAACGAAGCTCGCAAACCAAAAAAAAATACCCTCCCTACAGTTTAGCAGGGTAGTGGGAGCACTCTTCTCTGGGTTGTTTTGTTGTTTCTGGACCGGGAGAACTAGTGAGTGGACCGGGTATCATGGATAAAGATGAGTACTTAGCTATTCTTAAAAATAATATAAAAAACTGTACACGAAATCTGTCTTTAGGGAAAATCACTGGAAGGATAACAACTTGGCAATGACCCGAAACATACGGCACGAATTGTAAAAAAAAAAAAAATAGATGAAAGCAAAACCGAGGTATTGGCGTGACTCGCTAAAAACCAGATTTAAACACCATTGAAAAATGATGGGCATATTTGAAGAAAAAGTAAGCGTAAAAAAAGTCCTTTAAATTGGAGAAACTAGAGACTATTGCTAAGTAAGAATAGAAACTAAATACCTATTAGTTTGTATAGTAATCTTGTAAGGAACAATCAAAAATGATGAAAGGTAATAATAAAGAATAAAGGTTACATAAATGATTATTGGGGTAAGATGGCACAAGAGTTAGTCATATATTAAATTTGCTTTTTGTGTTTTTTTTGTATTATGGTTTGACACTAAAATAAAAATTTTCTTGTGGACATCACATACTTTTAAATTCATTATTTCATAATTTATGAAAAAATTCGATTCGCATTTAATTTTTCGTCTCGGATGCTACCTGAATTTTACCAAAAACAAAATAATTTCCATGCCTGAAGATGACTGAATGTACAGATAAAAGTACTTACGTATTAAAGAAAGATCATATACAGCTTATAATTTGTAAAAACAAGGATCATAACATTCATCGACTGATTTATAGGTTAATGCACCTTTAAAATTTTGTATGCGAAAGGATTTCGCCATTATATATCATTAACTTTACTAATCGACTTTTTTGTATGAATGATTCATTGAAATATATATATATATATATATATATATATATATATATATATATATATATATATATATATATATCTGTGTGAGTGCGTGTGTCTGTGTGTGTGCGCGCGCACGCACGTGTGTGTTTATGTACACATGTGTTTGTTTGAATGCGTGTGAGAAAATGATAGCTAAATTCTATACACCAATATTTAACTCAGGAACTCCACCGAAAACTTTACACGAGTAAAAGCAAATTATATATATATATATATATATATATATATATATATATATATATATATATATATATATATATAGCTTTGTGTGTATATATATATATATATATATATATATATACACACCGGATAAAAAATGTGTCTTTGGAAGAAACTCTGGATAAAGAGAAAAATACTTCTGTCTGTGTATATATACATATTCTTACTTGCACACACACAGACACACACACATATATATATACATATATATATATATATATACATATATATATATATATATACATATATATATATATATATATACATATATACATATATATACATATATATATATATATATATATATATATATATATATATATATATATATCTTCCAATCTATTAATATTTTTTTTCCAATTCAGTTTTTATTCATTTAATCATTTGCCGAATCCTGGTCTCGGTTTTCTCAATAAATGGAGCATATTTGGATTAAATCAATTACTTATCGAAATATAACATACATACATTGCTTTACCTGAAAATGCTATAATGTTCTTCGTCTTTCTTTCTATTTTTCTCTCTTTCTTTTTCTCTCTCTCTTTCTCTTGCTTCCTTTCTCTTTCGCTCTCTATCACTTCCCCTTAATCTTGATTTACTTCTCTTCATAAATTTTTAGGCCAATCGATTTGTCTACGTGTTCCATCGATGACCAAACAACATCTTGCATTTCTGCTATATTCATGTGTTTTTGTCAACAATCTTTTTTTTTATGTTTTTCTAACATTATTCAAGTCATTTACGTTCGTTTCATACCATTACTCTCCACACAAATACTAACAAACGGTCATATATATAAATTATATGACCCTGCAGCGAACAAGGACAGAGCCACAATAAAATGTTGAAATACTCACATAGCAAGAGAAGTTACATTATGCACACACTGAAACCAAAGCTTTGTGTAACCGGTTCCCAAGTAGGTGTTTTCCCCGATCTTAACCTCATAACGTCCGACATATTTCTATAAACTGTGCTTCTTACAATCTAACCCTCTAGGACGAGTGGCTCTTGAGCTTTCTACTGAGTGAACATCATTGTAAGAATATTAGATATCTCCACGAGAAAGCAAAAATATATACGATAAACTTGTCATTTGAACTGATGCAACTCTAATTTCAGCAATATAAAAACGCCAGAATTGATACAAATAAATCTTGCTTACCGTTCAGATAATACCTGTACTTTCTAATGTCTGTGGTAAACGAAAGTACCTCAATATAACTAGAAAATCATATTAACTTTGAGCAATAACTTCAATGCCGGTGTACAACACCTCATTCGATATGTGGAATGACATAATAACAGGTTTAATGGATAGACATTTTCGGTAGAATTTGATAAATCTTATTTGTGATGTATTTTGTATATATATATATATATATATATATATATATATATATATATATAAATGGCGGTATTCGTATGGAAAAACCTCGAATAGTTCAACTTGCAGTATAACAAATCGGTACCCGAGGAAAAATGGTGAATAAAAAAAGAAAGAACCAAGAACATTAAGAAAAGGCGAAAACAATCGGCCAGTGTTCAAGCTCCAAGTCCAAAGAAAGAAAAAAAAATAAGTAAACAGACAACTACGTAAAGGGCTCAATACACTAAGTAGAGCAAAACCTAAGATAATCCTAATGAGCCAGGCAAACCTACCTAGGTTTTCACCTAAACGGATCTTTAGGTGAAAACCTAGGTAGGTTTGCCTGGCTCCTTAGGATTATATATATATATATATATATAATACAATACCATACTGGTTTAAATGTGTCTTTCTGGAGCTCTGGTCAGAGAGATATCAGTCGTTTTGACAGACGGGTGGGGGTATGTATAATATAATTACTTACTAAATTCTGTTCTTCCAATGCTACGGATCCGTGTGCAATGCTTTCACATTAACGATAAATACATACATGCATACTAGGATACATGTATGCAGACATGCATACATACATGCATGCATGCACGCATATACATAAATATACAAACACACATACATACAAACTCTCACAAAGAAAGATTCAGATAGATATTTTCTTTTTCCTGTTTCAGTGTGTTTATCAATTTTTTTTTTTTTAAATGGAATTATTTTGTTTTCTTTCTTGTCCCGTTACTCTTGGGAGATTTGTAGCCAATGGTTATATAAAGTTCATCCCTTCCTTCTCTCATTTGTGTTCAAGTCGTCGGAATATCGCGTGAGCGTAAAACTCGGGATACGACTAGGGCCATCCTTTCATAGGATTTGAAGTTGTTAAGCGTTTTTTCTGTGTCTATGCAATCTAGGCTTCGGGCAATTTACTGAGTGGGTAGGTTTATCTTTAAGTCGTTTTTCTTTTTACAATATTTTCACTTTTGAGTTTTAACTTTTGACCCGCTGTCCATTGGTTCCGTCAACGTGTTTTTTTTTCTTTAACACACACACACACACACACATATATATATATATATATATATATATATAAAAGAAAGAAAAGACTAAAATTCAAACGTTCATATCATCAATTTAAAAAAGGGCTCAATACAAGAGTAGAGCAATAAATATTTATTATAAACTGTTACATTAGTACATGCACGTTACTACAAATTGCATATTTTGTTTCGACGTTTAAACACGTCTCATCAGGTAGTTAACAAACAATGGTTAAACATCGAAACAAAATATGCAATTTTGTAGTAGCAACTTGCATTTTCAAATTTAAGAATTTTATTATATATATATATATATATATATATATATATATATATATATATATATATACGCAGCAATCTTTCTTTCAAACACAATTCATTGAATACGACAGACATTGTGCATTTATTTAGATTTTTTTAATACAATTTCTCATGCGATCTAATATTTTTTTTTTCTTTTCGGTGGTAAATTATATAAAAACTGTCCGAATGTTCTTCTTATCCGAGCGCTTTCGGCTATACATTTAGCCATTTTCAAGGATTGTATTTTAACTGTTAAAATAAGAAATAGTTTGTTGTATGTATATTGTATAAAATGTTTTCATTTTTTCAAAACACGGCCAAGATGTTATGTCCATGTTCAAACTTAATATTATTAGTTATTCTTTTCTTTTTATAAGGCTTCCATTATTTTGTATCCTTTTTTTTTGCATGTAGATGATGCTATTATATTAGTGTTGTCGACAAGTATGTTACGAATAGTATCCGGTAGGTCTCCATGGATATTTAAATAAGATTTACTTGAGCTATTGTCAGAAAGGTGTAGAGTTAGTCTGCATGTCAGACATGTTGTAGTGGGGCCTATATAATTATTTACGAATTTTGATTGATCAGGAATACAATTCCTTAAAGGGCATTTAAATTAAATAATATTTGCCCTATTTAATTTTGTTCTAGGAGGTCAATTATTATTTTTAACTATAAGTTTAGAGGTTTTAAATTTTTTGTAATAAATAAGTAATCTAATTTTTTGCTATTGCCAACTGGAGTTATACATTTTTTAATAATGTTCTTAATTCTGCATTCATCCTGTTTATAATTTTCGTTCATCTGATTTTTATAAAAAATATTAATATTATTGTTTATGGTTCTATTCTCTATTCTCCTCGTTGCTATTAGCTATATATATATATATATATATATATATATATATATATATATATATATATATATATATATATATATATTCCATTTTTGTTGTTGTTCATTTATGAGTTTTCTGTGCATAAATAAATACAATCATCGAATGTGATCGGATATATAGAACATTCGGGCAATTTTACACAATTTAAGTCCAGAAAATATACAAACACAAAGAAAATTAAATAAACGCCTAATCGCATTGTCTTTTGGTCATCTTGAAATATGTATAAAAGCAGGGTTGCTGTCCAAATACACAATCTGTTGTGAACTGGGACAGGAAATGGCTTGTTAACTTTAACGCCTCAAAAACAAAACAGATATTTATTAATCACCACGGAGATCCTTACCTGACCCCCACTCCATCACAATGTCTGACGCTCAACTTCTCGAGAGCACCTCTTTGCGGCTGCTCGATCTCACATTGATTGCTGACCTGAGATGAAACAAATACATTGAGCCAATTGCTTCGTCCACCGCAAGCAAAGTTGGCTCACCGTAGTCGATCCTTCAAATCTACAAATCCACCATTTGCCCTTACATGGAGTATTGCTGCCATATATGGTCTGGTGCCCCTTCTGTTGGTCTCAAGGTTCTTGATAAGATCCAGAGACGAATATGCAATGTAATTGGCCCTGATCTGGCGCCTCGTCTGCAGTCGCTCTCTCAAAGACGTGCCGTCGTCTCTCTCTGTCTTTTTTACAAATACTTTCATGGTAATCGCTCCGATGAGCTTCTTTCCCTGGTTCCCAGACTTCATTAATTCAAGCGTCCTACGAGGCTGGCATCCCGCTCTCACCCTTTCACTGTCGAAACTGTTAAATATAGCCGTCTCTTCTACTCCAATAACTTCATATCTCGCACCTCTCGCCTGTGAAACTCCCTTCCCTTTTCCTGTTTCCCTGATAGCTATAATCTCCAACTTTTCAAATGTAATGTCAATCGACATCTTCAGTTGCCTTGATCTATCCACTATCTTTCTCCCCATCCTTTCCTCTTCACCCCTATCTGCTCTCGCTCCAAATCCTCTGTAACCGCTTGCGTGCCAGTGGCTTCCCGACTTCTTTGGGGTGAAATCCTTAATATATATATATATATATATAGGAATCGTTTATTAATGACTTATAAAAGAGACAAAAAAAGCAGATGGCTGGCCGATTAAAATCAAACCACACGAAATAGTAAATAGAAAATTTTCTTTCCTTTTGTCTGTTTTTACTCAATCTCTGACGAAGCTTTCATAAAAGTGAAGCATATTAGATTTATTGTCTTATTTGTTCTTCATCGTACCATTCTGTCGGATTCCGATCCATATTTGATCTACATTTGGTCATTAACTCATATATATATATATATATATATATATATATATATATAATCCACAAACACACTCATTCGCTGTATCACAGCTCATCATCGTAGTTAGACATATGATTGCCTCAAGTCAAGATCTAAACCCAACTGATTTGGCATCAATCGGAGATTTTTCTCTTAAACTACCAGCTCCCGACAGAGACGAAAATGAATTTTTATGTATTTATTTTGGAATAAACGCACCAGTGACTTAGAGTGCTCGATTCTTAGAATAGCTTTTACATTGCATTATCCGCAGTAGCAGTTTATATATATTAATGATATATATATATATTAATAATATTTTTATTTTAAAAAATATTTTAAAAAATATATTATAAAAAAATTATGTTTCGGAACTTAAAACTGCTCCATCACCAGGCAATGTTCAGTAACTTATGATGAAAATGATTTACTTTTGAAAACAGAAAACAATACGGTAGCTTCTTTTAGAAGGGACAAGATTTCAAAATTGTGTCGGTATGTGACGGTCAACCAATCAAAAGACAGATCAAGGCTAAAGCAGAAAATGGAGAAATATCGGTTGGATGTTAGGGGTAGGTGTGTTATTCATTCGTGTCTAGATGAACTGTCACTTTCAAGACGCCTCACAATTAGCATGACTTCCGGTTATGATATAACCGAATGAATACGAATGAATATATAAATATACCTACATTTGATCGTTAACTCTCTTTCTCTATCTCTCTGTCTATCTTCCTCTCTTACACACACACATAAACATATATATATATATATATATATATATATATATATATATATATATATATATGTGTGTGTGTGTGTGTGTGTGTGTGAACGTTGAAGTCAATACGCAAAGGCGACAAACTGTTTCATGCAAGACACAATCATCAGACAACATATATTATATGAATAACGAATGAATATATAAATATAACAAAGAGAAATATAAACTTATCTTAGCCGACGTGTTTCTTCCACTGAGGGACTTTATCAAGGCAAATGCATGGATTTTATTTTGTAACAAGTATGTTTATAACAACAAAAGTTATTGGGTTTTCGAAAATTTTTAATTAAGGAAAGACGTAAGGGATACAATTCAATGTGTAATAAACGTGTGTAAAAGATGTTCCTGTTATTTGTAAGTTAGTATTTAAATTATTTTGTATTGAGAATAAATTATGTGTTACATATTCTAAATAATATAAGGTTATACACAAAGCAGGCGTTCTCAAAAATGCCAGACCAAAATCTTCGTATCAGCCTGTGTTGCACATGAAAAACCACTGCAGAAAAGGTAGTAATGAATTAGGTTCATTACACCTGTAAGGTTTACGGATTCTGTGATCGACAAAATATTTACAGGGCTAACTACTAAAGAAAATCTGCATTTCTGACATGAATCGAACGTGCATCTCTTTCGCCAACAGGGAAATCATTTCTATTATGGAAAGTTTCCGTTACCAGTTTCGCACTAGAGGAGGCGCTGTAAACTAAGGTATCTTTGAATTACGTTTTTAAAGAGTGCAAATTTTGGAGTTGTGACTTCTCCGAATCTATATCTGCATCTCTTTGCAGGAGGAC
>OZ010588.1:99968511-99976011 GCA_963932145.1 Acanthosepion lycidas
CTAGGTTTTGACTTGATTACGATATATTTTTATTTGCTTATCCACCAATCCATTTATATCTCGCCGATGCATTCCACACTTATTTATCGAATTAATGCGTCTGCAAATTTCAATAAAATCTACAGCTGAACCGATTTCCGTTGTTTATTCGCTCTCTCTCTCTCTCACTCTCTCTCTCTCTCTCTCATAAATATCACATCGTTCGCAACCTGATTTGCAGTAACAGAATTCTTTAGATTTTTCATTCCAAAATTAAATTTCAACATTCAATCAGTAATTTTGTCGCGCTAATAAAACATGAAAATAAAACTGGCAACAGAAAGAGAACTCTCTTGAAAAAATGTTAAAAATTGGATAATTTCTATGAAGCCGTCAGTGAACAAAAGATATTGATCGTCTGCCCAATTTAACAGCATTCTGTTTATTCATATCCCGGCTTGACTGAACGAACAGAAAAAAAGAAAACTTTATTGAATGTTTAAATGAACGCATTTTCTATGGGTGTTATTCTCCGGGCGGAGTCGAAGAGGGCTGAATACGTCATTACTAAGGGATTGTTCAGACAACAGCTCAGAGGCTAATAAACTGGATCATGCGAATATTAAAACGCTCAGAGATCGATAAAGCTATTTTGCACACTCTCTCTGTGTTTACAAGTCGTGCCTTGTGGCTTGCATCGAAGATTATGTGACAGCAAGGTCTATGAAAGGTCCATCAATGTTCTTAAAACATTAGGTTTTGAAATTACTTTTTCGTGATGGACTTCATAACTCATTGTTACAGTTTTCGGCATGTCGTTATCGATATATCTAATGAAGATGTTTTACGACTACTCTCTTTGCTCCGTAGCTCATATCGAACCTGGCATTTCTTAAGAAAACGATAGTTAATAAGTAATAAAAGACGCTATAACAACACTAACCCTAATGTATAATATATTTTATAATTCTAAATTATATATATATATATATATATATATATATATATATATATATATATATATATATATATATATAATTACTGGCCGTTCATATTTGATAATAACTGTGGTTCATACTTCAACTATGCTGAGTGGACCTTATTTACAGTTTCAGGGAGGTAACCGATTATGTGACGTGGTCAACAGTTTGAACAGGAACAGCACGCTCAAACCATCGGTCCCGAAGATTTGCGCTATCTCAATCATGGACGGTTTCAGATACGGAATTTTATTAACAAGGCTTGAGGTAACCCGTGGGATAGTTCAAACACTTTTCAAAGGCGCCGGTCGCTAGCATCGCCTCTCCATCAAGACTTCACCTTCCTGACAATAACGAGAATTCAAACTCGGGTTTCATTATCTTAAACCGAATGTGTGTATATATATATATATATATATATATATATATATATATATATATATATATATATTTGTGTGTGTGTGTGTGAATGGGTAGGATAAAAAATATGCATACACAGGCAAATACTTCAACGTACATAAGTATGTTTATTCCTCAGGAGTTATAAATACAATGCTCAATGTCATGAAACTGAGCTATATTTTCATCTCCCAGCCTTATAAAAATGAATAAATGTATTGTTTAATAAATAAGTAAAAACAGAGCATTTACTTAAATATGAGAATCCATTTAAAATAATGTTTAAACAAATGATTATTTATTATAATTTTTACATACGGACAAAACAACGTACTCACTACAAATACCCATTCTTGTTTCGATGGCGAGAACCAAAAAAGATAACCATTTTTTCTTCTCACCAATTGAGATGCATACGCATCGAGTCAAGAATGCGTATTTGTTGTGAGTATGTTATTTGTCCGTATGCAAAAATTATAATAAATTATATATATATATATATATATATATATATATATATATATATATATATATATATATATATATATGTATGTATGTATAATGTAAATCTATTTAAACTTGGTGGGTGACAAAGCCTGGATAGCACAATTTACACATTGGAATCTGTGGATAAATTGAATTAAAAAAGAAAGAAATCACCAGAAACCCCCGAACAGGGCCAAAGAAATTGCCCAGTATCTTAAATTTCTGTTACAAAGAAGAAAAAGCCAGTAAAGGAGTAATAAGTTAGAACGAAGAATTTTCATTACACTAAGTAGAACAAAAGTAAAATAAATAGATTTTAATGAGCCAAGTACTATTTACCTAGTTATCACTACATGGGATCATCAGGGTGAAATATATCTTAGTGTGTGTTCTCGCGCGTGTTTGATCATGTCACTCCGAACCGTGTAATAAAGTCACTTTTAAATTTTTGAAAATGAAAGTTGATTGGGAAGCATGAAAGCAGAAGAGAAGTGTCTGTGAAGAAACTGACAGCAGAGAACTTACGGTTTCAGCCAGCCATTTTCAATGTGAAATTATTACATTTTGCCGGCAATCTAATACTATTAGGTTGTTGCAAAAATAATATCGTTTTCTCACATATGCTACTATGTGAGAAAACGACATTATTTTTGCACCAACCTAATACTTTTAAATTCGCAAAATTTAGGTATCAAAGCGCAATGAAAATATTTATAGAAATTTTACATGAAATCTACGTTACTGTGGTAGGATTTTGATTGATGCCAAGATGGCTGATCAGGACCAATAACATTGCAGATTGTATTTTATCTAGAATCTTTAAATACATAGCAGACGCACCAGACCTGATATGACAGCAATATTCAATGTATGGACGAATGGTAAACTTATAAATATGAGTATGAGTGTGTGTGTGTGTGTGTGTGTGTGTGTGTGTGTGTGTGTGTGTGTGTGTGTGTGTGTGTGTGTTAATGTTACACCGGGCCATTGGTTTATCTATATAACACCTACTACTTAGGCTCTTCTTATCTGATTCAGTTTACACGCATAGTCCTATAATCTTAATAATTTTGTAACAGACAAGTCCCACTGATATAAACATTACATCTATGATGTCATAATATCCACACGCTTTCCTGCGTTAATGTTTCAACAGAACTAATAGGTTTCCTCTACTCACTTTTAAGTTTTCAGTGGCTTCGGCAACATGTATTGGCCTTCCACCTTAGCATCCATTAGCCTAGCCTCCTAAAAACCACAGAGTAGCGACTAGCAAGGTGTTTGTCTCAACTTGAGCCTTCTACGTATTTTTTAAATCTCTCTTTCCACTTTTCTTTGATACACTGCAGTGAAATCTTACTCGTTAAAGAGATTGGGTTGGAAAAGTAGTTTTCCTGGCTGCCAATTCGTTCAGACTATTATAGACGATTCTTACATTTCTTTGTTGGTAACTGACTGTCGGGATGTAGTTAAATGGCTTTTCTCCCGAACTCTTAATGGAGAACTTTACTAAGAAACCGTGGTGTAAGATTTAGTATATTTGCATATATATTTTTATTACAAAATTCTGCGTGTCTCCATCCTTAGAAAACGCGAGAACTCAGAAGCATTTGCGTAGCACCTATGCAGAAAATGGCGTCCGATATTAGAGAAAGTTTATAAATATAGACATTTCCAACTGAGACGAAGTACAAAATCTATAAACGACGCGTTTTGCTGAAAGCGTTTGCTTGCTTCGGCTTCTTTAAAAGACAAAACTATTTACGGAAAAATGCGTTGGAATCTCTGATTACATTACGAGACACGTGATCATCAATCGTTATGTTCTGTGTTCTTCATTACATTTCTTTTATAGTTTCCTCACCTTTATATATATTTTTCTCGTATTCTCTCATGTACCCAAACGCCATGCGTTTTGTCTGTTTTGTCTTGTTTGTTTTGTTTTGTTTTACGGTATATTAACCTCAGTGAGCTATTTAATGCCGACAAAATTTTAATTGCTAGAATATTTTTTCTTCACAAATCTATTTCTGAGAATATTTTTTCTTCCACGAAATCTATAGCTGTTAATATTTTTTTTTTTCAATAAATGCATAACTGTTTATATTCCTGGTATTTTTTCTAAAGTATGGCTGACAACTTTTCCTTCAAAAAATATTGTTGGTAATAATTTTTATTACAAAGTATTTTTGGTAGTAAAACCTATTTTTTACAAAAGTTTGGGTGTTAACTATTTCCCCATAGCTGGGACCCTAACATGTGCTACCACATCGGGTCAGGGTGAACCTAGGAACACCAGCAATTAAGAGCTGGTTCCACGTTTCTCAAAACCTCCTGATCAGAGGCCTTGCTGTTGGACGTAGTTTATCGTCTTACCCAAGACGTAGATGTAGTTTATCGTCATACCCAGGACTGTACGCCTTGCGTCTTAGTGACTTTACTGTCTTGGGGAAAATGATAAAAAAATGAATGAAAGGAGTACTTGGAAGTGGAGATTGTAGAGGCTAATGGGGGATAGGCAATGGCTGGCCCTTGAATTGAAGAGACTAAGATTTTTGTCTTACAGTGAAGCACCCCCGGAACTGTTTGTTGCACAATGTATCAGTTCCTGAAAAAAAAAAAAGATATGTAAGTAAAAATAAATAAATAAATAAATAAATAAGCATAAATTTGAAATACGGAAAACGAGGGTGAATCAATTCCGTGGAAGTGACAGGGCATCTTCTGGACATAATAGTCTGAAGTAGTAGAACAAAAAATTAATTTTTGCCACGGAAAAAACGATAGCGTAGAAATAGTTTTGCAAAACTGAGTCTTTAGGAAGGAGACAGAGGCTATTTTCGGAAGGTGGGAAATTTGTCTCTCGGCAAAAGACAACGGGGTTAGGGTTAACACTATCAAGGCTGGAAAGTAGGGATCGAATAGCCCCAGATATGGCTACACGGATCTATTTTACGCGGGACTTTGGAGGGTGACATACTTTCTAAGCTTTCCCCCAGACATCATGTTTCCATCTCAACGCTAGTCTATCCAAACATCCATGGGAAAAGTCCCCACAAGTGGTATTCTGTAGTTTCACTAGTTCGGACGTTTGCATCTAAGACTTGCCCTGTTACATCCACAGTGTCGAATCACTCTCATTTCCTACGTATTCCTTTATTAATTATGGCTATCCATTCCGAAATTTTCTTTTCAAGAATCGCCATATTTATATCAAAATAGAACGGGGATGCATCCCTGAATACTATAATATTAATCTCTTTTAGTTTAGGGTAAATCGTTATCTATTCGCCATATTCTAATTTTCACTTCTTACTTTTTCCCTTTACGTTCATATTTCAAACGTCATTCAGTAACACTTTAAATTTAGTGGTTTTTACGCGTTGTTTTGTGTGAATTTTAGTGAAAAGATGTTTAAAAAAGTTTGCTACATTTAGATGTTAAGTTTAGTTTCAGGTAACATCTCAAACTAACCATATTTAAAATAACATATGTTCGTATGGATGTTTCGTCGGACGAAATATATTTCTGCCTCTAGAAGCTATCATGGGCTTCTGATGCATAAGGACGCTTTTATGACTGTGTACTTGCTAACAGATTACACAATATATTGAAATATTCATAAGAATTCAAACGTTACCTAATTCTAACTTACATTGGGAGAAGGGAAATCTCGCGAGAGTGGGACGAGAAAGAGGGAGAGAAACGCACAAAAAGAAGACGAAAAGAGGAATTGTAATATGTGGAGTGCGAAATCGAAGAAAACGTTGCAGGAAGCAATTCTTTAGAGACGCAAATCCATTAATATTTTTATGACTAGAGTTTCAGAACGGCGCGCACCGACGTTCTTTGGACAATGCCGGCTGCATCGTCTTGGGACGATAAGATTTGAAAGTTTTTACTCTGTGCCATTTCTCTAATACGGTTCTCACAATTTTCTCATTCCATGTACGATTCCCTCTTAGAAATTTCAATAAATTTCCAAAAATTGCTCTCTTTCTTTCACTGTCTCCATTTATTTCTCAGTCTCTCTCTTTCTTTTTCTCTTTCTCCCCCTCTCTCTCATGCATACACAAAGTAGACGTACATTAGGGCAGGTGGATTTTAGAAGCGTGGTATTGCACTCAATTTGAAAGTTGCAGTTTGACATCATAAATATGAACACAAAATAGTTTTTTTTTTTTTTTTAAATCGTTACCGTTTTCTGAGGAAATGAGTTTAAAGATTACATTTAGGTTCAAAATCGTAGTGTTGGAATTTAATTCCGGCGACCAGTGAAACCTTACAGGGTAGCCTTATAAAAATTCTAATTTAATGAAGCTTTACAAATTGTACATGGAAAAAATGCATGGCATAAACACATTTTTACTAAATCAATATGTCATCAAATAATTGACGTCAAATTGAAATTATACTGGGCAATTTAGTTATATTACGGTGTAACATGTTATAGAGTGAAGTAATTTTAATGTGATTTTCATTAGACAATGCAAATTTAAAGCATTTTGTCTCATAAGTTTTGGCAAGCAGTATTATGGTGTTATATACATTTTTGTCTATTTTTTGTTTTTATTAATTATAATCTAATAAATCTTATTTATCGAGTAGACTTTATGTAATATTTTCTAAATTTTACACAGTTTTTGCTCATCAATTAAAGTTTAAAAAAAATTGCATATTTTGCATGTTGTGATTAATAGAATAATGGTCGGAATATATTTTCCTCTCAGTATATCTAATACAAAATATGTCAACTTTATTAAGATTTATTTCTGAAATAATAAAACTTTAAAGCCTGTTTTTGAGCAAAAATCTCCAGAAATTATGGATTTCTGTACATTTTTTCCGGCGATATTTAAAATTAAATACTCAGAAACTGATAAATCTATTTCCCTATGCTTTTGTGGCAATACTTAATGCATCGGACCACAGCTTTTACATAGAGTGCAATGTTGATTTCTAAAAGAATTGAAAAATCAAACTGCCCTAACAAAGATATTCCCGGCCCGACAGATACGCCTATTACAAAAAGTTAAAATGTTTTGATCATTTGGTCAGATTTACACCAGAGTTGGTAACTCGAAACATTCAGGACAACGACTTCAAAGTTTATTTTTAGTAGATGCCTGTATTTTTAATCGAAGCCTTATTTTCATTATGTCTGCGGGCCTGCCCACTTGGAAAACGTAATGCAGAAAATGTCCTCTCGAGCGGGGTTCGGAATAGTGTTTTTATTTCGGGGAAAAATCAATATCTGATTAAAGATGGCTCTGTTGGGGAGTATATTGCCGTTATTAAGTTTTCTCGAGGGAACAGGAAAAATAATAAAAATAAAAATTTAAGATGGATTTCAAATACGAATGTCCACTATAATGTTTGAATATATATATATATATATATATGTTTGTGTGTGAATGTGTGTGTGTAGGTATGTAATTAATGAGATCCAAATGATTTACCTCATACAGATGATCATTTTGTTCATGGAAAAGAAGCGTTCTTACCCATTGACTTATCAATGCCAATACATTTCCTAAAATGAATAAAACGCTTCTTCACAGGAAATAACAGTAAAAAATTAATATATTATAATCAATCTCATTATATCAATATAATAATAACTTTTCAAATACCTTATATCTATTAATAAATTTTA
>OZ010588.1:99978511-100053511 GCA_963932145.1 Acanthosepion lycidas
AAACCAACATTGTTTAGAAATGTCCTTTGGGAGATTGCATTTCCCATGGTAAAAATAATATTTATGTTGGAAACACTACAACAACGTTGTTACAGCAGTTATGTTTTTATTTGAATAATACGTCCAACATTTTCCAACATTTCGAACGACGCACCTGTCCACATTCACAATTCAGGAAAATCCATGTCGAAAATACCTCCATAAATTATCACAAAAAGAATAAGCACAAACTAAAAATTCTTGAAGCTATTTATATTAAAAAATTGAAACCAAACCTTAATAAAAATAACTATGAATACCCCCAAAATGTTTTTAAAATGCGTATAATAAATAGTTTGGAAGGCCAAAGTTTGTACTAATAGTTTCTTTCTTTTTTTTCTACTATTCATTTCGTAAAAGTCTTCACACAATACCTATTAACCCCGCTGTCAGTGGTCATGCTGTGACTCAGCGTTTATCTCTTCACATATAAGAAATTTAATTTTCAGATTATCACAGCAATTTTTGTTCTTTCAAATAATGAAAACTACAACATTTATCCTGTAATAACATTGTGCTATGTCGAAAGTACTCGGAAATAAACGAAATGTTTATCAACACCGAGATTTTCTCTCGTACTTCAATAAAGGCACCAAAAAGTTTAACCGTACATATTGTCCTCATCTTTGTCACCATGTCTATTACAACAGTTCGGCCGTTGTACGGTCTGAACTTCTTCAGGTGGTTGGAACGTCAAACTGAACCCTTTATTTCGCTCACGTGCCATGTTTAAGGGATGTCAGTTACCAGTTATCTCCTGTTAATTCCCCTCTCCAAGTTCTCCAGTGCCTTAACCGGGTATTGAACTCACACTTTGGTTCCTGTCACTAACCAACTGCTTTATCTACTGTGCCACGTGTCCTTGAGGACATCTGTGCATAAATTTCTGGGTATTATAAACCTAATGTCTTCTGCAACAGTTTTTCCCAGTGCTCATATAGCAATTTTTTGCTGTTATCATTACATGTTTTTGCCAGAGCTCATATTACAAATTTTGTTGTTATTATAGCTATAATGTTATATATTCCCACATTGTATTAATTTCTATGCTTGGTCCATAAATTTAATTAAATAAATATACTATTTAAGAAATGAATAAGAACAGAGTATATCCTCAAATATGAGTACCCATTCAAAATAAATTTTAAACAAATGATTTCAATATATATATATATATATATATATATATATATATATATATCGGGGGGGGGGTTATGTGTGTCACACCACTTTGCCTCATATTCATATTTTCGAACTAGTCTTCTTTCTTCTTTTATGTGTCATGCCCCTTCATGACTCTCCACTTCCCTTTATCCCCTGAAACTCTCAATGTTTTGTCCCTTTGCTACTTCCCCCAAGCCATGTTCTGTCATCCACTTGCTTAAGCCAGCTGGGTATGTCACGAGTTGCTTTCCCTTGTTTCTCTTTCCCTCTATTCGACCTGTGAGTATTAGATTCTCTAAGCTCTCATTTCTCATTACATTTCCCAGAAATTTCAGCTGCCTCTTCCTGATGTTAATTATAAGCTTCCTTCTTGTTTGCAACCTCTCCAAAAACTCACTTTTGCTCATACGCTTGGTCCATGATATCCTTATCATCCTTCTGCAGATCATACCTCCGTTGCCTCGAGTCTCTTCTTATCAAATGGTGAAATGAAAAAGTTATCCTCAACGACTAATTTTCTCAGTCTTTTAGAATCAATGCAAATGCCCTTTAGGGCGCTAACCATAGTCTTACTTTCTTTCTAGTTTCATAAAGGCATTAGCTTTTAACTCGGTATGTATGCTGATTATACATCTATTTACGCCATTCTAGATACTATGTCTGGTTAGTTCGATATGATCAAATTGAAGCCTGACGCAACAAACGACCTTCAGTCTGTTGTTAACTTGGGTAAAATATGTCTTGTTGATTTTAATATCTCCGAAACTAAACTGCTCTCTATTAATCATTTAAAAGGCCCTGCTCTGCCTTCCACCAGTACGGCTGATGTTAACCCCCAGGAGAGTGACACGTTGCGTCTTCTCAGACTGACATTCTCGTTGCTTTCCTCTCTCTCTTTCCCTCCATTCGCCCTGTGAGTATTAGATTTTCTCAGCCACCATTTCTATTTACATATCCTAGAACTTTTAGCTGCCTCTTCCTGATGTTAAGTATAAGCTCCCTCCTGGTTGGCATCCTCTCCAAAACATCAGCGTTGCTCACATGTTCGGTCCATGATATCCTTAGCATCCTACTGTAGAACCATACCTACGTTGCCTCGGGTCTTCATCTTTGAGGAAACCGTCCAATATACGCTGCTATATAGGAGGAGAGATATCACCTAGCAGTTCAGTACTCTTTGTTAACAGCGAAATCCTCTTGTAATACTCTGCCTGGCTTTTGGAATGTGTCTCTGGCCATTCCAATACGTCTGTGGATCTCAGCGCCGTACTTACCGTCCTCTGTCTGAACACTTCCTAGAAAAGTGATTTCTTTTTTTTGGCATATAAAGAGTGTAAAAATTGTCCAAATAATGTATATATCTGAGGGCTTTATATATCTATGCGCGTATGTGTGTATGTGAGAGATGGTGCACGGGAGTTTATTCAATTAAAATAGGAAGGTATAGTGCATGTTTTAAAAATAAGTGAAATATTTGTCGTATAAATGGAGGATAGCAAAGAAATGAGCATTATCAGAAGATTGCCATAATTCGTTTCTAACTGGCAGACATTTGTACCTGTTTTATATTTTTTACAAAAATGTTTGACAAAAAAGGCAAAAGAAACTAGAGGTAAGTTATTTTTATATTTAAAAGGAAGCACTTTATCTGTATTAGTAATGATTCTAATGATTTAAGAGACAGAAAGATATATATATATATATATATATATATATATATATATATATATATATATATATATATATATGTGTGTGTGTGTAAAGAGAGAGAGAGAGCGCGGGGGAAGATAGAGGTAGATCTAACGGTGGTTTTTATATTATAGAAAATTGGATGAAAATATTTTGTATATTTTCAATATAGTTGAGACGAAGATACACAATAAATATTTTTAATAGAACAACATATATTTTGGTTGAATCATGCAACATCCCTCAGTACATGATATATATACATATATATATATATATATATATATATATATATGGAGAGAGAGAGAGAGAGAGAGAAAGCAAGAGATACTGAAATAAATATATATATATATATATATATATATATATATTTCACTATCTATTGCTCTTTCTCTCTGTCTCTGTCTCTCTCACTATATATATATATATATATATATATATATATATATATATATATATATATATATATGTTGAATGTCGGAGGACAAATATTTTCTATGAGGATTTATTGGACATTCAGGCCGATAAATGTTGTTTAATACTGTTTATTATAAACAGCGCATTTACTTAAATATTTGTATCTATAAAAAGAATGTATAGACATAAAAATGTCTTAATATGTGTGTGTGTGTGTGTGAGCCAGTGAGTGTGTGTATGTGTGTGTGTATTTAAACAGTAATAACTCTTTTATACGTGTTTCGTTAAAAACGACTGAAAATGTATTTTTTGTGTCCATACATGTTTTTTTTTTTTCTTTTCTGTACACAAACTCGGGAAAAATTGTTCAAAAGTACTGCACATCCTAACACTTCCGGCTCTTCCTTTAGCCATTATCAAAGGCTATTTTTTTATTTATTTTGCTATTTTTATTTTTAAATAAATATGAGCTTTTTTGTTTTTTTTTTATGTGTGTTTGTATCTAAAATTATAGCAATATTTTATTTTCCGTACACGGTCAGCAGATTTTGACCGTGTTCATAGTTAATGTTATTGAGCATTGGCTTTTCGTTTTTATTATTAGGGCTTACATTATTTTTGAACTTTTTTAGATGTGGATGAAGCTATTATACTTGTATTTTCTACTAGTATGTTTCGGATAGAGCCTGGTACGTTTGTCTGTGTGTTTGTGCGTCTGTATATATATACAGTAGCGGCCATAATATAAGGAACGGAAACAACAAAGACATAAATGTGTGTATTACTTAAAAAGTAATGCATGATTAGCAATGAAATTTTTACCGAATAAAGACTAGGGTGTAATGCATAAATATTATAAAAAGTTACAAAAAATTACATAATAGTTTTTTGTTTTTTTTTAATAAAGATTTAATGGAAGAAAGGAAAATAAGCTACTGGACAAAAGTTAAGGAACGATGTTAATAATTTGCATAAACTTTTAATTTACATTGTTAAAACCTCGATGGAGCTTTTCAACAATAAGTAAAAGTTCATTTATCATTAGGACTTTATTTTTAAGCAATATAGCAAATTCTACACGCAAAACGCTCTCTTTTATCGCTATCAAGAAAAAAGTCAATTTCAGAAATTTCTGATATTGTTCATAGGTCTAAAAGTGTCGTTCATTGTGTAATTAGCAGGTATAAAACCGATAAAACGTTAGATGCAAAACCAAAAACCGGCAGACCTCCAAAAACATCGCAAAGGGACGATCGAATAATTCTTAGAATATCTACAAAAAACCGTTTTGCAACTGCTACATCAATTGCCCGTAAATTTAATGAAGAGACAGATAATAAGATCTCAAGGAAAACGGTTGCTCGCAGGTTAAAAAAATGCCGGATAGCATGCCCGTATTCCAGCTTTGAAGCCTCTCATTTCAAAGCGAAACCAAAGGGCACGCCTGGAGTATGCGAGAGAACATGTTGTTTGGACTGACGCACAATGGGATACAGTTCATTTCAGTGACGAGTCCAAGTTTACTATATTTGGTTCTGAGGGCAAAACTTATGTACGCCGTAGAACAGGTGAAAGACTGTCTTCTCAATGTGTCAAGAAAACCGTTAAGTTTGGTGACGGCAGTGTGATGGTGTGGGGAATGATTTCATCTGCAGGAGTTGGCCCTATCATCCACTTAAATGGCAATATCAATGCTGAGATTTAAAAAAGGCCTCTTCAGCAGCATGTGGTACCAAGATTACACCATAATCTTTATGAATCTCCTATTTTCATGCAGGACAATGCACCTTGTCACAAGGCTCAGAAGGTTATGGCTTTATTTGAAGAAGAAGGAATCGCCCTAATGAAGTGGCCAGCCCAAAGACCCGACCAGAATTCAATAGAAAATGTTTGGAAGATAATTGGAGAAAGCGCTCAGAAAAGAAACCCGAAAAACCAGGATCACCTATGGGAGTTATTGAAAGACGAATGGGAGGGAATTAGTGCTGATTTTTGCAAGAGATTAATTAGATCATGTGGTCGACGATGCAGAGAAATCATTGAAAATAAGTTGATGTTTACCAAATATTAAATTTTGTTGATATTTTGTTCACAATCAAGTATTAACAAGATCGTTCCTTAACTTTTGTCCAGTAGCTTATTTCCTTTGTTCCATTTAATCTTTATTTAAAAAAAACAAACTATTATGTAAATTTTTGTAACTTTGTATAATATTTATGCATTACACCCTAATCTTTATTCGGTAAAAATTGCATTGCTAATCATGCATTACTTTTTAAGTAATACACATATTTATGTCTTTGTTGTTTCTGTTCCTTATATTATAGCCGCTAATATATATATATATATATATATATATATATATATATATATATATATATATATATAAATGTAATGGGAACAAAAAGATTAGATATTCAAACGTTAATAACATTAATTTAAAAGAAGGCTAAATAGCAAAAGTAGGGCAGTAGTTATTGATTATACGTTGTTACAGACGAAGAAAAAGTAATCACTACAAAGATGCATATTTGTTCAGCTGCCTAACATTATTTAGCATCTCATCAGGAGATGAAGCAAGATGGTTACTCATCTTACCATCTGTGGTGACCACCTGATGAGATGATTAGGTTTAAGCAGCGAAACAAATATGCATCGTTGTCGTAATTACTTGTTTGTATGTATGCATCAACTGATAATATACATATATATGTGTGTGTGTGTGCGCGAGCGCGTGTGTGTGTCTGTATATATATATATATATATATATATATATATATATATATAGAGAGAGAGAGAGAGAGAGAGAGACAGAGAAGAGTGATAGGTAGAACACACCGAAGTAGATACACCCAATCACACACACACACACACATATGTGTGAATATATATATATATATATATATATATATATATAGAGAGAGAGAGAGAGAGAGAGAAAGAGAGAAAAATAGTCTGAGATAGATAGATAGATAGAAATGAGTGCTGTGAAAGAAAGAAAGAAAGAAAGAAAGAAAGAAAGATAATGAAAGAAAGAATTTAAAGAAAGGAAGTAAAGGAAAAGAAGAAATGTAAATCAATGAATCTATAGCTGTTAATATCTTGAGTAAGAAAAAAACGAATGGAAGGAACGAATTATTATAGATAGAATGGTAGGTACATAGATATGTAGATATTAATGAATATTGAAAGAAAGAAAGAAATAATACAAAGAACGATAGCTAGCTAGCTTGATAGATTTCAACAGACTGAGATTGGAAATTCTTTCTCAAATCAATTATGATTTGGGAATTCCAATAAAATAACACGAAGCTTTCATGCTTATATTTATAAATGTACTGATATATATATATATATATATATATATATATATACTGATATATAACTAATAACTGATATATTGTGACGAAGTGAAGATAACAGTAGGTGAACGTGCATTAAGCATGGCGAAGATTACAAATAATTAATAACCATGAACAAAACTATGCTTCCATTTTGTTGGATTTATAGTCATTCGTTTTCCAGATCTTTCATCTGTTACACGAGTTAATAAAACAAAAAAAACCCTTAATGTAAAAAGATCGTTATAGCTGGATTAATGAAAGCCGGACGCTGGGGATTTTTATTAGTACCATGACAATATATTAAAAAAAATTGGCTAGAAAAAATAAAAAAAATACTGAATTGCTTCTCATTATATGTGAGTGGCGTACGGCCATATCACATTGAAATACAGATGTAAGTTTGGATATTTGGTACTCACACACAATGAACTGAAAAGCATAAACAAATGTATTTTCCAAAGGTTTGTTGCGGACACAGGTTCGTCGGGGTTTAAATGGGCCCTAATTGAGCTATGGTCTGAGAGATACCAATAAGTACACTCAAGACTATGTTTAATAGATGAATCATTTTAATCATTTCACCCCAAACAAGGGGGTAATGCCACTAGTACGCAATGGGTTACAGAGAGTGAAAGTGAAAAGAAAAGACTGAGTATAGGGAAGATTGAGGAAAAGAGAAAAGATCAATGGGATTCAAGAAGACGTAAGATGGCGATTGATGTTGCATTTAAATTTTTGAAGATTGTAGTTAGCAGAAAGTCAAATAAAATGAAGGGAATTCTACAGGCGGAAAGTACGCGAAAAGAAAAGTAGAAATTGCGGTTGCACGTACCTATTTCAAAAATAAACAGGTGGGACCTAGATGCCACTCTAATAGATCACTTAAATTCATGTATTGGAGAAAAAAGCTTATCATAATACTTGCCATGAAAATATTTGTAGGCAAGGCAGAGAAACCAAGTCACCTCGTTGAGAAAGTGGATATAATCGAGATCTTTTGAATTTTGTGCAAATGAAAGACAAATTTAATAAAACCTTAATTGCAGTACATTTTCAAACGTCTTCAATAAAAAAGCGCGCACACACACACACATATATATATATATATATATATATATATATATATATATATATATATATATATATTGTTATACGTTATTTTTATAGATGAAATATTTAAATGCCCTGTTTATAATAAACAGTATTAACAACATTTACCGGTCCAACAAATCTCATAGAAAATATCTGTCTTACAACATGAATCGAACCTGTATCCTACACAGAACAGTCATATAGCCTGACGTGCTCTACCGTTTAGCTACAGAGGAAGCGTCTGGTTAGCAATATTGAATTTCTTCTTTTAAACTACAAATTTCTTATGATTTTTCTCGAACGCTCACATCTGCTCGAAGCGTATCTTAACGTAAACAAATGACGTCATATATAGCCAAATGAAATGAGTCCGACAATTATTTTAATATACTTATTGTTTATACTTTATTTCCTAAATACAAAATGTATCGGGCATTCAGGCCGGGAAATATTGTTAATAATCTTAATATAAACAGTGCATTTGATTAAATATTTCACCTCTAAAAATAACGTATAATCAAAAGTCCATTTCTCAATATATATATATATATATATATATATATATATATATATATATATATATATATATATATATATGAGAACTGGTTTATGTCCATTAATCAGCAAGGCCACATAAGAATAATATAAGAAAATTCTTGAAATCGGTTCATCCGTTTTACCAAATCCGTATTTTTTCCACTGCAAATCGCGCTTTTGGGCCCAAACTTCCGCTACTAGAATCAGTTTTGCAGATTATAGCTTTGAAGGTGTGAACTGATGGATCTAATAGATGCAGATTGTCAGAATATTTGGCTCACATATAGCGATGAAGTAGCGAGCTGATTGCGACGTTTCGTCCGTGGGAAAGGAATTGTGAGGTGGAAAACTAATCATTGCCCACGATTTGCCTCTTAGACGATTTTGAACTGAAGACTGGAAAATGAAATATGAGACTCACTATCCCAGATATAGCACCAATACTCCGTTCTCTCCTTCGCTGCTCCTGTAAAGGTAGAATATAGTAGATCTATTATATCGCAGTATATATTGGTTTGGTTTGGTTTGGTTTACGGCATATCAACCACAATGGGCTATTTAATGCCGACAAGAGTTTTATTACTGGTAACATTTTTTCCAAAAATGTATTGCTGGTAATAAATTTTTCATCAAAAATTCATTGCTGGTAATAATTTTTAACAAAAATGTATTGCTGGTGTTAAAACCTATTTTTACACTTTTATAGTGTTTTGACCAAAGTTTGGAAGTTAAGTATTTTCCCATATCTGGACGCTAAGAGGTGCTACCACCGCGGGTTAGAGTGGACCTCAGAATTCCACCAATAAAGAGATGGTTCTACGCAAATCAAAACCTCCTGATCAGAAGTCTTGTTGTTGGATGTAGTTTACTATCCAGGACCCGGATGTAGTTTATCGTCTGAATCCAGGACGGGAAAGTAGGAGGAGGAGAAAGTTAGTTACCGAAGCGTAACAACCGATAATTTTTCCAGTGTCTTTAACGGTGGAACGTTTATATTTGTCCCATTTGAGATCTGGGAACACAAATAAAAAATGATTTGGTTGGTTGGTTGGTTGATTTTGTTTATCGGCATATCAACACCTCTACGGGTTATTTAATACCGAAATCTAAATATTTTGAACACGATTTTAAGGCATCACCTAAATATATTTTGACCGCAGTTGTCTTTAACTACAGATAAAATGTTTTGTCTGTCATTTTGCTATATAACGTACTGTTGATAATTCTTCACTATGTATTGTTAGTAATTTTACTGTGTAAATAGTAAGTATATATTCTTGGTTGAGTAATGGATAGCGGCTCAGACTGAGGAATCAAAGAGCCGGGTTCGAATTCCAGTCGCATTACATTCATTTACGCGCTAATAGCCTTGGGAAACGTATGAAACCTTTTCTTCTCACAGCTATGGGTAAATAGCAGGACAGGCCAGGTTCTATCGCCTTGGATGTCAACTAGTCTACTGCGGAAAATCTGCATGTATTGAAAGATATATGATTGCCTAAGCGTTTATCATGCATGAAGCATGATTCTACACTACAATTGTAATTTTATACGTCCATAGGGTTTTGTTAGGTTTTGGGGGTTACTCTTTCCATATAGATGTAACACTAAAAAGTTCTGCCACTCTTAAAAACAAAACAAAATGGACCTTATGTAAACCTCAACTACATGTAGTCATTCGAAAAGAAAAAAGAACGAAAATAAAAACAAGACAGAATGAACTAACCTCTTATTATTAAGATATTCCGATATCGCAGAAAGGGATGTGACGGAAAACCTCCGCAAATCTTTCAGTCGACCTTTTAAAAAACGTTATCCTCCCGCATGTTTTAAGTGTGTCACACACCAACTATCAATTAAAAGTCCTTGAGACAATATTAAATCAAGACAACCATACTTATATAAAAAATATAAAAGGATTTATTGTTTGGCCTTAGTATAATCTGTCTGAATATATAAACGTGTCAATATCTATTTTTACTAGTTGTGAACAATATTTTAATTTGTTCAGTCCTGTACTGATGAGAGAGGAGTGAAAACTTCGTATTTCATTATGGAGTATTTTTCTTTTATTAATGATTTTACCTTCCGTACTGTCAACAATTGAAATTTGCCTATTTTCCCTTGTCATTATATATATATATTTATTGCATTTTGGGATGGGTCCATAAAGTTGTGGCTTAGTTGGCTATTTCTCCAAGAGATCTTAAACATAGCTATCAGTATCCTACTGTAGATTCCTTCAAGCTTAACCTCTACGGTTTTCATTAATGTCCAAGCAATGACACCATATATTAGAACACTCTCTACAGCGGCTCGAAAACATCTCCGCTTGAGGTTGTATGATAGATCGGTTTTACAGATTACATCCATTTTATTTAAGGCGACTTAGGCTTTCGCTATGCGAATCTTCACATCATCCTAATATTTCTATAATCTTACGCGAACACAGAATACGCTTTGCAGGACAATGCTGGCGAGCAAAACGAGAACTTGCCAGTGATCTAATGTGCTGAACACCTAACCAAGACGGCCGCCTAGCAACCACCTACATTGACCATCTATGTCGTGACAGAGAATGCCACCGTAATAACCACCTGACCTTGATGCGGACCATGAATATCTGAGCTAGCTCGAACGAATAAAAAAAAGAATATTGCATTTCATGTATGAGCCACGATTTTTTTTCGCATGACATTCGGTCGATGTCAGCCACAGAAAGTAAACAAATCTACGAACACCTAGTGAATGTTGCAAAGGAAACTGAAAAAAATAAATATCACTTACTGTAAGAAAACGGAATCTGCCTCGATGCATATTTGTTGTAAGAGGTACAGTATACTGTGACCTAAGAATTTGGAGACTTCGGTTTCCAGCAGTCAAAAAGTCTGGGTAATATCTTAAAATTAAACAGAAAATCTGGCATAGAAATCTGAAGACCTATTTCATTGTCCATTATTATTATTTTTTTTTTTTTGCTTAGCGCCATGTAAGGAAGATTTTGATATAATAGAATATGCATTCACCTGTGTTCCCCCTGAATGGAATATGATTGGCTGGTGTCCGTCATAATTACAGACAGACTTGTAGGTACGACAGATTTTAAGTCTATGACGACGCCCATTGGACTACGTCATCGATTATTCTATTGGTCTACACCTATTACCTGCGACTACGACGAGTACCAGTCGATTATTGCTACCGTGTACTAATTGGTTTCATTAGCCGAAACCACTTAGCTACTTCGATCAAATATATCCCTTTTCCGGGACATATCAGATTTAATACCGAAATCTAAATTCAAACGGTATAATTAATTCAAGAGATTGACATTATTTCATGATTAAATTATAATTACTTAGTAACATTTTTTACCAAATAAACTTTCAAAATCAAGCAAGGATGCGCAAAAATTTAGGCTTCTGTCGGTGATGACGTAACATCACTAGTTTAATTATCGATGTATTGAATATGACCAACCAATTTCTCCCTGTCCAGTGAGCTGGTAGACAAAAGTGAGATCAACTGCCAGGTTTTGTTGATCTCGTGTTTTGAAGGTGTACACATATACAGTTTTATCATTAGCATAGATATTCATAAAAGATCAGAATAAACTCTTCACGAAGCTGAGGAGAGCCATAACCTTTACGTCATGAATGAACACGACGCAACTAATAAATGAATATGAATATTTTTATCAGCGTTTAGAATTTTCTTATCTAATCTTGAGCGACTGAATAAAGTTTCGTCATTCCAAACAGGGGTCAATACTTTAGTATCAGTGTTTATTGATCCACGTTTTCATTGACTATTGATCCTAAGTCATGACAAAGGTCCGGCCTTCTCTCGGCAATCAACCTCTCAGAGCGAATTCGATCTTTGTGTCTGTTGCCTCGTTTTGTGCGCGTCTTATCATGGCGGCTAAAGCTTCGATTTCCGGTGGAACACGAAGGTGTGCAGACGCACCGGAAATAGATCGACATTAACCCAACACGCTGCACTAGGCTGTCTCCAAGCCAATAGAGGCAGCCTATTCGGACTATTGTTGACGAGCTGTTGGATACAAATGAAATTGGAGTTTGAAGAACGGAAAAGGAATTTGTATGGGTTCGGATGCCGTTTCTGTCATCGTTTTTAATGGAATATGCGATTGACCGTCTGGTGAAACGGAAGGCGTAGGCGCGTACTTAAAAACGGAAACAATTGGAAGTCATAAGAAGGTTCAAGAAAGCAATTTAATTCTTTGGTTAGGGGGGAGAGAGGGACAGGAATTTGAATTATAAATAAAGATATATTCATTTTATTTGCCCATTTTCCAAATCTATGAAAGAAAATACGGTCCATATAAAGATATATAGATATGTTCATATATGCTATAAAGTGGATGAACACCTAACCAAGACGGGTTGGCCGCCGAGCAACCACCTACATTAATAATTTAAAATAACAAGATACTTGCTATTTTTATTTTAAGATTATTGAACTGATTTTGTTAAAACATTATTTCAGTGTAACCATTAAACAGTAATGAGGAAAGAGATTTCCATCAGCAAAATTACGAGAGAAAAACTTTTAACTTCGGTTAAATGAACTGTATAGAAAACATACTTTGTAAACAATAGGTTTAAATCCAGAAATTCTATATACTATAGTGTAAAGGTCATCAGTACAACTACCATGAAAATATTTATAGAACGTACATTACTATGACGTTGGGAAAGTGACCAAAGCCGAGATGTCAGGTCAGGATCAATAATATTGCAGATTGTTTTCTATTTTATCAAGAATCTCTAAGTACATATCAGAAGCTTTAAGCCAGATGTGTCATTAATATATGAATCATGGACGAATCGCAAAGTTATAAATGTGCAAGATAGATTCTGGTGAGAAAAATCGTCTAGCATGAGAAACCGAACAAATAATCCTCGCAGCAGACCTAGCAAATGATTCAAAATAATCTTCACACATAATGCCAGAGGAAACCATTAGCTAGAGAAGGTGCCATGTCATTGAGAGGTACTCTCGGTGAATCGGTGTAAAAGCGTTACTGGGCCCTTTTTAATACATGTTAAGCCTTTATTCATCGACTGAGAAGCATGGCAGGGGTGATTTAGCATATGAGGCACGGTGGAGTAATGGATAGCGACTTGGATTGAGGAATCGGAGAGCCGAGTTCGAATTCCATAAGAATCCATTACATTCGCTTACGTGCTAATACCCTTGGGAAAGGTATGAATCCTCTTCTTCTCCACCGGTTTACCCAAGACTTGTTTGTGAAATTAGGTAGACGGGACACATGGGGCCGTCGATATTTGTGCTAGCACGAAGTCACAAGTCATCGTGATCGATTGTGCTGGCGTTGTTCAGATTGTTGATCATGCTAGATAACACGCTCTATCCCAGAAACTGTAACTAAAGTCTGCTCAGCATAGTTGCAGTATGAACCACAGGTTTGTTGAACAAACACAAATGTGCCTGAGCGAGCGTCTGCATAGGGATTGGTTAGCCGCCCTAGTAAACGAGTATCCCCCAATACGAGTGACCAGGTTTTATTATTAATTATTATTATTATTATTATATATTAAGACATGTTTCATTACATAATTCAGGCAAGTTTTGTCTACTTATTTTTAAGAGTTTCCTTTTGTAATTTAATTTTCAGATGAACACAAAAATTTTTTCTTAGAAAGAGACTGATGATGACATTGTGCTAATGTCGAAAGTACTCGGAATAAAATGATATGAATGAACATAATAATCATCTTTCTTCTTTTAACAAGGATACTAAGAAACGTGTCCGTAATTGCGAGAGAATCCTATTAAAAATAAGTAGACAAAAACTCGTCTAAATTGTTTAATGAGACATCTTAATGAAAACATGCTGCCAATATATATATATATATATATATATATATATATATATATATATATATATATATATGTATGTATATATATATATGCGTGTGTGTATGTGTATCTGCAAACATCTGAACAGGAAGAATTAAAGAGTTAAACTCCTCTGAAAATTGCCATAAACTTGCGATATTGTATTGTTAGGTAATGAGTTTTCTGAACGTGACATGTCTTCCACCAAATTACTATGTAAACGTTTTTAAACACTATCAAAATTGGAAAGCGTAGGACGGTAAACTCCTTCCAACAGCAAGGCCTAAGATCAGGAGGTTTTGAGGAGCGTGGATCAACCATTTAATTGATGGTGTTCCCAGATCCACCATAACTTGGGTTGGTAGCTCCTGTTTTGGGTTCCAGCTATAGGGAAATAGTTAACACCCAAATTGGGGTAAAAACAAGTAAAAATAGGTTATATTACCAGCAATACATTTTTGTAAAAAGTCATTACAAGCAATGAACTTTTGAATAAAAAATTACCAGCAATATATTATTAACAGCAATATATTTCTTGAAAAAATATTACCAGCAATATATTTGTTAAAAAATATTACCAGCAGTACATTTTGGAAAAATATATTACCAGCGATACATTTTCAAACAAAAATATTACCAGTAATAAAAAAAAACTTGTCGGCATTAAATAACTGATTGAGATTGATATGCTGTAAAACAAACCAAACCAAAGTTAGAAAGTGTGGATAGATATTGTACGGAAGTAGTCACTCGTTATTAGATGTCTGTAAAGTCAGATTATATTTCAAAGAAATGCTGCTTTAGGTAAAGTAAAATAATAAGTATATCTCGAACTCATGTCAGTAGACCCCTTTTCTTAAGAGTATTACCATTTAGCACATTTTATATACATGACTTCCTGCAGGTGTTCTGGTATCAATGGTATAGCTTGTCATTCGGCAAACGTGTGTAGGTGTAAGTGCATTTGAAGAAGCTTTTATAACAAGAAAATAAACCTCTTTTTTTTATATACAGTAAACATTTGACTTAAAACTTTTGTAAATTTGGATCTAAGATGCAAGTTTTTCTTCTATTCTTCTTGTATTTAGGCTTTAAGTAAATATAATCTCATCTAAAATATGTAAATCTGATCATAAAAACATTAGAACCAACCCACACTTTAAATGCACACACACACACACACACACACACACACACACATATATATATATATATATATATATATATATATATATATATATATATATATATATATATATATATATATATGCGCGCGTGTGTGTGTGTGTGTTGTACAATTCGCTTCAGTAGGGGAATAAAACATTCCAAACATAGAATTTAGTATAGCATGAATGCTATTACATTTTATCATTCTTTAGAATTTGCCTTTATTATACCATTTTCATTGTATAATATTAGCCTAGCTTGATGCATGCTCGCAAAGCCTAAAGGGAACAGCTAAATGAACAATGCACCCTGGGTAAGACGATAAACTACGTCCAACAGCAAGGACTCTGATCAGGAGGTTTTGACGAGCGTGGAACCACCTCTTGATTGTTGACGTTCCCAGGTCCACCCTGACCCGAGGTGATAGCACCTGTTAGGGTCCCAGCTATGGGTAAATAGTTGACACACAAACTTGTGTAACAATAGGTTTTAATACCAGAAATACTTTCTAATAAAAAATGTTACCAGCAATAATTTTTAAGGAAAAAATTATATCATCAATATTAAAAAAAAAAGTACTAGAAATATAAAGCAGCTATACATTCTTTGAAAAAAATATGACCAGCTATAGATTTCTTCAAGGAAAAATATTCCCAGAAATAGATTTTTGAAGAAAAACATATTACCAGCAATAAAAATTTTGTCGGCATTAAATAACCCATTGAGGTTGATATGCCGTAAATCAAATCAAACCAAATCAAATGAACATTATCTACTTCTGGCTATTTTCAGGATTAGGGAAATTCAACAGATATTTTTAGTTTTTCTTTTACGCTTATATCTCTCCTCAGTTGCCTTTTTTAACTTAATTAAATATTGATGTTATTGTTCTTCATCTTTATACTTTTTTCTGGCGCCTGTTCAGAATAATAATTTAAATAGGTTAGTCTATATTTTACCTTGTCTTACTTGTTACCAATCTGGCGTGTGAGTGTTGGCTTCACCAAACCTTCTTTGTTCATTAGGTGTTTCCGAAATACCAACTGTTCCTTGCTTATTGTAAGTCTAAATTTCCTTTTGAATAATCCTGCTCATCCTGCCAACCTCTTTGCGTAGCTCTCTTTTGACGCAGAAAGCGTATTCGGCGGTAGAGATCGAATTCTGGTCAATGCTTTTGCGTTCAATTTCGCCCCAATAACAGTTGCAACAGTGTTCATCCAATACTTCTCCTCATACCTAAAGTTAAATAGCAGGAAGGACAACGATATCTTTAGGTGGTAAGCTGTCTTAGAGAAGAATTCAATCTGAATTCCTAAACTGTGGAGAAGAAAAATGGAAAATATATCTCGATTTTCTCCTAAGGATGCATGAAAATTTACATTTAATAAATAAAAAAAAAAATCTTTGAGAGCTATGATAGTCTACTTAGCGATGAAACCTGGTATTAAAATAAACGAAAGGAAATACCCAAAAAGGATTAGACCACTATGCCCCAGACACACATTATTGCCAGACATAAACTCCATAATATCAAGAACTAACTGAAGGGCTTGATCCGCAGTTTTATAGCATAAGGATTTCGAAACTTGAACATATGTCTAGTTTTGTTTATATTTCTGAGATGAGGTATTATGTACATTATTTACATTATTTGGACTATTGTCCTCATCTTTGTCGTCATATTTGTTACAGCGTTTCGGCCGTTATACCCTCCGGCCTTCTTCAGTTGGTTGGAATGTCAAACTGAACCCATTATTTCGCTCACTTGGGTAGACTGTTCTAGTTCCACGTGCCTTGTCTAATGGATGCTCTCAAGGGCACATGGCACAGTGAATAAGGGCGTTGGTTAGAACCAATGACAGGACCCAACGACTGTGAGTTCAATACTCGGTTAAGGCAGTGGAGAATTTGGAGCGGGGATTAACAGGAGATAACTGATAACTGATATCCATTAAACATGGCATGTGGAACTAGAACAGTCTACCTCAGTGAGAAAATAAAGGGTTCAGTTCGACATTCCATCCACCTGAAGAAGGCCGGAGCGTACAACGGCCGAAACGTTGTAATAAATATGGCGACAAAGATGAGGACAATAGTCAGAATAATGTAAATAGTGTACATAATACCTCATCTCAGAAATATAAACAGATACTGAAAGGCCGAAACGTTTTAATAAATATGGCAACAAAGATGAGCGTACAACGGCCGAAATGTTTTAATAAATATGTCAACAAAGATGAGGAAAATAGTCCGAATAATGTAAATAGTGTACATAATACCTCATCTCAAAAATATAGACAGATAACGAAAGGCTGAAACGTTGTAAAAAATATGGTGACAAACATGAGGATAATAGTCCGAATAATGTAAATAGTGTATTTTTCATTTGTTGAATAGTACATTCTTATAGGCGATCCCTTAAATGGGAAAGGGAATTGCATTCTCCCAGCATGAGGAATAGTTCTATACCTCAGTAATGGTATGGGTCTATCTGTGGGGTGGGGAAAATGCATTCACTTCCAATTTCACCGTCTGAATCATTGCTTCTGCAATTCTATTTCGTTGCAGATGGTAGGATGGAGTTTTATAAGGGACGCATCAAATTTGTTGAAATTGGGAAATGCCCCAGTGAGCGAAATATAGGGTTCAATTCGACATTCCAACCACCTGAAGAAGGCCGGAGTGTACAACGGCCGAAACGGTGTAATAATTATGGCGACAAAGATGAAGACAATAGTCCGAATAATGTAAATAGTGTACATAATACCTCATCTCAGAAATATAGACATATAACGAAAGGCTGAAACGTTGTAATAAATATGGCGACAAAGATGAGGACAATAGTCCGAATAATGTAAATAGTGTACATAATACCTCATCTCAGAAATATAAACAGATACTGAAAGGCCGAAACGTTGTAATAAATATGGCAACAAAGATGAGGACAATAGTCTGAATAATGTAAATAATGAGATAGTTTACCTTGTCCAACTAACAAACATAGTGACTATGCAATGTTGTCGTTGTATCAAGCAAATGATTTAACTTTACAATTCATTTCATTCCAATGTTTCGCCAATTTCAATCGAGCAGAGTTTGTGAGTGGCCCCACGACTTTCTCGCCTTCGATGTGTAGGAGACTACTACTCTCTTTTGTAATGGGCTTACAGCGGAACTCATCCTGAATTTATTCAATCATAAACTGAATAATTAAGTTTCATCAGTAATCTCAAATAGGAAAACAGTGACATTTTCACGGGGTAAAACTAGTTAGTATTATTATTATTATTATTATTATTATAAAAAGATCTAAACTCTACATTATTCAGAATATATGTCGACAAAGAAGAGGGCAATACTCTGAATAATGTAAATAGTGTACATAATACCTCATCTTAGAAATATAGACAAATACGATATGCAATCCATTTTTTCTTTTTCTTTCTACCGAACATGAACTTTTTCTTAACAATTTGCCTGGCTTTTGAAAGGCATCATTTGCTATCCAGGTTTCACCGCACATTTCTTTGTTTTTTTAAAGTTAATCTATAATAATAATAATAATAATAATAATAATAATAATAATAATAATAATAATTCAAAATTGTGCTACAAATGGGTGTAGAAACACAAGTAAAGCACAATACACAGAGTGAAGCTACATAATATTTAAAGAAGAAAGCAAATGCAACCGACCAGAAACAGAATCCATAACAAGACAAACCGGTTCACGGTCAATACTCTGCTCGTAGCAAACAAGCTGATATAGACAAACCCCGTACCCCTCAGTGGCTACGTAGTGCAGGATTAAAAGCTGAAACCGGGGGTTTTATCCTTGCTGCATAGTAACCAATACTTGTTAACTAGATATTTTCAAGCGGGCCTACTAAAAAATTGTGTTAAACCAAAATGCAGATTCTGTGATAAATCTCCAGAAACAATTGATCATATTGTATCAGGTTGCACGGTATTGGCACCCACTGAATATAAAACCCGGCATGACAGAGTTGGCCAATATCTGCATTGGAAAATCTGAAACTTCAACTGAAAGGAATCTGAAAGAAATTGGTATGAACACCACACAAACACGGTTACGGAGATAGAACCTCTAACAATTTTATGGGACTACATAATACACACAGACATAACAAATCTAATCGCCCAGACAACGTTATTAGAGACCGCAAACAAAACATATCTTCTTATTGATAGGAAGTCCCTGATGACTCCAATGTATATTTGAAGGTCTTCAAAATACAAAGACCTTGAAACCGAAATCTCAAAAACGTGACACATTTGAATAGCAACAATCCCTTTTGTAGTTGGAACCCTAGATTCCTGGATTCCTGGTAGTCCATGCCATAAATATATACAAAAAATTGTTCGCACGAGTACAACCCAAACCTTACGAAAGGATTTATATATGTAAAATATGTGTGTGTGTGTGTGTTGCTCAGTGGAAAATGTCATGATGCCGTTTCTGACTTTAGGTCTCTGGGCGTGACCCGTAAAGAAATGAATGCACACCAGAAATCAAATGAAATAATAATAATAATAATAATAATAATAATAATAATAATAATAATAATACCCATCAGTGGCTGGTAGGATTTAGTCTCAAATAAGAAACTGAATATAATGAGATTATATCGGATTAAAAATAATTACTTGTTTAAAAATGACATTGGCTTCATTTCGAAACCGAAAAAGTTAATAGTTACACAGTTTCAAACCTCAGAAAGGAGAGACGAAAATGGAGAACGAATCTAGTTTTGCTGTGGGGTTTCTCTTAGTCAAGCGGTTAAACACGCGTAATTTAAAACAGATTTTCCGGGATAACCATAATAATGCAGATTCGGAAAAGATTAATTTTGTTTAATAAGAATTTCAATTGCCAAGCCGGCAAATTCCCCAACGATCCTGATGTAGATCAAACACTTACCTACCTCAGCTGCTGGAAAAGGGAATATTCATAATTGTTTTTAATCAATTCACCCCAAGCAAGGTGATAATGCCACTAAGACGCAAGGGGCTACTGAGAATGAAAGAGAACTTTAGAAGGAACCAGAAACCCAATCCTAAAAAGGAACAAATGATAAACCTTTACATCTGTTCAAAAGTCTGGGCAGGTGTATGGAAATAACCAGTGACTTTAAATCAGTAACTACCAATATCTGTTACTGATTCTAAGTCGTTCGTCTTTTATATTTCCAAGAAAAATTCGCCCGTTGGTCACAAGGAGCAACAATTTCAGTTTTCATAAAAATGTATTTGCTAAATATTAGGTTGGTGCAAAAATAATGACGTAATAATGTCGTTTTTTTGCGTATTTTTAACATCAAAAACCGACATTATTACGTCATTATTTTTGCACCAACCTAATATTAACTAAAAAATAATGTCCAGTCCATCAGTTTTGTCTATCTAGCAGACCTTTGGTAACGTAGTGTGATCCAACGGTTTGATACCACATTAAATTGCTTCGTGTCCCTCAGGATAACTCCAGGAATCAAACCAGAGAGCTTAGTCCTTTTTTCGTTTTTCTCTTTGTTTTATGGATTTTTATTTCGATTATGCAGTGATTATCTAGTTCAATCCTCTCTTTCAATTATATGCGCTTAAAATTCGATTTATGATTTTTTTTTTCCACATGGCTGGCTTTCATTCTATAAATCCTTTCTCGGGTTAGTTTGATTTTTATCTCCGCCGATTTCCTTTCCAATTCTTTCTTCTTTGAGGTTGAGTTTGAATTCTTTGTTTGCATTATGCAATATCCCGGTTTTCATCTCAAGATAAACCCATTTTTGTTTTTACTCTCCTTTGAAATGGATAAAATTTGTCATTACTTTTTCCTGCCATATTCGTTTTTTTTTATTTCTTACACACACACATATATATATATATATATATATATATATATATATATATATATATATATATATATATATATATATATATATATATGTTTAGGTGCATAATTTTAATTCTAGTCTAATTATTTGTTAATAAAAAATGCTGTTTAGTTTACTTTTTTTAATAAAAATATTATTTTATTTTCAGGTTATAAAAATGTGTGTCGATAATTATACGCTCCGGAATAATCATTTAAAAATGGTATTGTTGAATGATTATGTTTCTTTTTTATAATAAATATTCTTTACAAAAACGCCTGATAATTATGCACCAAGCCAATATATTTTTATTTTTATTATTTTTTCTCTTTTTTCTCGATGATCTTACTTAGATTTTAATTATTTTCTTTTCTGTTTCGATTTGTCTTATTTTTCAGTTTTCATTCTTTCACATATTTCTGTTATATTTTTTTTACATTTCTCTACCGTTTCTTTCATTTCACACTTTTTCTCAGTATTTTATTTTTACTGTTTTCTTTTCTTTTTAATCTTGTTCTTTTCCTTCCCAACAAAATTTCCATATTCCAAATAAGTTATTTTTTTCATTATTTTTTGCATTCATTTATTCTTCTTCAAAATGATTCCTTTCTTCTTTTTCTTTCCGTTCTTTTTAAATGATTTCTTATTTTCTATCTTTCCCCAGATAATATTTCATTATTTCCTTATTTATTAGCTTTCTCTCTTTTTCGTTTCGTCTTCTTTCATTCTTGTTTTTACAATTTCTCTTTCAGTTTTCTTTCACCCTTTCTCAATTCATTCTTTTTTTGTCATAATTTCTTTATTTTTTTCCTTCGCAATATTTTTTTTTTATTTTTGTTTCAATTATTTTTTAAAAATTACTTCTTTCTAAATATTATCTTTAAAAAAAATCTTCATAAGCCTTCGTTTTTCTTTCCTTCAGTTTTGTTATGAATATTACATCTTTTCATTCTTTCCTCATGCTCTACTTTCCTTTACGTTGTTTTTCATTTCATATCACGTTAATACAACGGTTCTTGTACGATTATCGAAGTTAAGCAACATCGATCCTGGTCAATACCTAGATGGGTGACCGCTTGGGAATAACGATTTTCCAAGCGTAGCACAAGGCCGAATGTATGGGGCATCCACTAAGGATCGAACTCACTACTCAATCGTAATTGTTTCTAGGGAGACAAGCTTGCTAACCATTACACATCCTCGATGTACCCGGACCGCAATGCAATATCACGTGCTGTAAGCTTGAATGTGTGGGTGGTATAATGTATAGTGGGTGGTATAATGTATCATGGCTCGGAATTGTTAATCGGAGAGCCGAGTTCAAATTTCCTTTGGGTTCGTTATATTCACTTACCCGCAAATACCCTTAGGTAACGTATGAATATAGTTATTCTCCTCCGGCTATGGGTTAATTAGTAAGATTTCTATCACTAAACCATGATTGGCAAAAAAAAAATTCTTACAATCTAAAAATATTTTCTGGATATTCTGCAACATTGTCAGTCTTCTTCTGTATCGTATGGAATTTTAAGAAAGTTCAACTGATCTAGTGCACAAACATCTGGAACATTCTTTGTTAGAATCATTTCATCGCAGACAAGGAGATAAAGCCCCTAAGACGCAAACGGGGTATTAATAGTGAAGGGCAACAAGATTTAGTGAAAGAAAATGACAATAAAACAACAGAATTTAGGAATAATTAAGATAATAACTGATTTTGCGTTTAAATTTTTGAAGATCATATATGGCAGAGAAGGAAGAAGCCAGAAGTGATTTTCCACAGACAAGAAGCTCGAGAAAAGAATGCATAAAAATAGAACATACGGTGACATGTAGATATTTCATGAGTAAAAGGGGGCGATCATGTTTAAATTCATGCTGTCCAGTCGGTAAGAAGAGCTCATTTGTACAACTGCCATGAAAATATTTGTACAAAAGACAGAGGGACGATACATCACGGCTGTGGGATACTGACTAGAGTCAAGAATCCAGTCCAGGTTCGATAACATTACAGATATATCACCGGAGAGCCAGACTAGATATTCCACAAATGCTCGAACGAATGGAAGATTTAAAAATGTCCAAGATGGATTCCGACGAGAAAAATTGCCTGGACGACACAGTGGACCAATTTTCCGAACTGCTAACCTAGAAATTGATTTAATATAATCAATCCAAGCGGATCGGATTTGAACCGGTGTCGTTTTTGCTTTTTTTTTTTTTTTTTTTTGTTCCTATGGATAATTCTAGCCAGATGCCACATTGTAGGCGGTGATTAACTTGTATCGTGTAGTAACTCTTCACATAGCTAGCTGTATGGATAAAAAATAAAAACATCTTAGTACAGGAGATAAGGATATTGAACAGAGGCAATGTTGCACTAGAGGTACTTTTAACCAACGTAAAAGCACAATATGAACCTGAAAACCAGTTATGTACTTGAGTAGCCTCGTTAGATGTAGACTCTCATACAGATGACATTCATAACACACAACACGTTCAGAAATATCTAAACTGTCAGCTATATGCAACCGTTTACTCAGATTAAGGATTAAAAATGGCTTCAAAAGAATTAATCATCTTAGGTTTTATTGAGGACATTCCTTTATCAGATCTCATAGACTTATTAATTTATATTTACTATAACAAAAACTTACATCATTTAGAAATTCCAGCACCAAAAGCAAAACTTGGAAGCATATGTTACTTCAAAGGAAAATAATAATATAATCAAATATTGACTACGTTAAACATAATGTTTGGCAAGAAAATCTCATTAATGGTAGAAAGGACGATGGCATTTGGTAGACTGAAAGTGTTTTTGTTCTTGAAAAAATAAAGATTTTTAAAAGAATGATTTTTTTTTAATAAATATCGACCGATAGTAACATTAACAATTATGTCAATGAATGCCGAATGTTTCTTATATGTAAAAAGCTAATCTATCCTCTATTACTATTCGGATCGCTATTTCTAGTCTACCCTCTATTACTATACGGACCGCTATTCTGTACTCTATTCACTATACTATTTCTATATTCGGATTACTATTCGGTGGTTAATTTCGAGTGAGTATTATCGAGCAAGTACTATTAGCGCGAGTGCTATTCGAAGGCTTCTGATTCCAGCATTGTTCAACGGCATACTATAGTTTTATCTGTAATTACAAAGTCGCTACTACAACGAGAATTACGAAAGTGACAACGAGTGTTCGTTGACATTACAATAAATTCACCGTTCGAACTGATAATTCCCATTGCCTTCCTATTGGCAGCTTAGCTGCTGCTGACACTGATCTGTCATACGTATGAACAAACATATACCATTTACAATGACAATGCTTTTGTCACGTCATGGTATGATGGCCCCACCACCCATTACCTTTCCATACCAATGAACCATTATTTTTGTCATGTTAGTATAAGGCCATCATTTTCTAACAACAACATTGGCTGTTACTCTAGAATTAAACACAAGAACTTTCATTGAAAGAATAATGTTTATTTAAAATATTTAAATTAAAAGATAATATTTTTAATTGATATATTTTCGACATTCAATCAAAGAAAATTGTTTTATATTAACAACAGACGATTTGGTTAAGAAAGGTTAAATAAAAATAGGGATGGTTTTTTTTAAAATGAGGGAAGTGTTTAACAATTCTCAGGTGGACGTCATCCTTGGGATTCACAATTCAAAACACCTCTGCTCTTTTCAGCGGGAAGGTTCTTGGAAATTTAAGAGTAACTGAATAAGAAACGTGGTGAAATGATAGGAACTAAAGTTGAGAAAAAATATCTGTGTTGTGATCCTTCAAGATATATGTGATCATAGCTCTCTTTGCTAATTCCAAACTTTCGTAGCTCTTAGTACAGTTTGTTTTTAATCTCGTTCCCACTCCCCATCTTGCTATCCATTCACATAAGTTCGTCATGAGAGAAACCTCCCTGACTCCTATCAACATGACTGATGCTCAACTCCACGAGTGCGTCTCTCTGCGCCTGCTTGGTCTCACGTTTTCCACTAACCTGTAGCGGAACAACTACACTGAATCAATAGTTCCATCACCCGCAAAGAAAGTTGATTCTCTGTGTCACGCCAGAAGGATTTTCTCGTCTGAGTCCATCTTTCAAATCTACAAATCCGCCATTCATTCTTGCATTGAATATTGTTGCCATATATGGTCTGGTGTCCCCGCTGTTCATCTTGATGTTCTCGCAAAATCCAGTGACGGATATACAAAGTGATAGATCCTGACTAGTCATCTCGTCCAAAGTCACGTTCTCACAGACGGTGGCTTCTCTATCTCTTATCTTTTCTACAAATATGTTTATGGCAACTGCTCTGACGACCTACTTTCACTGGTACCCCAACAGCATGGATTTGAGCATATTACTAGTTTGATATGTCGGTCCCACCCTTTCACTGTCGAAATAGGTACATATAACCGCATCTTCTACTCCAAGAACTTCTTCTCTCGCACATCCTGACTGTGGAAATCCCTTCCTTTTACTTGCTTCCACTGATAGCTATAATCTTCAAATATTCAAATGTAATGTCAATCATTTCTGCTGTCTTGATCCGGATCCCCGTCCTTCTCCATATCCTTACCTCAAACACCACTATTATCTCTTACTATCACTCTCTGTAAACCCTTGCGTGCTAGGGGCACCCCCACGATTCTTGGGGTGAAAAGCTTAAAAAAATAGGCGTTTCCTAACCTAGACACTTTTCCCTTCGGTGTGACCTGTGAGTTTTAAATTCTCAAAGCATTCCTTCCTCATTTTGTGTCCCAGAATTTTCGTCTGTCTTTTTCTCATTTATATGTCGTTTCTTTATACATTTTCCTTGAAACTACCATGTTAGTCACATGTTCAACCAATCGCAATCTAATCATCCCCACTGTCTATAAAATGGTTCCGTCGTATGTGACAGCTAATTCCTGCTCCAAGCCGGTCTATGGTGGAGTGCGAACAACTGGCGCCTCATTAAAACCTGCTTCGGGTAGATGGAGCACGACAGTCTAGCAACGCTATCCATCTAAGTGATCCTCGGCTGCCTTGTGGCCATATCCGAACAGGAAAAAGGCTATGAAAGTAAATCCAGACAGAAAACCCCACTGTAGATGTAATGCACTGGATCTCGTCGGTAGGTACGACCTAAAGGATTAATCTTTGTAGTCTTTGCATGGTCTAGCACACTGCAATGGTGAGAACGCTCCAATCTGACGAGAGGAGTAAATCTTGATGAAACAGGATGTTACCATTATCTCACGAGACAAACGAATGCCTGCATATTCTTAGGGTACTTTCTGTTGCTTCCAATCTCTTCAACATCTGTTAGGAGATTGCCCAGCATACACAGCATATATAGGAGCATTGATGTTACATAATACATTCATGTTACATAATACCAGTGTTCTTTACGTCATTTGCTAATGAAAATTTCCTGTTCCTCATTATTTTACCTGGCTTTTTCAATGGCAAAAATAAATCAAAAAAGAAGAAAAAGAAAACGGTAAACGAAAAATGTCATTGTGAGACAGAATCTTTGCTTAAATACCGAAAGAGTTACAGTAGTAAAAATGCTTGAATAACAAATATTTCCCGACAGAAAGTGATCCGTTATTCGCGTGCATCCACCCTGGTTTTGTGCTGCTTCCTGGGTTACTAATACTGGGTTCGCTGAACTAGTGACTTATCAACTAGTCTGCCCCGTCCGTGCTGAAGGAATATAACTATGTGATTGGTAACAATATTTGTTTGGTTTATTTTGTTTTACGTTATATTAACCTCAATGGGTTATTTAATGCCGACAACATTTTAGGATAGATTCGTATGAATAGAATATGTATTCTTTGGTGTAGATTAGTTTATTTTGTTTAACGTCATATTAACACCAATGGTTTATTTAATGCCGACAACATTTTTAGGATAGATTTGTAGGAATAGAATATGTATTATTTGATTTAGATTGGTTTGGTTTATTTTGTTTTACAGCATATCAACGTCAATGGGTTATTTAATGCCGACATTTTTTTTTGCCGGTAATATTTTGTTTTGTCAAAAATCTGTTTCTGGTAATATTTTCCTTCAAAATTGTATTGCTGGTAATATTTTTTTCAAAAAAGTATTGCTGGTAATAGATAGCTATTTGACCATTGCTGGGACTGTAACAGGTGCTACCACACCGGGTCAGGGTGGATCTGGGAACACCAGCAATTAAGAGGTGGTTCAACGCTCCTCAAAACCTGCTGATCAGAGACCTTGCTGTTGGACGTAGTTTATCGTCTTTTCCAGGAGGCGAATGTAATTTAACGTCTTACCGAGGACGAGCTAACAATATTAATATCTTTTCAAATTCGTTTGTTATCTTCATCTCGTTTTCTCGTCAATAAAAATTCTGGCTAATTTGCCTCAGGCGAATGAAATTGCATACATTCTGTTTACTTATCATTGAATAACCTCATTAATTTATCCTCTAGTCAATCACAGAGTGAGATCCGCCCGCACATCCTGTTTTGTATCACTTTCAACGGAAACACCTAGCTACACACATATCTATATATATATATATATATATATATATATATATATATATATATATATATATATATATATATTAAATTAAATCACTAACAAACATCAAATTAAAATATCTGTAGACAGTTTAGAGACATTCAAATTTATATCAAACATTATAATCTTTATGAACCCCCAAACTAACACTTCAGAGTAAAAAAAACATAGAAAACAGATTCAAAAACGTACAATATCCATATCACTTCATCCACAATGCAAGAAGTAAGGCATAGAAAATATACAACCGAAAGAGAAATAATAAGATAATCCGTATTAATAAATTACATGAAAACAAATACATAATACTACCGACCAATTCTGTCACGTCCACTATCCAGATTAACCTATCCCATCTAATAATCTTAAAATCATTACAAATACTTTAAAACGATTATGGATATAATCAGATCCTCAAACACTAATAGCAATATTTCTGAAGCAAGCATTTATAAAATAAATTGCCAAAACTGTCCCTCCCAATATACTGGAGAAACAAGTAGAAATTTAAAAAAAAAACTCATCTATGAGCACAAAAGAGACCTCACAGAAAACGACTTAACTATTGCACTAGTCATACACAGAAATAAATTCAACCACAATTTTGAATTTAAATATGCTACACCCATGAAAAAAGAAAATAACTCACTCAGAAGGAAAATCCTCGAGAGTGCCGCCAGTGAATATTATCCAAACATTAATCTGCATCCAGTTTTTTTTTCCAATACCACCATTCCTAAAAGAATCACTACTCTCCCAAGGGAACGTACACAACTATATCAAGAAATCAAAAGAAAATGGTTGAATCTATCAGTACGACACTAAAAACAATATTTCTACACATGAAAGTATTTGATGTAATTTTCAGTCAATATTAAGAATACCATAGCGTTTTCTAAATTCTAAATAATTTACTAGGGAGATTTTCTTTGTTGTTAATAGTTACTTTGTTTTCAATAAATTCATTTCGTTTTTGCCTTGAAAGAGTTCAATTTGGGCGAAATGAGTCGGCTAGGAATACATTTTTCCTTTGGTCTTTTACATTTATACATATTGACTTTTCCTACAGATTACCTTTGATATATATATATATATATATATATATATATATATATATATATATATATATATATATATATATATAGGTGGACCTCCTCCTTCATTGATATATTTCTCAAAGATTGATCGATTGGTTTTCTACGGTTTATCAACATTTTTGCCATATATATTTTTTGATTTTTGGGGAGATAGTAATGATTTATTGATAGAACTCTTACTATTTAACCTATAGGTGGGAGTAGAAGAAGTGGATTCCCAATTCACAATTATATTTGTACGAAATTGAATATAACGAACACAATTGAAATTGGAGCTCTCCCATTAAATATTCTGAGCATTACACTACCTGCTCACAAAAGCTTGCATCGTCTGGTATTGTCAAGCGGCCACCCATCTATAAACCGTACAGTATCAATACTGCTTAACTTCGATGATCGTAAGGGAAGGTGTGTTTTAAAGCAATGTGGCCATATGCCGTTTTCCAAAGACACGAGTAATCATAATTTTCCGTTACGCTCTTACATTGTCAATGACCATGGTAATTCTTGGATGGGGGCGGTTTTTCTTTGCCTTTTACATAGTTTCTATATCAAAGTCTTTTCTCCCAAATTTTGTAACGCAAATCAAGGCTATAGGACAAAGTCTTCCCTCCTATTTTCATATAGATAGATAGGAGAAATGATGGATTTATGTCTGTTCAAAGGACGCAACTGTGTAATGATCACAAACTACCTGCGTATGAATTTGAACTCATGTCACATTAGATTTCTTAATTATTAAACATTGGTCGACTTGAAAACCCATAGAGGGCAGTTGTGTATTATCAAGCGAAGACCCAACTGAAGGAGAAGCCTGGTTGGTTTGGTTTTGTTTGGTTTGTTTTACGGCAAATCAACTTAAATGTGTTAATTCCGACAAAATTATTGTTCATAATATTTTTCAAAAATGTACTGCGCGTAATATTTATTTTTAAAAAAATGTATTGCTGATAATATCGTTTCCTTCAAAAATGTATTCCTGGCACTATTTTTACAAAAATATATTGCTGTTATTAAGACCTATTTTTACACGTTTTGACCCCAGTTTGTGGGTTAACTATTTGCCCATACCAGGGTCCCTAACAATTGCTACCACACAGGATCACCAGCAATTAAGAGGTTGTTCAACGCTCTTCAAAACCTCCTGATCAGAGGCCTTGCTGTTTGATGCAGTTTATTGTCTTATCCAGTACGCAAGCCTGGTTGGTAACCCAAGGCACTACTTTGTGACCCACGTTATTTTATAAACATTTGCTTTTTTCGATCTACATTTATACACGTTGCAAATTAAACTAAGCCTGACAATTATTGAAGTAAAAATTTTCGTGGATTTTGACGAAATTCTAGGTACTTTTGTATCGGTTTTTGTCCCAATCCGCGAATTTGTTTTCATTATGCTATGTCTAAAATATAATGATCTATTATGGCATGTCTCTAATTTGTATTTAGGTATATTTTATTTTTCTATTTAAATTGTTCACATATTTTGAATATAATCCATTATTATACATAATTAGGTTACAATAAAATTTGTATTATATGTGAATACTATCTTACGAAATTTGAGAGGTAATTATAATGAAGGGGCCGTGTCAGAGATTCGTGACAGCGCCATAGTTTCAGCTGGGTGGCGTCGGCCATATATTCGATGATGGGGAACGAGATTCTTGCACCGGCCTTGAATCCATATATATATATTATATATATATATATATATATATATATATATATATATATATATATATATATATATATATATAACTTTGTCTTAAAAAATGTTTGTATTGCATAGATTAATTCTTTCTTTCGCGTCTTTTCAGGCTATTTTCAGAAAATTCTAACTTTCGTTTCATCAATATTCGCTTTTTCGCATTTCCACCTTCCTGATTTCCATTTTTTGCATTCCCAGATTTCATCATCCATTTTCCTTCACAATTCTTTAATTCTCAACATTTCCATTTTCTTATTAATTTTCCATGTCATCTAAAGACTTTTTTTTTACGTATATTAATTTGTTTTTTTTTCAGTAATCTCTTTGCTTCTTTGAATACATTACTTTATAAATATTTTTGTTTCTTTTCGTTTAAACATTCCGTTTTTTAGACGAGGGCAAAACAGAAGACAAAAAGGGGAAAAAACTGTATTCAGCATTTTTAAAATAATTTTTCCACATATCAGGACTTTAAAAAGAATCTTTTCTTTTTCTTCACAATCGATTTAAATTTTGTTCATCTGCAAGCGCTAAGCAGATTTACGGACAAAGCCTAACTGAACCCGAAACAAATACGTTTCTAAAGTCAATAGCATTTTGAAAAGTTAAGAAAATAATAAAGTAAAGAAAATTATATTTCATTCTCTGCTAAATTCCATATTCTTATCAAGGTTATTATGGGGATGGGAGGCAAGACATATCTTCGAAACTACTAAAACAAAAACTGTTTTTCCAATATGTATTAGGTTTTGCAAAAATAATGTCGTTTTCTCACATAGTAACATATGTGAGAAAACGACATTATTTTTGCACCAACCTAATAAATAAAATAAAAAAGTATAGAATTCATGCAATATGTCGTAAATGTATAAGAAATGCTAAAAAGCAGAGGAAAGTGCGTACCCAATACTTCAAAGGTAAGCAACTGAAATCTACGTTGTATATTATCTTCCTAAACTATCTTCCAGATGGCATCAGTTCCAAACTAGATATTTATGCAGATGACGCCTATTTACTCCTGTCTAAGTAGCAAGTCCGACAGATCCGACAAAGTAAAACTGGCCACTGTTTTCGAAACGGATCGCTCACTGGAGTAAGGGATAACTTGTCAATTATAACGCCCCCAAAAATAAAACTTTTAATCACCACGGGTAATAAGTGTATATTGTAAGGATAGGTAAGAGTTGACTCCAGAGATGAAAAGGTAAAGATTGAAGCATTCAGGGAAGCATCCTCTCGAGCGACTGTTTCACCAAACAACATCCTTTGGGAAGATTTGTATTTTATATCCTTGAGAGGGTCACCACCACGAAACTGGAACTCTCATTTCAAACAGAGACACCATAAGGGTCCACAACTGGCAAAAGTGATGTCAGATACCTGTAGGAAATAGCAAAATCCCACATACGGGCTCGGAGATCCCCATTTAAACCAGCCTTGTGCCACATTCGGTCCTCGTGGGTGGATTGATAAATACCGTGCTGGTTTCTTCTTAAAATCGATTTAAAAAAATAATCTTTTAACCCCAAGCAAGGTAAGAAAGTCACTAACACGCAGGAAGATTACTGAGTGCGAATGAATATAAGACAAACATTATTAAGGAGCGAGAACAGTAAAGGAACAATAATTGAGACGATAATGATTGACATTGAAATTTGACTTCAAAGAACCAAGATGGTGGAAAGTTCCCTAAACGACAGAAGAAACTATTGGTATCATCTATTTCAACGGTAAAGTAATTAGATTTTACTGTCAATCTAGTATAGTGCCAAAACTAGTAGAATCTAGGTACACTTCAGTCAAGGTATTCTGTTGGCGGAGAAAATAAAGTCTTACCTGGAAAAACTCGTTTTTCTAAGCTGTCTGTCGAAAAATGCAAATCAAGTTCGGGCCGACTTTAGTAGAACTATAAATATGGTAATTTATTACGCATCCTTACCAGTCATGACCAATCACAACCTTTCCTTACCGCAATAAAAGAACTCTACTTTAGACTAGAGGATTGCTTATATCTTCTTAGGCGAAGAGGTAGCTATGCGTTACTAGTTGTGATGTCAAATTTTGACCATTTTTATTTACATCCCTGGCTTTTTCAGGCACTGTCTACCTCCCCGAAAGAAACCTTGCCCTTCGGCAAAACCTCGTCCGGGTTCCTCTCTGCTAATGCACAGAGTTCGACAGACGCCAACTCGGAAGCTCACAAAAAGCCAAGTCAGCACTAGGGTTGAATGCAATGTGTTGCTTTATATATAACAAACACATTGGGTACCCCGAGACGGTGTAGTGGTTAGCAAGCTTGTCTTCTCGCTAAAGCAATTACGAATGAGTAGTGAGTTCGATCCTCACTGGGTGCCCCATACTTCCGGCCTTGAGTCACATCTAAGCTACGCTTGGAAAATCACTATAACAATCGCATTCTTGTTTTCATTGAGTTTAAATGGTCTCGTAACTTTGAACATCCCTAAAGAATTCCGCTCGACTGTCGTCCGTAGCTACGAGATAATAAGCGAACATAACAGACAATGATTTTTAAATAGTCTCCATCATCCCGGCTTTTCTGAAAATAAATTAAATTAAAAAATGTCTTCCTCGGCGCTATTTTTGGGATTGGATATCTGAAATGTTTCACAATATTTTTGGACAGACTGAATGAGTTTGTTTTCGATTGACAACGATTCAGTGTGACTTCTGTCACGGATCAATACTCATCCATGGTCACGTGAGACCCAGGCGTTAAAGTTATGTGAATTCACGCAGATAGTGGACAGGGCTGATGAACGACCTTGGATTGCGAACAAAGGTGTAGGATAATTTAATGGATCAATAAAAGGCGGGAACTGATGGACTGATTCGAGAATATTTCAAGTGAATCATTGATTCCTCTGTAGCCTGAATCAACCTAGCTTTTCACATTCAGTTTATTCCATCTCAGCTTATGTTCCTTAGACAATTAATTTTAGTCGTTAAATCGATAGAATGAGTTTCCTTTTTGGAGGAATATATCTTAATATAATCAACAGGAAGGATTTTTATCTTCCTTCTTTTCAGGAATTCTTTCAGAACTTTGATTTTTCAGGGATTCCGTTTATTTATTATCTGTGAATTTCCATATTTTTTAATAAAAAATACAGGGGAGTAATAGCTTTTTGTCTTAACGTAAAGTTTTCGGATATTTTAATTCGTATATTATAAATTACTTTTCATAGATTATTCAATAATTTCGTAGATCAGTGCCAATCAAGAAGAAAAGTACTGAGAGCAGACAAGTATTACAACTTGCGTTACTGAGAGGGTCAGATTTACATATAAGCCAAATGATTCTACCATGTTTAATATATATATATATATATATATATATATATATAATGTAAATTCTTGATATTCATATTTTATGTAAATTCTTTTCATATCGTCTGATAAGCTTAATAGCATTATCCTTAAATGAAGAAAGAAAATTTCCAGTGACTCATATGCACGAGTTTGTCGTTGCTTGTAAATCTTCCTTGAGAACAAAAACAGTCTATCATTATTGTTTTGTTCCTGTATTGTTTAATATAATGTAATGTACTTGTCACCTTTGATAATGGCTTATGTACGCCGAAAGGTTAGATAGGATTAAAAATATGTATCAATATTTAGATTTTCTTTCTTCTTTTAATGATAATGCTAGTAAGCTTATCAGATGATATGAAAAGAATTTACATAAAATACACAAAACTTGTCTATATTATTTAATGAAACATGCCACAATGAAAAAATGCTGCCTAAATACACAATATATATATATATATATATATATATATATATATATATATATATATATATATTGAATTGGACTATATCTGCATTAAGAAATGAGCTAAGTCCGACAATTATTTTAATATAATTTTTGTTTATACGTTATTTTTATAGATACAAATACGTAAGTAAATACTCTGTTTATAATAAACAGTATTAAAAACATTTACATTTAATATAAACAGACCATATCCTCAAATATTTGTATCCATAAAAATAAGAAAAGTAATATATATATATATATATATATATATATATATATATATTCATTTCAACCTTTGGAAGTAAAGTCTGATGATCCAGAGCCCTGTTAAAGGGCTTGTGGTGAAATAACTTATTACATTGAACCTTAAAGTGGTCTGTTTTTATTCAAACATATCTACTCTGAACTTTACATTGAGGTCTCTGGATATCATCCTCCTTGGGTCTACCCATGCGGATTACCTAGTTTTGCATAAACTATATATATATATATATATATATATATATATATATATATAGTTTATGCAAAACTAGGTATATATATATATATATATATATATATATATATATATATATATATATATATATATATATATGCGAGTTGCATCAGTAAATAACGTATAAACAATACATATATTAATATATTTGAAAGGATAAAGACAAAAAAAATAAAAAAAATATTTCAATATCAAAAACAATGCGCACACACACACATACACACACACATATATATATATATATATATATATATATATATATATATATATATATATATATATATATATATATATCTATTGAAGAATAAATTCCCAAGAAAATATTTGCCTACGCCTTTCATTCTTATAATTTCGACCACAACTTCGATCTAATGAATGCATTAAACAGAAATCTCTTGAAAGTGACGCTATCGACTCTTACCAAAATATATATCTGCGCCGCGAATTTTTCAAATCTCTTATCTTAAAAGGTATACACTTTTGCCAAGCCAATTTTCATCATCATAAACATTTTAAAATTCAAAGTAAACAATTAAATTCAATATCATCAAATTTCAAATAAATTAATAACTATTTTCTCAAATGAAACTAACACTAAATAAATAATAATTACATAATAATCATTTTTCTTTATGCGGTATTACGTCATAGCATCCTCCATATGTTCCGGCACGGAGGACGAAAATTTTCTGTAAAAATTTCCTCGGACATTCAGGTCGGTAAATGTTGTTAAATACTGTTTATTACAAACAGAGCATTTACTTAAATATTTGTATCTCTAAAAAATGTGTAAACATAAAAATGTCTTTAAATAATTGTGGGACTTTGTCCATTTCATAATATGTGACGTCATTTGTTTACATTTGATACGCCATGACCAGATATGAATGTACGTGAGAGATTCATGGAAGTTTAAAGCTTAAAGACAGTAAAATCGACCTTGCTAAATGAACGCTTTTCTGTCGCCGAAACGGTTTAAACACTTCAGGCTAAATGACGGTTCCGTATAGGATACAGGTTCGATTTCTCTCAGAGGAGGAAAATTTTCCTTGAAAATTTATCGGACATTCAGACCGGTAAATGTTGTTTAATACTATTTATTATAAGAAACAGCGTTTACTTCAATATTTTATCTATAAAAAGAATGTATAAACATAAAAATGTCTTAAAATATCTATATTATAATATATTTCTTTAAGGTTTTCTTTCTGTATAATAACGAAATTATTCGTTTTTTCAATTATTAGGTTGGTGCAAAAATAGTGTCGTTTTCTCGCAAAGTAACATATGTGAGAAAACAACATTAGTTTTGCACCAACCTAATAATTTGCACCAGGGTGTGTGTGTGTATGTATATATATATATATATATATATATATATATATATATATATATATATATATATATATATATATATACACCAGTATACCAATGCAATATCTCTTCGATTGAAAGACCTGAAAACATAAAAATATGTATAGGTTGCACTAGCCATGAGTTCAACCAACATCAAAGCTCATTTAGGACAAATAAATATAAAAATCAGACATCTCTATCGAAATACTTCTGGCACCTAAAAGAATCAAATGAAACACCTACAGTAAAATGGAAGGTAATAAGAAAAGTTACAATATGTAGCTCATTAAATGACCCATGTCCTTTGTGCATACATGAGAAACCATATATTACTAAGTTTATAAAAAATAAAATTTTACTGAATCAGAGAAATTAAATAGCTATTTTATGCCGTCATTGTCTAAAATGTTCCTTAAATAATATTTAAAAATAAAAATAAATTTATAAAATAGGATCAGGTAATATACATACTTATATTTAACATGAAAAATTAATTTTATATACCGTAAGTAATTCTATTATATTTACTTGTTTTTTCCTAAAAAAAAAAAAAACAGTCTATTAAAATAACCGTGAAAATATTTTAAAGTTATATTTAAAATTGTAGTTAATACGAATTCTAACCTAAACATCTTTTAAAATTGTAGTTATATAAAACGTATTCTAACTTAAACACCTCTCAAAAAGAAATACCGACACTCAAATGAATCCAATAAAACACCTACCGAAAAATGAAATTATGACGAAAAGCTAGCGGATATGGGCCATTGAATGACCCATGTCCTTAGTAATATATAGTTTCACCTGTATGTACAAAGTTTTATATATATATATATATATATATATATATATATATATATATATATATATATATATATATATATATATAAAATAAATAAATAAAAATAAAAAATAAAATAAAATAAAATTAGATAAGATAAAATAAATAAAGTTTACTAAATCAGAGAAATGAATTAGCTATTTTTGCCGTAAGTACCAAAAAAATTTTACTTAAATAATATTTAAATATAAAATTTTGAAAATCGTAATAGACATATACTTGATATGGAATAATAATTTTACTTACAGTAAGTAATTCTAATACATTTACTTCTATTAATGAAATATAGTCTATAAAAACTAACTATGAAAATATTTTAAAGATGTAATTTAAATTGTAGTTAATTAAAATGAATTCTAACCTAAACTTAATATAAATTGTAATTAAATAAATAACTAAAGTTTACTAAATCAGAGAAATGAATTAGCTATTTTTGACGTAAGTGGAAAAAAAAATTTTACTTAAAGAATACTTAAAAAATATATAAATATAAAATTTTAAAAAATCGTAGTATACTTATAGTTGATATAGAAAAATAAATTTACTTACTGTAAGTAATTCTAATACATTTACTTCAATTAAATGAAATATAGTCTATTAAAAATAACAATGAAAATATTTTAAAGTTGTAATTATAATTATAGTTAGTTAAAAAGAATTCTAAGCTAAACTTCTTTTAAATTGAAATCAAATAAATAAATAAAGTTTACTAAATCAGAGAAATGAAATAGATATTTTTGCCGTAAGCGAAAAAAAAAAAAAAAATTACCTAAATAATATTTAAATATAATTTTTTTTAAAATAGTAATATAAATATACTTGATATAGAAAAATAATTTTAATTACTGTTAGTAATTCAAATATTGGGTTGGTGCAGAAATAGTGGCGTAATGATGTCGTTTTTTGACGTATTTTTAACGTCAAAAGGCGACGTAATTGCGTCATTGTTTTTGCACCAACCTAATACATTTACTTCTATTAAATGAAATATAGTCTATAAAAACTAATAATAAAAAATATTTTAAAGTTGTAATTAAAATTGTAGTTAATTAAAATGAATTCTAACCTAAACTTCTTTTAAATTGTAATTAAATAAATAACTAAAGTTTACTAAATCAGAGAAAAAATTAGCTATTTTTGCCGTAAGAAAAAAAAATTACGTAAATAATTTTTAAATATAAAAATTTTATAAAATCGTAATATAAATGTAAAATAATTTTACTTACTGTAATTCTAATTCTAATACATTTACTTCTATTAAATGAAATTATAGACTATAAAAACTAATAACGAAAATATTTTAAAGTTGTAATTAAAATTGTAGTTCATTAAAATGAATTCTAACCTAAACTTCTTTTAAATTGTAATTAAATAAATAAATAAAGTTTACTAAATCAGAGAAATGGAAATTTGACTTAAATAATATTCAAATATAAAATTTTTAAAAATCGTTATACATGATGTGATAATAATTCTACAAACTGCAAGGGATTCTAATTACATTTAATTGTTCTTGAAAGAAATATAGTATATTAAAAATTAAAAGTAAAAATATTTCAAATCGTAGTTAACTAAAAAGTATTCTGACGTAGACACCTCCCAAAAATCTTTAAATATACGAACGAAAAAAATGCCTAAGAATTTTAGCCGTTAACAATAAAATTTATAAAAAAAAAAAAAATCCAGACGACACGCTTTTAAAGGATGTTGGATTTAATTGAAAAATACATCCCTACCCACTACCAAAACGTAACAATAACTGATACATTAAAATATACACATATTGAACACCCAGACACCCCTAGTCTAGCAAAATAGATTTATCTGTAACCTTGGAAACATGAATTTTGTTTAAGCTGTGTATTTAAAACCCAGTAATTTTTAAAGTTACTCCAAAATTCGCTTAAGGATGAAATTGAACTAATGTCTTTAATTTAATTACAAAATTAAAACATGGTTAGAACTGTGTAGCGAAAAAAACATATTTTAATTCAATTAATTTATAATATATATATATATATATATATATATATATATATATATATGTGTGTGTGTGTTTGTGTGTGTGTGTAAAATGTGTATTTATATACATATATGCACATATGTTTATATTTATATTATGTATATGCTTATATATATATATATGTATTAGGTTGGTGCAAAAATAATGACGTAATAATGTCGTTTTTTGACATATTTTAACGTCAAAAAACGACATTATTACGTCATTATTTTTGCACCAACCTAATACATATATATATATATATATATATATATATATATATATATATATATATATATATATATATATATATTTGCAGTTTATATATATATATATATATTTATATATTATATATGCGCGGTACTTATTGGAAAGCGCTCAATATAAGTGATAGAGCCAACATATTTAGTTAGATTGATGTGATTATGTACCCTGTGTTTCACGCTATTTGCGATCGTCAGGCAATTTTGCCTGGCGATCGCAAATAGCGTGAAACCCAGAGTTACAAACTCACATCAATCCAACTATATATATATATATATATATATATATATATATATATATATATATATATATATGTATGAGGGATGCATCAGTAGATTCATACATAAATATCAGCGTGTGTGTTCTCTATCACTGACTGTTAACGCATTATAAGGTTATAATATAAATGTTGAAACATGAATAATGCATGGAATAATAATGCAACACAAAATGTTCTTAGAACAAAATGTATTGAAACAAGAAAGTGTACACAATATTTACATATAGTCTTTTGTATATTCCTGGGAAGACCGTTCCTGGAGAATGTGTTTACTGAGTCGCAGTCGGGCAGAGTCTCTGGTTGAATCTCTTGATTCCTTCCCTCTCTTCCCGGTACCAACCATATTTATATGGTCGGTATTCCACTATGCAAATTAGGTGGATCCTACCACAAAACTAAATATATTGGTAATGATTTTGAGTTCAGAAATTCCTAGCAGCTAAATAAGAGATGGATTATCAGCGTTGCAGAAGAAAGACTAGCAATTCCATATGCAAAATGTTAGATAGTTGGTGATTTTACTATATGAATGTAATGACTACGAAAAGAAATGGATAATCCGTCATCACGAAATAACGCATGGTCTCCTGATAGTAGATTAGTATATGTCTTACACAAATGTGGTGCAAATGGTCCCGTCCGCTGTCATTTTCCCCGTGCCATGACGTAGTTTTCCCTTGTCTTTTTTTTCATGGAAATTGTTCTTATGCATTCTCTTGCTTGCTGCCTCGACTGCACGAATTTAAGCGGACTACTAGTCACGTTCTTTTACTGTTGAACTAGCTGTACTCTTCTAAGAGTTTCTTCTCGCCTCTCGATCTCTCTGTCGAGTCACTTCTCGCCTGTCGTACTCTCATCCAGATTCTTGCTTTCCTGCTACCTATAAGTTTAAAAGTGTAAATGTAAAAAGTCTTCTCATTCTCTTTCACTCAGTATAACACTCTGATTCTTAATGGCAATATCGACTTGCTTGGGGTGAAATTAAAAAAACTTATATATAGTTTTCTATAGATATAATTACCTTATAAGACGACTATTCATTATACAGTTTCTTTCAACCTTGACACTTACAATCTTCAAAAATGTCAATGAAACGCCAATCGTCATCTTCTGTTTTCCTGGGACCTGTTCTTTTGTTGCCGTTGATCCACAATATTTTTTTCTAATTCTCTTGCGTCTTAGTAGCTTTATCGACTTGCTTGTGGTGAAAAGGATTAAAAAAAAACTGTTATGGTAATTTAACAACGCACGCATGGACTCTCCCAGCTAATAATAGGAGCAGGTACTGTCTTTTAGAGTGTCACGTTTCCAGAAGTCACCTCTGACAGTAGGACCGAACATTATTGCTGTAACACGCTCGTTTGTATATGTTTCTATTACTGTTTTCTGTTAATATATTTGTTTAACTCAATTCATCTCTTTTGTCTTTAATTCTGGCCCTAACAAGGCCACAACAAAAACTTAATTGAAATATTGTCGCAAAATGTATAAAATGTGAAATGAATATATAAGGCTAATGCTTGCCTCGGGAAAAAATATATATTACTGTTTTTGAGACTTCATTACAGCCGCCATATTGTATCTATTGTATATATAATACCATTAACATTAAAATGAATAGCCAGCTTACATGCACCCAATAAGAGAACGATTTACGTGAATGGGTCTGTTTTCTCACTGGATTTACTTACTATACATAACGAACAAATTCAAAGAGGAAAAGAAGATAGATAAGTGCCACAGGACGTAACCATGACAACATACGATACGCAGAAGACATTCTAATGATGACAAATTCAGAAAGTAAATTAAAAGAACGATTACGCATAATGGTCGCGTAGAGCAAGAAGAAATCGCTATTCTTATTTCATGTCAAATGGCCATCTGTACGTGGGCGATAACTTCCTATCCCTTGCATTGTCAAGGAATATTTGTATCTTGACTATCTCTTTTGCTCATTGTTTTTTTTTCGTTCATTTACGTAAGCTCCTTAGGTAAGTAAGTAACTCCTTCCTGAACACTGTTACCTTCAGCAATGAGGGTCGTTCAAAAGGCTCTAAGCTTCACCCCAAAAAGAAGAGCCATAGTTGAACATTTTTTTATGGAAACCCACTACCGCTTCTTATAATAATAGAAAAACTAATTCAGATTTCTGTCTTAATCTCTGTGCAGCTGAGAACAATATGATAGTTGTGCGACAAAAGCTCAAAATGGAAAAAACAGAGGCCCGAACAGTCATAAATTATCTTCAAGAGAAACGTATGAAACCCTAAGAAATACATGAAGATCTTGTATTGACATTTGCTAAGGACTCCCCCTCCTTATGCAATTATGAAGAAGTAGGCTTATGAATTCAATTGTTGTTGGACTTGCTTCAAGAGGGTCTCATTGTTTTGAACACATTGCTTCAGCTCCTCCATGCCGTATCCTGTTTCTCTCAAAATTTCTCTGTTGATTTGTTCAGTTTCATTGTTTGGCTTTGGCAGGCCAAAATTGCTGTGATCTCTTTGAACAGAATTCCTCACTTTGCCTTCAATTTCCCAGAGAGCTAAATTTGCATTCTGAGAATACAATTTCAGTCCTGGGTGAGCAAGTCTCATTTGATGATGAATATTCTCACTGAGAGCCACCTGAGATTTTTTCCCAAAGAGTAAATGGGTTGGAATGTTTGCATGTGCCAATCTTTACTGCAAACAGATCTCTGGGACTTTTTTGGAGACTTTGTTGCAACTGCTTCCTTCAGAGTCATATTCCAATGATGATCATCTTCTGTAAAGCCAAGTTTGATACATGCTTGTCTGTATGTTTCTTTGACAACTTCATCAACTGCTCTCAAGTCTTAAAATGATTTTGGGCTCCTTATGTGATGAAAAACAGAGAAAGAACTATTCAAGATTTCTTGGATGAATTGTATATACGCCTCCAAGTACATCTACTATTTTGACTCCAGGTTCAGTTAGATGAGGTTCTCCTTGCTTTCTCCTCTAAAGTTTTCCAGCCTTCTCATGGTAGTATTTGTAAAATTCAGGATAAAAGATTCTTTTTGCAAAGTCATCATTTTGACATAATTCTGAAAATGTCTTTTGTGTTGTTTTCTGAGGAGTTTTGGCCAGTTTCTCTATTTGGTTTTAAAAGACCAAAATTGCTAAGATCTCTTTGATCCTGGCTCATCACCTTGCCTTCAACTTCACAGAGAGCTAAATTTGCAATCTGAGGGATCAATTCCAATCCTGTATGAGAAAGCCTCATTTGATGAAGAATATCCTCACTGAGGGCCCACTGATATTTATAGCAGGAGTAACAGGAATGGAAATTTTGCAGTTGGTAATCATTACTGCAAACAAATCTCCGTACTTGATTTGGAGACTTTGTTGCAACTGCTTCTGCCAGTGTCATATCCCAATGATGACTATCTTCTGTAAGACCAAACCCAACACATGCTTGTCTGTAAATCGCTTTGACAATTCCATAAATTATTCTCAAGTCTTAAAATGATGTTAGGCCCCTTATATGATGAAGCAACAATCTGAGAAAGAAACATTCTTGGATTTCTTGGATGGACTGTATATACATTTTTAAGTGCATCTCCCATTTTGTTTCCAAGTTGAGCTGCATGAGGTTTACCTTGCTTTTTCCTCTGAAATTATCCAGCCTTGTTGGTGTAGTATTTTTACACTTCATAGTACACGATTGTTCTTGCAAAGTTATCATTTTGACACGGTTCTAAAAATGCCATTGGTTTTGCGTTCATAGTATTTTCAGCCAGTTCTCTTGTATTATCTTCTGTGGAGTAAACTCATTGTTTATTTTCCAAGTAAAGCGATAGGGGCTGATCTGCAGGACTTAAGTCTCGAATTGAAAAGCTAAGGATCCTTTAGACAGCCTCATTGAAAGACATTTATAGGTCCATTAGAAACTTCTGAAATTCATTTTGATTTACCAGACCAAATACTACTCGGTTACTTCCCTTGTCAGTGTATTTACACACACACACACACACATATATATATATATATATATATATATATATATATATATATTAAATTTACTTAATGCTGTTGCAGTTGTCTGCGCTATACCCCTAACTCTTGTCTTTTCATACACTAATGTAACTCTACACAAGCCTTGTATTTGTGAGTATTAGAAAATACAATTATATATATATATATATATATATATATATATATATATATATATATATATATATATATAATAAAGTGGCATATAAACTGTCCATTCCCAAATATAGGATGCTCATTTATTGTTTAACATGTGGAATGGCAAGGAAGAGAGATGCACATTCGGATAATTATTTTAGGTGTGACAAATGCAGAAACATGTGTTAGGTATTAGTTCAATTTTGTTTGAAAGGAAAAGTGCGAGAGGGATAGTGCCTGAAATCTAATACAACCAGCTACAACTCGCAAAAATACACAGTAGGATTCATTCAAAACCAAGTCATATGCATGCACAACACCAACAGGCCATTGCCTTGTTTAAAATTTCATGGATATTAAACGCTTCACCAAATGGTGATCTATTTTTCCAGTTGTGAACGATGTCGATAAATATCGTACCCATTCCCAGTACTAGATAAAATTCTACTGTAAGCAAACGTGAGAGATAGACACCAAGGCAAAACCAATATTCATCTGCCTCCTGTAAGAAACAAAATATACACGGACTACATATATATATATATATATATATATATATATATATATATATATATATATATTACAGTTAACATATCTGTTGGTATATTATCCAAGTGGATCCTAGTAATATCAAATATTAAAACTGATCCACAGAGAGCTCAATATGTTTATTATAAGAGAGTACATATATTGTTTACAGAAAAAAATTATCTCACATGGGTATAGTCTAACCCAAGCTGGTCTGGCACTAGCCTTCTTCAGATCACCAGAGAGCAAACACAGGCGATCCAAACTTGAATAAGTAGATCACGTGATGGTAAAAAAAAATGTATATGTGAGAATTAGCGTGGCGTCTAAGTAATCACTATGTGGATCGCTATACGGTTACTATTCGGATGACTATTCGGTGGTTACTTTTAGGGGAAGTATTATCGAGCAAGTACTGTTTGTTCGAGTGTTATTCGAAGGTATCTGACACCAGCATTCTTCAACGCCGTTACTATAGTCGTAGCTGCGATTACAAAGTCTCTACTACGATAAGCATTTCGAAAGTGATAACAAGAGTTTGTTGACATTACGAAAATGGCAACGAGTGTTCATTGACTCCACAAATATATATATATATATATATATATATATATATATATATATATATATATATATATATATATATATGTGTGTGTGTGTGTGTGTGTGTGCATGTATATTATAAAGTTATTTTAGTGGATACCGTTTATTTTGTATGTTTATTTATTTTCGTATATCAGCCTGAAAAATGGAGGCCAAGGCTTGAATCCTGTCGGGCATTGCATATTTGTCTTTAATATGTTTTATCGAAGATTCAACTCCGTAGTCGAAACAAATAAATATAAAGTTTAATAAATAAATTGACATCCATTAAAATAACATTTAATGTGATAAACTGTAAAAGATTAATAAAAAAAATCAATTACTTATATATATATATAAATCAAATACCTATTTTTATGCCAAGATACGTCCATCATCTGGTTTCTCTTATTTAACTGTTGATCACTCATTCATGTCGGGTTAGTAATTTTTCACTTACGCACAAATTACAACCTTTTCCAACTCATATCGCCTGACTTTAGCCAGTATTTTCGATGTGACAATTGTGCCTCCTTTCCGTTACTAATGACATCGCAATGGTACGCAGAAAAATTGGTGGTTCTTATGTATTTTCTCTTCCTCATGCTCACCATTTGGTTGTAGAAACACCTTTTCCCTTCACCCTCGGGGACACCTATAAGTAATACTAGTAATCCCCTTAACTTCATATTCAACGTCCCTTACCAAACACTCTACGTTCAGAAACATTTTTCTTTTACTCTGCAGTTACATTTATGTGTTTCCGTGCAGTCACACCTGTCTATTATTATTCTCTTATCCCCTATAGCATTTTTCAAATTCTAACTGGTGAAAAAAGTATTCGTACAAATCAATTATTAGAATAAAATAATCAATTAATTATGAAAAAAGTATATTCTAGAATGTTCCAGTAATGTTATCAGTAATTATACTTAATGTTATTAGCCATTATCAGAGCATTCTGAAATTTCTAGTCTTACGAGAAGGTTCTAATAATGCCTAAAGGTAAAGAATTGACTATTTCACAAAAACAACACATTTTGTCTCTTTGGAAAGATATGAACAGTTACAGAACGATTTTTAACAACCTGAATATTCTTTTTATTGCAATTGCTTCGTTCATTGCAAGGTTTAAAACTCGTAACAGCGTCGAAAACCAAAGACAAACAGGTGCTCCGAGGAAAATTTCTCTAAGATCAGCAAGGATCCAGCAAAACGGCAGATCCAGCAAAATCCACAGGTTACCCGAGAAGAGCTGCAGGAACATCTGCGTGCATTAGGGATTAAAGTAACCAAGCGTACAATAAGTAATGAACTACACAAAAACAGTCTGAAATCACGCATCCCAAGGAAGACTCCGCTCCTCTTGAAATGACACAGAGATGCTAGGCTAAAATTCGTTAGAGAGCATAATGATAAAGAATATTCATTTTGGGAAAAAGTACTAAGGAGAGATGAAACTAAAATACAGCTTTTTGCTTATAATTATCGAAATCATGTGGGGAGGAAGGACGGTGAAGCCTACAAACCAAAGAACACGTTGCTAACTGTAAAGTTTGGTGGTGGCAGTATCATGATCTGGGACTGTTTTTCTGCAAAAGGTTTTGGCAGAATATCAATAATACATGGCAAGATGAATGTTGAAAGCTACCAGAAAATCCTGCAAGTCAATTTAATGCGTTCTGTTGAGAGACTTCGGCTACCTTCTGATTGGGTTTTCCAGCTGGATAATGATCCTAAGCATACCGCTAGATCTACAAGGAAATGGTTGGCTGAAAGTAACGTTGATGTCTTGCAATGGCCAAGTCAGTCCCCAGACTTGAACCCAATCGAGAATTTATGGCGATATTTGAAAATTCAATTTGGAAAAAGAGCAGCAACAAATATCAAGAATTTGAACACAATATACCAAGAAGAATAGGATAAAATACCACTCAATGTGTGCAAATCATTAGTTGAGACGTACAGGAATAGATCGGTAGCTGTTGAACTCAGTAAAGGATATTCCACAAAGTATTAAATTAAGTTAATATGCTTTTTTGTTTTGTTTTGTACGAATACTTTTTTCATCAGTTAAAATGAAAAATGCATTAATTTCTGTTAGAATAAGAATTAATTAAGTTTATTGCTAGTTTTTAATAAAATGTATCGTTACACATAAAATGTATCAAAATTTGTTAGTTAAGGCTATTACATTTATAATAATACAATTTTTCATGTGTACGTATATTTATTTCCCCCCTATATATATATATATATATATATATATATATATATATATATATATATATATATACACACATACATATATATATATATATTGAATTCGTTATTATTTCTAACTAATATGATGTCTAAGAACGGAAGAGAGGTTTTTTTTATTAAATTTAAGCATTTCTCTATGGGGTCGTTTGTGTATAGAGATTTTATATCTAAACTAGCCATATATTTGTTTTTAATGTTTATGCTTTTTTAAATTTGTTTAGGAGGTCACTTAAATCTACGTAAAAACACCTAACAAAAGCAAAAGTTAAATTACCTCTACCTACACATAAAATCATAATAATATGCCAGTTAATCATCAAGCAATGGTTCTTTACTTTTAATAACAAACATTACAGACAAGAATTTGGTTTACCAAAGGGATCTCCTCTCAGCGACGTTCTTGCTTGTCAATTTTTAGAATTTCTAGAAGGTGATCCATTCAAAACTACAAACTCTTCATATTAAGTTACATAGACGACTCATTATTAATATATCCACAAAACCTTAATTTAACGGATATTCCCCCCAAACTTAACAACGTTGAGCCTACAACTGACTTGACTTTTGAAATTGAAACTAACTTCATTCTTCTGTTCCTATACATCATATTACACGTGTGTGTGTGTGTGTGTGTGTGTGTGTGCCATTAAATAATTTAGACAGTTTTTTCTACTAATTCTTAATATTATCCTCTGATATTTACGGACAAAGTATCCTTATTAAAGGAAGAAAGAAAGTTACCATTTGATAAACATTCATTTTATTCCGAGTATTTTCAATATTAGCACAATATCATTTTTATGATCTTTTTTTATTTCAGTCAAAATTGTTGTGTTCGTCTGAAAAATAAAATTTAAGCGTCTTTCACTACATATGTAAATACACTAAATTTTCAGAAGAACACAACAATTTTGTCTGCGATAAAACAAGTCCCTGAAAATGATATTTAGCTAATGTCGAAAGTACTCGGAATAATAAAAGGAAATGTTAACTTCTTTTGTCATTTAATAAGGATCCTAAGGTACTTGTCCGTAAATATGAGTGGATCCTATTAAGAATAAATAGACAAACTAATGAGACACGTCTTAATGAAACATGCTGCCAAAATATAAGCAATATATATATATATATATATATATATATAATCTATTTTTGATATTGTGAACTCATAACTATTCCATCCCTTAAATCTATATTTTTTATCATAGATATATTTCACTCTATACTCATATTTGTGCAGACCCCCCGTTTAGTTATTATTCCTTTATTTTCGTTTACCGGCGTGAATATTCAGAAATCTTATTAAAGCAAAATATATCTTCTCAGGCAGGATTTAAACCTGTCCCACACTTTGGTAGAGAGAACCATTTTTAGATCCGATGCGCTTTATCCGACTCGGCCGTATTGAAGGTTCACCGATCAAGCAAATTAGAATACTACCATTAAGCGAAATTCTTCTCGTCCTAGACGCTCTAAATTTTTCATCGAATCTTCTATTCGAATATGAGTATCCACTAAAAATAACGTTAAAATGATAAAACTATATATATATATATATATATATATATATTTATATATATATATATATATATATGTGTGTGTGTGTGTGTGTGTGTGCGCGCGCGTCTGTGTGTGTTGTTAGTGATAAATGATAAATAGGGACATTAAAAACCAAAAACGAAAACAAGTCATCAATTTAAAAAAAAAAAATATCACTGGCAAGTCGTTTTTTTTTTTTTCTCGCAGCACACTGAAGCCAAAAACTACGCGCCTACAAATTACCTGGTGGTCGGACATAGACCGTTAATAAGTCGGAAAGACAATGAAATATTAAGTACACCTGCAGAAGCTCAGCGGCTGGGTTTGGTGTTAGCTGTCTTTTCTTCTGACAGGAAGACGATTCGCAGATGCACATGCGCAGTCTATCTTCCCCTTGGAATCTCTTTTCAGTTGGAGTCCGACATCTAACCAATCTTACGTGCGGATAGACAAAAAGGTTAAGTTCGAAAGCAAACATTGGAAATCAATTTTATTTTTCGCTTTCTTTTTCTAGAAGAGAAACATGAAGAACTATTTAGAAAATTTATTAAGTTTTATGATCAAAACCTTTCATTTGACATGCGTGAAATATCGAAAGAAACAAGTTTTTCTTCAGTATTTGTCTATATTTCTGAGATGATGTATTCTGTACATTATTTACATTATTCAGACTATTGTTCTCATCTTTGTCGCCATATTTACTACAACGTTTCGGCCGTTGTGCGTCGATAAAGGCGTTGGTTTGATCCAGTGAGAGGGACCCAAAGATTATTAGTTTAATTCCCGGTTATGTCAGTGGAGATATTTCAGATGGGAAATTAACACGAGATAATTGATAACTGACATCTGGTACGTGGAACTAGAGCAGTGTACTCCAGTGAGCGAAATAAAGGGTTCAGTTCGACATTTCAAACACCTGAAGAAGGCCGGAGCGTACAACGGCCGAAGCGTTGTAATAAAGTTTTTCACATTCTACATATAGTATTTTATCTTAACGCTATTTACAAATATCCTGAATAGCTAAGCTTCTAGTTATTTTTGTACTAATACAGGTGTATCCCAGGGTTCTATTACTTAACCTACTTTGTCCTTGTTTTCTTTATAAATGACCTTCCTCGTGACATCTGTTCTGACTTTATATCTATGCTCATGGTATAAGTAAGTCTGATAAGTTTGATAAACTGACATTTGTAGCAGATCTAATGAAATTACCCACATTCTTTTATCAACTGGGGTAAAAAAAATACCTTGTTTATTTTAACGCCTCCAAAACGAAACAACTCTCTATTAACCATATGAAAGACGGCTTCCTGCCTCCCATAAGCATGGCTGATACTAAACCCCATGAAAATGACTCAGGCTATAATTCTCGTCTGATATGAAGTGGGAAAATTATATTTTAATCGATTGCTATGTCTGCTGATAAAAAAGTTGGTTCACTGTGTCGTATTAAACAATGTTTCTTTCCTGAATCTATGTTATATATCTATAAGTCTACCATTCGTACATGTATTGAATAGTGTTACAATATATATACTCCTGCTGTCTATTTAGATATTCTTGATAAAATCCAACGAAGAATCAGAAATATTATGAGTCTTGATCTGTCGTCTCAGCTTCAGTCACTTTCTCACCGCCGTAAAGTTGATTCGCTGTGCCTTTTCTATAAATACTTACATGGCAACTGTTGGTATGAGCTCTTCACCAGGCTACTCATTGGGGCTAGTTTTTAGAATTGTTGTTTTATTCCCCTCCCCCCACAGACAATGAATTGTAAATATGGGGATAGGTTAGTATTTTCATAGAGACAAAGTATTATGGAGATTGTAGTAAGAAAGGTACGTATGAATGTGTTGTTTTGGCGTAAGGAATATTGTTTGTACGATTGGGTCAGTGTTTACGGCTAGCTAAGTTATAGTTAAAACAGAAGAAGACCGTCCTTTCCCCAATCCCAACTTCGGTCATGTGCCACATTTCTGTATTAAACAGAATAAATATCGCTCTTCACCAGGCTACTAGATTTTAAACTGTTGTTTTATTCCCCACCCAGGGAAAATGAATTGTAAATATGGGGACAATTAGGGCTTCATGGAGATTCTAAGATATTATGTTGGATGAAGAAAGAATGCTAAGTAAGAATCCGTTGTTATGTTGTAAGGAATATTGTTGTATGTTTAGAGCTAGCTAAGTTTAACGTTAAGACAAAAGAAGACCGTCCTTTTTCCCATGTCCTTTTTTTTGCCTTGTGCAACATTTTGTATATATTACAAATAAAGAATGTGCTTCAACAGGGTAACTAAACCAGAAGAATTTAAGTTTCTTTTCTTGCATTTCTCGCTTGTATAATTCGCTTCCGTCTCTATGCTTTCCAATCTACTTTGATCTTCAAAAATTTAAATACAATGTCAATCATTATCGACTGCCTTCTTGATCAGTCTTCTATTGTTATCACTCCTTCAAAAAGTTTATCTTTTTTCGTATTCTATCACACTCAACAGCCGAATACTATTGACAGTAAAGAACATAAATGGACGATCTGTATTTTGCTATTTTTGCCGGAGAATCGTTTATAGTAATTTTCGGTATTTATTTGTGCATTTTGACGAATAAAAAATATTAACATAAAATAGTGAGCACAAAGAAATGAGAAAACTGTTGCTGACAAATGATTTTCCACGAGAAAAACTTATTGGAAAACTTATTTTTATGTTATGGAAATGCATTAGAATTCAGAAAATATGATTTTTCTGTAGTTGGAAATTAATAAAAGCAAATTACAACCAAAAATGTAAATGCTTTTCAATGATCAGAAAATGCAACAATCGCTCATAAGTTTGCTATAGAAAACTACAAACAATAATGAAGAAAGGAATTTTCAATGGTCAGTAATTAATACTTGCCTTGGTAATAAAACCAGGCTCTTATGAATATAATGTAAATGCATTTTTAAAGCTTTAACTATAGGAATAGATTTAAAATTAAGTAAAAGCAATTGTCAGTGATCAGTAATTAAAAATAGCATTTCTAACAGAATAAAGTCTATTATATATATATATATATATATATATATATATATATATAATGTACATATATTTTTAATGATTTAACTATAAGATTTGAATTCAAATCGAGAAAAAGGGATTATCAGTGGCCATGAATCAATACATACATTGTTAACAAATCAGGCTTCTTATAAGTACAGTGTAAATGCAATTTTAATGATTTGACTATAGGGAGGGATTTCAAATTGAGAAAAAAAGAATTGTCAGTGGTCAGGAATTAATAAGGGCCTTTCTGGTAGAATAACGCTATTACATGTCTAATGCACATGCATTTTTAAGTATTTACCTATGAGAATGCAACCGATGTTTACAAATAGAATCAAAAATAAAATCGACAAAATTTACCTACAAACATAGGTATACACCCAGGTGTAACGCCTCTAAATTTAAAACTATAAACTCGAGTTTCAAATACAAGTATAAAGACTATAATTATTTCGCTATAATCTAAAGTATTAATATAAACGTTGATTTGTTATACACTCAAGTACGAACACAAATGATAATTATTTAAAGACTGAAGTGACAACATGGAATTTGCCTATAGACACTCGCACACAACATTTACCCAATCTTATCTACAGACACAAGTACAATCCCGTTTAATATTTGCCTACAGTCTGAGGTATAAAATCGACGAAGGTTTACCAATAATCTGAATCATAATTTTGGATAAATATAGATCAAATATGGATCGAAATCCATCAGAAAAAGATAAAAGATAACAAAACCTTTATCCATCTAACATGCTTCACATTTATTAATGTTTCATCAGAGAATGAGATATGAAGAAAAAGAATAAATAGATTCTAGTATTTTTACTTTCTTGTTGGTTGATTTTCATTGGGTAATAAGGAATCGCGTGCATTCGACATATAAAACAACGTTAGTATAATTTGTGGCCTTCTGAATTCAAGAAGAGACGACACGTAACTTCGAAGTCTCAAGAAATCTACGGATTCCCAGCCTAACTGAAAAACCGTAAATATTGCTTTATGTAAGTGTTTAATAATTCTGCTTTGTCTTAACTACAAACCCAGTATTCATTTATAGATTAAAGTATTTACTCGATCAGAATGTACCTCAAGTATAACAAACAGGAAAATATCATTTCGACACTAGATCATCCTGCAAGTGTTTTTATGTCATGACATCGGCCAAAAGCATATGTTTGGAATCGTTGCAGACATATAAAAATTGATTTTGACTTGAAGCATAAGCCAAAAAAAAGTTTGGAGGATGTTGAAATTTAAAATTGATTAAATTATTTTTTAAGTGAGATATATAAAATACTTATTCATTTTTCCTTTAGTTATTCCTACTTGTTTATTAGTTTTGCATTTTCTTTCGTGAAAATTCCTTTTTACATAAAATTAATATCATTTTCTCTTTTTTTTTTTCAGGTAGGTGACGTTTATTTTCAATTACAACCCACACAGGCTATTCCACGTTGAGGGTAAGGTTTTGTTTTTTTTTGTTGTTTTTTTTTTTTGTAGCTTCCATGTTCCAAAGTGAATTTTGTAGACTGCTTACACAGTTAAAAAACTTAGTTTACCTTATGAGTTTCACTTTAAATGGTGGAGACTATATGTATATAGAGAGAAATGTCTTCATCATCATAATCATAATCATCATAATCATCATCATCATCATAACCGCCATCATCATAATCATCATAATCATCATCATAATCGTCATCATCATAATCATCATCATCGTCATAATCATCATAATCATCATCATAATCATCATAATATTTATCATAATCATCATCATAATCATCATCATAATAATAATAATCATCATCATAACCGTCATCATCATAATCATCATCATCATCATCATCAAAATAATCATCATAATCATCATCATAGCCTTCATCATCATTATCAAAACTGTTTCAATTTGAGACCATGAATTAAAATGTTCTCTCATCTTCAGTTGTATACTGATTCGACAATATTTTGGCAGTCTTCTGTCTTCTGCGAGTTTGCGGATTCGTTTCAGATCTTCCTTGATTGTAAACTTCTCCAAAGAAAAAGTAAATCTTTCTGCCTTTTTCTTTGAATGTCTTTGGTGGTTGTTGGATGACCTCTCAACTTTTTGAATCACTCTTTTCAAAGTAAAACACCATTGCTTTGTTAGCTGGGCATTCTAGATCCATTCGCAAAATATATCCAAAAAGTTCTCATTTTGCTTTCAAAATGAACAAAGACAAATAAGATTGTTCGAGATCTTACGAGGCTACCTTTTGCCAATCAGAATTCAAAGTTGTCGTCTATGAAACTGTCTAGCCCCTGCTCTTCTTTCTTTGTAACGCTCCAAGTTCCACAACGTGTAGATTAAAGCTGTTTTCACCAAGGTGTTATACAAGTCTTAACGATACGAAAATAACCATAGAGAAGTAAACTGAAACACCAAACGACGTTCTGAACTAAATTTACTTACAGCAGGTGAAAATTATATATATTGCATATGCTGACCCAGGATAGAAAAACTATTGATCAGAACAGATGATGGGGATGGTTAAAACAGCGTGGGAATGGTTTCTGACAGTGAGAAGTTGCCTTTGTTTAAACGTTGATATAAGACCAAAAAGCTGCGAAGGCGCTCAGACGGTTGCAAGAATAAGAGATCTCCTTTACCCAGATTAGTTAGTAAAGCAGCCAGGCAATGGAAATGAGATTTTGGTCAATAGGTTGATAGGCGTCTTCATCTCCCTTTATCCTACAAAGGATGCTACAACTGTCCAACTTAAAATAAATCAAGATAAAAAAATAGAAAATTATTGGTTGTTGATTCATAATATTAACAAATGGTATACTGTAATCATTAGAAATTAGTTATATATACTTTAGAAGATTTTGTAAGAATATATTAAAAGACAAAATGTTTATTCTAAAATGGGACATTATTTTCCAAACTACCTAAGTTAAATTCTGAATGGCATTGATATAAAATTAACAAACACGACACTTTAATAATTAAGAACGGGTAATATATCTTTTTGAAACTAATATAACATTGGTTTAGAATAAAAGTAAAAGGTTGTATTTTCAAAACAACCTAATCAGATAAATTTTGAATGTGATAAATAAAAATTTAGACGTCCTTTTAATAATTAAGAATGCGTAATATATCTGTGTGCGCTTAATATGATAATGTATTAGAACACAATTAAAAAGTTTATTCTAAAGTTGGACATTATTTTTCGAACTTATAAAATTTAGATTGAAAATCATTATGTTCAGACGTCATTAATTCATATAATATTACACTGAAAGTTCATATAATGTTAATATAATATTTATGTTTAACATCATAAATGATATGGACATACATAAAAAAAATCAGACGTACCAAAATCGTTATAAATACAGATTCGTAATCAGCGTATTCAGTTTAAACTAGAAGGTCATTATTTATCTGGTTAGTAGGTATATTTTCTTCCTTGCATAATTAGGAAAAAACATGTGTCTCCATTCATGAATATTAATGTAAAATGTTCATTTGATATAAAAATCATCATTTTACCCTTAATGGAAATTCTTTGTGACTCCATTTTCTCATCAAGCTTTTGACTTACACAATTAACAAGAGTATCGTTTTTTTTTTTTTTTTTTTTTTTTTTTTTTTTTTTTTAAATGAATGTAGAGACGAAATGAAGCGGACCTTGACAATATCTTTAAGAAGAAACGTTTATAATAATTGTATCTTGAAAAGTTTGACGTACGTGAGAGAAAAGGTGAAATTTAGGTAAAATCGTTAGGGAATTAACTATGAAAAGCTCAAGGATCAATGACCAACAATCATAGAAAGAAATAGAGAAAGGTGAACGCGACTCAGAGAAGAGACCCTACCGAGAGATATCTGTAGTGATTAAACACAAAAATGGATGGGGATGGTGCATAGCAAAAGAAGACAACATAAAAGAAAGTTACAAAAGTTTGGGTGATTTAACGAGATTTCAAACATTGCAGTCACATTTATTTTAAGAACACACACAGACACACACACGTATATATATATATATATATATATATATATATATATATATATATATATATATATATATATATATATATATATAGGAATTGGACAAAGTCCGATAATTATTTTAAGACAAGTTTTATGTTTATACGTTCTTTTTATAGATACAAATAATTAAGTAAATGCTCTGTTTATAATAAACATTATTAACGACATTTACCGGCCTGAATCTCTGAGAAATCTTCATCGAACCTGTATCCTATACGGAACCGTGATATAGCCTGACGTGATTTTACCGATTGAGCCACAGAGGAGAGTTTCGGTTAGCAATGTCGATTTTACTGTTTTTTAAACTACAATATATTATACTTTATATATATATATATATATATATATATATATATATATATATATATATATATACACAAGTGAAGTAGGCACCATTAATTAAGATATGTTTCTCTATACAAGACTGCATATTAAAATGTTTGTGAAAATACACGTAATATTTAACTTTGATCGTTGCAAACTGAAGTTCCCTTAAATGACTAGAAACCGGTTCTATCAAACGAGGAAAGGCGGGAATTAGTAAAAAAACAACAACAGACTGAAAACGATATCATTTAAAAGGAATGTCGCAGGATTCGAAAGTTGTCTGAAAAAATATACAAATAAAATTGAAATAAACTGCTGTCTATCTTCACTGTTTTGCACAGGGCACGGACTAGACTCCAGCTTAACATCTTGGAGGCAGTTATTATTAATATACAACGTCGCACCCTGTCTAGGCAGAGAGAACTGAAGCATGAAATGACATATCTCGGTGAATCTGTCGCCAATTCCATGCCTACATTTGGAAAAATATTTAATTTTTTCTCATTCCCAATTTTGTGCTATTTTAGAAATCAGTTGTTGAAAGTAAATTTTGTTTTCAGTTTTATCCCGACGATATATTTCTGAAGATGAATCGATCGAAAGATAACTTAAGTTATAATTTTATTCGGTGTGTTAGTATTGTATCCTATTTTAGCAATGGATTATGACCACATTTTTAAAAAATGTTATCACATATACGCATACACACACACACACATATATCTATCTATATATAGATATCTATATATATATATATATATATATATATATATATATATATACTGTAACCCGGATATAAGAGGAACCCGGATATAAGAGAGATTTTCTCTGGTCCCAAATATAGAGCCATACTTACCTAAACAAAATAACCCAAACCCGGATATAAGAGAAACCAGGATATAAGATACTTCTTCTCCGGTCCCGACAACTCTCTTATATCCGGGTTACACTATATTTATATATATATATATATATATATATATATATATATATATAGATAGATAGATAGATAGATAGATTATCCCTCACCGATACTATTAATACTACGGTTGCTGCTGTTGTTGCAGCTACTGGATGTAAATGCTGCTGCTGAGACTGGTACTGCTGCTGCTGAAATTGCTGTTCCAGTTGCCACTGCCGTTGACTCAGCTTCTGCTGCAAATGTTTCTGCCCTCGCTGCTCTCCTGGGACGTCCTGCTCTTCACCATCTCCTTCCATCCATTAGGATTTTACTGTTCTTTTCATCCCTCATTTCTTTGGGGATGTCCGTTTGGTTTCGCATGCGGAGCCGGGTTTCTTCCTAGGCACGCCATGGACAAGTGCCCATGGGTGACATAAGTCCACAAGTGGGACTTTCGCCCATCTACGCTCACGAAGATCGGTCGTTCCCAGAAGTTTATCGGGTCGAGAATGTCAATGAAGCTTTTTCGTGTCACCATCAATTGGAGCAGATAGTATCCGGTGGCAAATCCTTCTTTCCTAATTAACGGTGGGACAAACACGACGGTTCCGTACTTCAAGATAAAAGCCCCAAATTGTCTCGGTAATGGCGCCATATGCAGCGTCACTCTCGTCATGTGGGTACTCATGCATTCCGTTTGCAACTTCACCGATTTGGTGGTGAGGATCCTTGTCACCAATGTCTTCGTTGCGACATGGCGTTGATTTTTCGTCCAAAACTTTGCTCCTCTGTTGTGGCTTTTCAGAGACTCATCCATTACCACCCTGATGACGCCAATTAGTTTTCTCGATTTAACATTCGTGTTCAGCAGAGAGTTTGTTCTGGTGACTACCGCCTCCGATGTAGAGGGTATGGTGAGGAGTTTATTCCTGTATATGAAGACCCGGTAACGCACCCATCATGCCGCGTAGTATTCTCTTGGATCCGTATGATGCTCACGCCGATGGGTTCGTAGATACGGTGTGCTTCGCCTACTGGGGAGATATTACCTTTACTTTTTTCTATAAAAAGAGATAAATAATTTCAACCCATAATGAGAATGACTTGCAAAATTATTCCCCCTACTAATTTATACGCAAAAAGACACAAATGCATGCTGGGAATTTTTGCTATCCAGTAAGATTGGACCGTCTTTTTGGTCTCATTCAACTTAATTCTGTTCTTTCTTGTCTCGAAGCCACAACGCTACGATCGCTTGTTTGTATCCCCTTTTATATGTTAGCACCATTCATAGTCTGTTAACTTTTTGGGTTATTACTGTTGTTTTGCCTTACATTTTTTGTTTGCTTGCTTAATATTTTTTAACCCTTTTTTGTTCTTTCTCTTGTTATTGTTTATTGCAATCTTTGTCAATTCTGTTTGTTTGGCAGTTTTGACAATGAGAGTTAACCGTGACCAATTACTGTATAAAATATCCTTCTTTCGGACCTCGTGAACTGGCGCTACATGATCACAAGCGAACTATACTAAATATCAGAAACCACATCACTTAGGGACTTTCAACAAAAGTAAAAACTGAAATTGGTATCACATACAAAAGAAAGAGACATAATGAAATAATCAAGATATTGAATTTCCCCACAACTAAATGAAATAAAATGTTAGGAATGAAATGCCCATCAATACTGGAAAGAGCGATAGCAGCTACTGGGAATGCGGAAAAAATTCCGTTTGATTTAAGAGAAATTTTATAAATTTAAACCCAACATTACCTTCCAAGGAAACAGCTAATACTATAATTATGTTTACATTAGTGGCTCTTGAAAAATTTATTGAACAATGTATTGTACAATATATTGAACAATATATTCGGTAAACTCTAGAATATAAACCGGTGCATACACCTACAAATATCTGGGATCAATGGACACCCATCATGGCGGCCTGGTTTAATATCTCTTCAGCGATCATCCGACTAATTCTGGAATTATCGTCAGATAATAAGGGGAGCAGGGAATAATGTACGATTCAAGGCACCTATCCTACGGCTTTTAGTTCGTTTGTGTAAGTTTTAGAGTCTAAATCTTTTTTGGGGTGAGTAAAAGTGAAAGAAGTTTAGTTGATGGATTAGATAAGTTAGTACTTCTCTAGTAAATACAAATATTCTCTTATGGATATATCGTCCCTGTCTCTTCCAGCGTGAGACAATTTCTCAAACAGAGAGAGAGAGAGAGAGAGAGACCGACCTGGTGGAGAGATAGAGTAGAGAAAGGGAGCATAAAATATAGACCGAGAAAGACAGAAAGAGGAGAGAGGGAGAGAGACAATGTAAGGGAGAATATGGAAAAAGCAAGCGAAAATTCCACCGAGGGATAATAAAGAAAAAGGGATACACACATGCATACAAGGGGGTGATAGAGAGAAAGAGATTGATAGAGAGAGAAATTTATAGAAAGTGATAGAGAGAGAGAGAGTGATAGAGGGAGAGTGATAGCAGGGAGAGATAGAGAGATTGATAGAGAGAGAGACTAATAAAGAGACTTATAGAGAGGTAGAGAGATAGTGAGACAGAGAGAGAGAGGGGGAGAGAGGAAGCCAGAGGAAAATATACAAGCGTTCAAATTGTACTGATTTTGGTAGCCTGTTTTTCAATATAGAAACAATCATCCGATCTGACGCAATGCAGTCATACTAATGTTTTCGCTATGTTTAGCAATATATTTTTTTTTCGGGGGCGGGGGTTGAAAAAAATGTCTCTCTTGTCTTTCCCCGCCACCGACTTTCTCTCGGAGTCGCGTGAGTCTTCCGGTAGCCCGAAGAAGAAATGATCAAAATAACTTCTTCATCGGACAGAACTCTGTCTTCAAAGCAAATATTAAAATGATGCCTGAGAATTCCTTCTCATTCGACGAAAATGAAATTTAAAGAAATGTAAAAAAAATTAAAAAAAAATAAAGATGGCGAGTAATATTTAAAATAGTTCGATTAAAATCGTAAAATTCTTTTTACTTTTATCATTAGTGCGTCTTCAGGCCTTGAATTCAACTCAATTGATAGCAGAAAATAGATTCTCTGGAAACGGTTGCTATTTATAACGATTTCAAATATTGTTGAACGTTGGAAAATGACGGTTTTTAAAAAGGGTTGCTAAGTGTGCTTTAAATTCGTGGTTTCTCTTTTAATACACTTCTTTGATTCGTGTATTAATCCAAAATATTGTATGCTTCTAGTGTTCTTCTAGAATCGTTTAAACTTCCAAAAATATCGAAATAACAATCATAAATATAAGCTTGCTACTAAATTAACATCTCGGTCCCACTTTACTGTTTACTGTTGAAATAGCTAACTGCAACCGCCACTTCTGCTTCAAAAGCTTCTTATCTTGCACTTCCTGCCTATGCAAGTTCCGTTTCCTTGCTTCACTAATAACTAGAGACTGGTCAGAAAGTTGTCTTACTCTCTACCAAAAAGTAATGTGGACAATAGAAGAACAAGTATTAGAGTAATACAAAGTCCATGTACTGGATTCAGTTTTATTCACTTTCATTGACGCTGTCACACATCGAGAAGCTTCTCTTCAAACTGTAATAGCTTGTGTCAGCCATCTGAAATTATATTACATAGGTGTCACATGACTTTCGGACTAACATAGACATTTAAGTATTGCATATAAAAAAGTTTTCGTTTATAATTTATTATAACTTGTCTTTACTCTTAAGAAAACATTTCAGCTGTTATAACCTCCGGCCTCTGTTCTGCGTATCTGTCCTGCATATCAGTCTGTGCTACCTGGCGGCGCCAAATAAAGATTTTTAAACCATTCAATGTGCCAATAGCATACGTATTTTTATACAAATCAGGGTCAATATATTTTATATAGTAATTTATATAAATTATTTATATTATTCGGACAATTGTCCTCATCTTTGTTGCCATATTTATCACAACGTTGGAATGTCGAACTGAACCCTTTATTTCACTCACTAGGGTAGACTGTTCTAGTTCGACAGGCCATGTATAATAGATGCCAGTTATCAGTTATCTCCTGTTAATTTCCCTCTGAAAGTTCCCCACAAATTGAACTCACACTTTTTGGGTCCTGTCACTGGATCTAACCAACGCCTTTATCCATTGTGCCATGTGTCCTTGAGGACATCTATGGATGAATTTCTGGATATTATAAACCTAATGTCTTCAGCAACGATTTTTTTTACCAGTGCTCATATTGCAATCTTTTTGCTGTTATCATTGCATGTTTTTACCAGAGCTCGTATTGCAATTTCCGTTGTTATTATCGCTTTTCTCTGGCATACCCGGTTAAGGCAGTGGAGAACTTTCAAAGGGAAATTAACAGGAGATAACTGAGAAGTGACGTCCATTAAACAGGGCACGTGGAACTAGAACAGTCTACCCCAGTGAGCGAAATAAAGGGTTCAGTTCGACATTCCAACCACCTGATGAAGGCCGGAAAGTTCAACTGCCGAAACGTTGTAATAAATATGGCGACAAAGGTGAGGACTATAGTCCGCATAATGTAAATAATGTACATAATACCTCATCTCAGAAATATAGACAGATAGTAATCTGTAGTATATATAGTTTAGTATATATTAAAATTGAAACAGCTAAATATCTTCTTTGCGTTGTAGAAGTTATTGTTTCGGACTTCGTGATGTCATTTGTGGCTGGGTGCTATTGGAAATCGCTTGGCGTTCGTGTGGCATACGTACCTTAGGTTGCCGACTCGTATATGACAGTGAAAACTGAACAACTTCCACACAGAGGAAGAGAAGAATTCGGACAAAAAAGGTGTGGTTATATAGAAAAATACTGAAAACTCTATCAATACAGAATGCTAGCAACAAAGAAGTTTTAAGGGAAACAGTACAAAACAGGTGATTTGTACTTCAACTCAGAGAGAAACAGTGTAAATTTCGAGAATTCATAATGAAAAAAGAGGACTCAGAGAATTTGACACTCTCAGAACCTATTGCAGAAGTAAACGACAGCTCACCTAACGATTCACGGCATAATCACCCACATCCTGAAAGAAATCATAGTTATAACTGATGAGCGGTACTATTTCATCAGAAGATTAAGAACATGAAAAAAAAGTGTTTATCAGATGAGGACGCAATCCAGGTTCTGTTCCTCTTTGATATGTGAAGAATAGCAGGATTTGTTTACGCAAAACGACTACATTTTACAGCCACAATATTGCATTTTCCCCAGGCGTGTAAAGCTAGACGCACAGGTTTTAAAGGCGTGATACTGTTCTTTCGCATGAGGATAGCGTGGGCCCGTAAACAGTGACCATGTTGAGAAGCCCCCGCGTGTTTCCCGCTTAGTAAACAGCCAAGGAACGAATGATAGAGAGCGTGGATTGCGCACGAGACGAGATCAAGGGGATGTGAAATAGCAGGAAAAGACGAGATTGCCTCTGATGGATGCTCATTGACAACTCGTTTGAGGAGATTTTATCAGTAAAAAACATAGACAAAGAGCAAAAGAAGTGGAGAGAGAGTTAGAGAAAATGGAGAATAGATACAGTAAAGCAAGAAAGAGAGAAAGATTAAATCGACAAATAGATTAAAAGGAAGTTGAACCGTGAAATGATAAGGAAAAGGCGATATACATGAAGAGAGAGAAAGAGAAAGAGAGAGAGAGAGAGAAAGTGACAGAGACAGAATAGAGCCAGAGGAAGATAGAGTAGAATAAAAACTAAATGATCAGTGAGAGTGAGAGAAGATTGACAGATCAGAGAAAGAGAGAGTAAAATATTAACCAAGAGACCGAAAAATAGTGAAGGGTGTACCGGGAGAGAGAGAGAGAGAGAGAGAAGTAATAAGGAAAGCATTAAAATTTGAACCGAGACATAATAAAGATACACACAAATACACAGAAGGAAGGAGGGAGAAAGTAGAGTATACATCAAAAGAACAAGAGACGGCGAGAGAAGAGCGACCGAGAGAGTGAGAAAGAAAATTACAGAGAGAAAATGGCAAGAGAGAGGGAAAATTGGAGAGAGAGATGAAAAAGTAGATATACACAAAAGCACACAGGGGGAGTGCGTGTGGGGTGTGAGAGAGAGAGATGGTGAAAGCTAATAGTTGATAATGTAGAATTCAAAATCAGAACAAGGAAGAGCTAGAACCATTGATAAAGAAAGAGACAGTAATATGATCAAGACAACGTTAGATAGAAAGAGAATATGAACCGAGATTGAGAGAGAGAGGGGGAGAGAGAGAGAGAGAATGAAGATAAAGAGAATTTCACTGAGTGAAATACAAAGAGAGAGAGAGGTAGAGAGAGAATGAACCAAGAGAAATACATAGTAGAACATAACCAAAAGAGTTAGAAGTTGTGGAAGACGATTGCCTGAGAAAGACAGAGTAAAATATAGATAAAGAGAATAAGAGAAAGAAAGAGCGAAAGATTCTGAGTAAATATTGACCAAGAGAGAGAGAGAGAGAGTAACAATATGAACCAAGAGGGTGTGAGAAACTTTGTAGTTCTCTCAACATTTAAACTTTCCATTAACTTTATGCGCAGCACAATCTTCCGAATCTGGTATTATTTATTATATTTACTTTTTTGGCATAAATCACGAACAGGTTAAGTAATTTTGTTTAATTCGAGTTTAACATGATGATTTTGAAATTCCTTTCCTTTCTCCGAGTTTAGTTTACATATTGCGCTGATATTTATCGATAGGGAAGATTTGGGTACAAAAAGCACTGGTACTAAGTGAACACTAGTCAAAACTTTCAATTGGTCAGCAGATTCAAAACTTTGTTGTCTTCAGAATATTTCTCAGTTAGAGAGCCAGTTCTTCATGTGTTTGGGACGTCAAAATAAAACAAATATTTCAGTCAGTTATGTGCCCTGCGTGATACTCGCTTAGGCGATCATGTATCTTTCGATACATGACAGACGAGGCAGCTTTTCTTTTTTATGTTGCCATTTTTTTCTGCGGTAGACCAGTTACCCATGCAAGGTTATAGTACCCGGTCTGCCCTGCTAGTTACCCATATCTGGGGAAAGTCAGTCATCTTATTCAGTTTTTATCCACTCCTTTTTTTTAATATTCATTCTATTTTAATAGGTGTAGATAGGTACTATCGTTTGGTCTATACTCCTCTCTGATCCTTTAAACAGCAGTAGAGATTTATTTCTTGTTGTCTGTATACAATTGAAGTTTCCGGTTACTTCTAAAATCTACTTCAACTCTATACTTCTAACGTGTCCGCCTATACTGTGAATTTTTATTTATAGAGCAGTTGATATCCAAGGCTGTAGAACCAAGTCTGTCCTGCTATTTACCCATAGCTCGAAGAAGAAGAGGATTCACACTTAACCAAAGATTTTTGCACGTATGTGAATGTAAAACATTCGACTCGAATTCGAACTCAGTTCTCCGATTCTTCAATCCGAGCTGCTATCCATTACTCCACCGTCTGGTCAGGGTGTTATTAAATTAACAGTATTTTTAGACAAGAAAGGCATATTCGCCGTTTTAACTTCCCCTTTGATAAGCATTACTATATTCATAATATCACGACACTCTAATAAACGGGCGGGACAAAATATCTGAAAGAAAAGGAATGCCAAACATAGTTTGTTCTCAAAGATATTTTTATACTACTGAGTGATATATGAAATTATATACAAATATTTACACGTTTCCCATCACACTGAGAAACTACAACACATGTAAACAACAACAAGCAGTGTGAAAAAGTGGGGAGACGTAGAGTCTTACTTGTATTAAGTCCAACGTCTACTCCTGCTCAAAATACGAGGCGAAGTATGTACTGAGAAATAGGCGAACCTATCTACATTTTTCGGAGGTGGTGGGGAAGTAAATAAATATTAAATTACATTTCTTAGTTTATGCGAAGATATTAGAAGTATAGGTTTGAAATAGAATTTATAAGGAATCGTAAAAGAATCATAAACTGAAAACAAGAGATAAATATCTATTTCAGTTCAAATACCGGGGCGTAGTCTGAACGGAACGATAGGCAACCTTATCTACTCTTATGTTTCTAACCATATTTTCCTACCTCGAAATACTTTTAGGTGCTCTCCTCCATACACACAAACACCCACCCACACACATGCACATGTACACACACACACACACACACACACACACACATATATATATATATATATATATATATATATATATATATTTCATTGAATAATATAAACATATTTTGTCTATTTATTTTATACTGATCTTTTACAGTTGTCTGAACTGTTTCTTGATCTTAAGATGAATCTCCTTATTTTCTTTACGCCAAATACTTTCGACCTTTTCTAAGTTTATCTTCAGTGGAAATTACAAACTTATTATAATTGCGATAACATCTACATTCAATTATGATAGAGGAAATCACAAATAAATTCCACTAAAAAAGAACTTCCTTCTTAAGTTTCACATATGAACTTAACATTAATAATAAAATCCCTTTTCTTTATGCTTAAATAGTCACTAATGATAATACATTTACTTACTCCCTATATAAAAGAAAAAAAAACTAGCATAAACATTTGCACTCTAAACTATAAAAGTGAATGCCCTGAGAATTAAAAAGGGCTATTTTACACCTTACAAAAGATAAATCCTCCACGAAGAAAAATTCTGCAACGAACTAAAAACATTAAACAATCTCTCATTAACAAAGACTTTCCTAATTACATCGTTGATGAACTAATCAGACGTGCGATTATTATTCAATGAAACATGTTTCAATGAAGATATACTGCCTCAATAATATATATATATATATATATATATATATATATATATATATATATATATACATACATATATATATATATATATATGTGTGTGTGTGTGTATCTATATATATATATATATATATATATATATATATTTATATGTGTGTGTGTGTGTATCTATATATATATATGCATGTTTCATTAAATAATATAGGTAAGTTTTGTCGAGAAAAGGAAGCGAAAATCGCGTCGCAGCTCGTGACGTCACACATGAACAGGTGAAAGTGAAAAACGAGAAGTATTAAGTATGGGATGCCGTTGGTATAAACCAATGGCTTCTGTTATAAATTATAGGCATTTAAGGATGTTTGTGGAGATTACATAGTTTATTTTGTTCAGGTTAGTTATCAATTGTTTTATGTGTATAGCATCAAGGATTTTTGATTTTTGTTTTCGCTTCCTCGTCTCGTATATACGAGTTTGTCGTTACTTTGAGCCTATTCAAGCAGCAAAGGCGTGCTATTTTTCTAGTTTTGTCTGTGTGCCTTTTTTATAATGGCTTATGTAAGCCGAAAGCTTAGACTGGATTTAAACATGTATCAATATGGCGTTTTCCTTTCGTCTTTCAGCGATAATGTGATTAAGCTTATTAGACAGTATGAAAGGAACTTACTTAAAATAAACAGACAAAATTTGTCTATATTATTTAATGAAACATGCATTAATGAAAAATTGCTGCCGAAATATACACAATGTATATATATATATATATACATATATATATATATATATATATATATATATATATATATATATATATATAATCAATTCATCCTAAGCAAGTCGATAATGCCACTATGTCTCAAGAGACTACTTGGATTGAAAGAGAATGAAAAGTCTCTAGAAATAACTGGAAACTAAGTCCTAAACAGGAAACCAGGACTAAACCTTTACTCATGTTCAAAAGAACATGGAGGAGTCTGATCCGGACCGTAGACGAACCTATCTACTCCCATTATATAATTTCTTGTATGATATAGCGGTATATAAAATACCTTTGTGAAAAATGCGTATTTGGCATTTATAAAATTCTTTCAGTCGTCCTCATTCTTCCTTCCATTGTGTTACCCAGTTAGTATGTAAATCGTGTTCTAATACTTATGATGAGGCAAATGGAAAATCTGAAATATTATTCTCTTTCCAAGAATCTCATTACCATGATTTAGAAAAATATAAAAGAAACCAATATAGATACCTATTGAAGTGTAAATTTAAATGTCGGTAAAGTTATGTAATGTCTTTTCAAATGCATTATGTGCAACAGTATCAAAAACAGTGCCATACATGTTTTTTTCTGTTGTAAGTAAGCTAATTACAATTTAAGAAGATTTAGATTGAATTAACCAACGAGTTCATCACTTATTATCTTAGCTGAATATTATATGTCTTCTGTTAATAGTTCCAGCTTTCTGGTTGCAACCGACTGGGTATGAATATTTAATGAAAAAAATACATACGTGGCACAAGGCCAAAATAGGGGCATTAGGAAAGATGGTCGTCTCTGCTCTTAACTTAAACTACGTAATCTCACTCACTGGCATATCTTCATAAATAATTTTCCATTCACCAAAATGGCATATTTAATTTTACTTGTCGCACAACTGGTAGCAAAGTACCTCAATTTTTTCAGTGAAATTCCTAACGTTATACATACATACATATATATATATATATATATATATATATATATAACTAGCAGTAGAGCCCGGAGATTCCCGGGGATGTAACAGTAAGAGGTAGATCAAGTATCGACCATCATAAAGAATGAAAAATAAAATTGACAAGGATTATTGTTTAAGGTTGACGGACACGCATGTCTTAATTAGTTTTATTTTTTATTTTTTATATTTTTTTTACGAATTGGTCAAACCCAAACTCAAACAAAAACATTGTTTTCAATCGTTATGAGTCTACCGATTAAATAGAATTTTATTATAAACAATTGTCTTGTAAATGGAATTTTTAAAGCATTCTGAATGTAGAAATAAAGAAAAAAGTGTGCAAGACAATAAGAAACACTACCTGCTAAAAAAAGTGGTTTTGTTGAAATCGATTGAAAAATGTAGGAATTTCGATCCCATATATAAACGAAAACGAACACACACACACACACAAACACACACACACACACGACCTACGTTTTATAATAAGTATAGCTCGATATGAGTTGTCACCCTTTCATTAATGCCTCTTAATCGTGTTTTCAAATTGATTTCGTGCAAAAACAATTTTTTTTTTAATTTTTGGCGCTGTCAGAACCCCAGCAAGGTAATTTTACGTAGTCCTGTGAAGTTTTGTTGAAATCGGTTGAAAAATGTAGGAAATCCGATCCAATATATAAGCGTACAGACACACACACACACAATCTGCGTTTTACAAGTAAGATATATATATATCTATATATGTGTGTGTGTGTGTGTGTGTGTGTGTGTTGGTAGAAGGGCAAAAATACTAAAACCCAATGATTTTTAAACAGTGATACAAAATATCTGAAAAGTCAAAGAAAATTATGTTAGGATTTGAACTCCATGCAAAAAATGCTTGTGACAGAAAATCTCTTTTGAGTGAGTGAAACAAAGCAAAACAGTCTCAGCTAAGTGAGAAAAAAATGCAAAAAATCGTCCCAGTTAAGTGAGAGAAACATTGCAAAAAAAAATCAGAGTTAAATGAATGAAACAAAGCAAAAAGTCTCATTTAAGTGGATAGAACAATGGAAAAAAATCTCAATCAAGTGAGTAAAACAATCTTAGTTACGTCGGTGAAACAATGAAAATATCTCAATTATTGTGAGTGAAACAATTTAAAAAATATCAGTTAAGTGGGTGACAAAATGCAAAACTATCTCAGTTATGCTGATGAAACAATGCGAAAAATCTCATTTAATGGGTGAAACAATGCCAAAAGCATCTTATTTATTTAGTGAAATAGTGCAAAAAAATTCTAAGATAAGTGATTGAAACAATGCAAAAAAATACTAGTCATTCGAACGTCGTAGGGAACGGGTCTACAATAAAAAACTCTGATGGAGAAAAATGATCGGGGCCTATGTGTTTCCATATCCTAGCTGTTAAACCAAAAAAAAAAAAACCTGGCAAAGACTGCGAGAAACTCCCAATGCCCAATGTTATAGAGAAAGCCTACAAACAAATGTTGTGATTTCTCCTTAGAAATAAATGAAAAATTCTCGAATTCTTAAAAACACATATAGGTAGATTTATGCTTGATACCAGAACGGTAAATTGACTTCACTGTATCCCTTATGCGTATAAACACTATTACTAATCTGTGAAACATTTGCTTTATTAATGCTGCTTTGCTTCTTGACTTGCATTATACACACTTGTACAAATTAATTGAAACAACCTCTTTAGTTTCCTTTCTTTCACCATACGGTAAGTTTTAGACCCACAGGAGTAACAGTGCGTAATTGATTTCCAATGGTGTGCAGTAACATGATCCTATTTTTTGGGTGGGTGGTGTATGATGAAATTTGTATGGTATTGAAGAATATTGCGTCATCTGTGATTGCATCATATTGTATCACGCCCAGACACTGCTGTCTCGACTGTCAATTAGTTGTCCTACGGCCATTGTCTGCGATGGACTTTACTCCAAGGAAGCGTACGAAAATTTATAACGCTGCATGAACACATTAGCAAACCTTACCAGTGAGCAAATCCAAGTACTATAGACTGGCACGGAAACTCTCCTGATTTAAATCCAATCGAGAATCTTTGGTCAATCTGCAAGGAATGGACATGCGAATTACTAATATGGGCACTGGGTCATGTTTCATTGGAAAAATACGAAGAAAACTGTTATTAATAATGGAATTATTGGTTTTGTTTCAATTAATTTGCACAAGGTTGTATATATCTATACATGTTAAATTATTTCAATTCCATAAAATGAGTGCATATTTTTGTTTTGATAACGAAAATAATTCATTTCGGAACGATATCTGTTGGAATAAAATACATAAATACACCCAATGTTTCCAATTTTTAATCTACTGTGTCTGAACAATCATTAGCCTTACTTAATTTCGTACGTAGGACATTAGAATGATAACCGGAGAAAAATGCAATATTTCAATAAAACTATTAGGCTATCTCCATCATGGTATTAGGTTGGTGCAAAAATAATTTCCCACATAGCAACATATGTGAGAAAACGACATTATTTTTGCACCAACCTAATATTTTGCGGACTTTGAAAGAATATTTAAAAAGCTGCTCAAGATCCCTTTGTATCTAAAAATTAACACCAGCCATAATATTTAAATATGCAAATACATCAAAATAAAACAAATATATATTTTTTTTAATTGCAGTAGCCTGCCATTGTTTGGGCGATGGCCTTTCATAACTTCCAATACTTTGCAGAACTATACCATGTTCCCTTACTATCCCTCACAGTTAATGTTCTTTCATCAGGTTATGTTATATTTGTTACTCATCGTTTCCCTCTCCTCTTCTAGTTTTCAATATACCATGTGAGTGTTTATTTCTCCAAGCCTTCTTTACTCATTGTGTGTCCCATAAATTTCAAGTCTCTTTATTTCTCCTATGCTGAAGTGTTCTTTTTCCTTGGACGGGACATGTGCTACTAGGGAGCTTATAAAAAACGAAGATAGGCGAAAAATAATATTAATAACTTTTATATATTTAATGATTGAATAAGTGTTTATAGAAAATATTACAATGAAGAAATGCTCTTCAAAAAAGAAATATAAAAATTGTTTCAAATTTTATTGGACGCCGGTTAAAAAATACAAAAAATGCGTTAGCTTACTGGCCTCACCATATTGGATAAAGTACTTCACTAAAATCCGTCAGCCATCTTCTAAATTTCAAACATGAAATGTAAACCACTCTTCTCGGTTTACAATATGAAAACATTTCAGTAAAAAATAAAGATAAGCATATACTAAAGTAGATTGATATGGGAGTAGTGGGTCGTTGTTGCGATGTTGGTTCATGTTTTGCATTGCTAGCGAGGTGGATCAGGTAGAAGAAAGTTATATCGCCATCACAGACTTTGCCATTAGCTGTCCATCTTGGCCAGACTCTGGTTTAATTACCTCGTCCTAACGACTAACTTTGATTATGATAATAACAGTTCTGCTATAGTTTGGCTAACAGAAATCGCGAATGTCGGAGTCCATTAACTCGTTTAAGGAATCTGTAATTTTAAAAGCAGGAAGGCCACATCCGCGCCAACACCACTGCCGGCATTTTCTCGCTACTTTAGTGTCTTCGCTTGATTTCTTCATTTCTAGCTTCTTGTCACATATTCAGCTTTTATTGAGCGTCTGTCTGATAGGTATTTTATTTAGTAACCAATTTTGTTTCTCTTTTTATACAGGACTTCGTAAATATGAAAAAAAAGAAGAAAAGAAGGAAGGAAATGTTTGTCTTTTTTTGAAAAGTGACTTTTGCTTTTGCTCTTAAAACTATTTAAAATTTTTTTGCGAAGTTGTGCTTTTAAATAATCCCAATCGTTTTTGTTTTTTTAAGCATATCAAAATTGTCATTCCTTCAAACAGAAGGTCGATTGGAAAACAGATCAATATAAAAATAGAGAAACATTGAACGATTGAAGGGAAGAAAGAAGGCAATAAAGTCATTAAGACAGAAGGAAGTTACTAATTGTGAGAAAATACGAGAAACTAGTTTAAATGTGGAGGGCTCTTGATAGGGTCTTCGATTGTTCAGGAGTTTGAGAGTAATTGCATATTCTTAGCATTGGAAGCTTTCCTGGCTGCCGTTTGTTCTGGGTCTTCATTTGCACGAGACATTCTTTTCCTCCCTGCAGCCTTGGCTCTTTTGATTGCAATCTGGTCCTCTGTTGGCGGAGATTTCCTTTTAAGAGGCATACTACTGACGTATGCGATAGGCAACAATAAACTAGAGAGAAACTCAAAATTGACCGCTGCATTTAAGTATTGCATTAATATTTAAGCTTACGTTTTAAAGGTTTACCGATAACTCTTCTGCCGCCATATAACTTTAGGGCAATTCGACGTACGTAGGTCCTTACTTTCCGAACAAAAAAATTATTTTCATGAATGAATAACTTTCGACGGAAATTCCCATTATTTTCAAATATTCCCAAATTTATTTCCAAATTATAAAAATTGTTATCGTACAAAAACTCGTTGCAAAAAGTCCCGTAAAAAATCGCCGAAAATATCACAGTAATGAAAATTTGAGAAATCCGATATTTCTGTAACACGAGCTATTGAAAGTTAGAGAATTGTGTCCCTTTAATTGAAAAAGTGTGACACACTGATATTTGCATTTATTATATAGATGGAAAAGCATTATTACAAAGAGAGAATGATAAAAGCACAGGAATTAAAAAGACAGACGATAGCGATAGGCATTTAAATTTATGAAGATCAAAGACGACCGGAAAACAAAATACAGAGAGTTCTATAAGCGAGAAGTGAGCGAGAGGAAAACTGTTACCATGGAACTTACGGTCAAATCTATCTCTTTCAACTGCAAGATGATGTATGGAAAAGGAGGTCATTACAATAAAAGAAAAGGAAATATGTCTTATCTCTTAACTAATAGATTGCCATCGGTTTCATAATTAGATGGAATGCATTACATTCCAGTATTCTTTGATAATTTGGACCATTTCGCTCTGTTGCTTCCTTGGGAATATTTGAGGATTTTCTTTGTTCTAGAAAATATTGTCTTTTTTTCTTTCTTTTTTAATGCCGTTGCTAATCGTAATACATAATAACAATACAGTACAACCAGAATTTTCATTGACTACATCCAGTTCAACACTAATATAATAATATTTAACAGGCTTGTATAACCGTATGTAGGCATTGGGAACTTTTAGTTAACCATTTAAAAAGCCCTTTGGCTATCATGAAAGACAGATTTTCAGTGAGACCTGTAAAATAAAGGAAGGAAAAAAAACACCCGAGGAAAATTAATAATAAATAGCTGAATAGCACTTTAAAGAAAAAAGTAATATTTCATTCCTAATTTCTCTTACTACTACTGTTTTAGCTTCAATTTCACAAATTGGTTCAAGATTCTTCCTTCGTTACCTATCCTATCACTGTCCCACATTATATATAGCCGTAATTATAATTTTAGTTGGGTTCCTACTTGTATTGAAAAACCATTTTCACCTAGGAACGATGAAATACTCCATGCTAAAAATGCTGACTTAAGAACAGATTTATTATTGTAAAGAACATTTGATAAGCTGCTTTTTCTCGTGGTGTCTTTGGCGATAATTACCCGATGAAAATTTTCAACAGTTAAGAAATTTGGTACAGAATTAGACCCGCTTTTGGAATGATATACAGATATAAAAAAAAAAAAAGTAAGAAATATTTTCTGATACAGAATTGATTAAATTCAAAACGAAAAATTATTTGCTATTTTCATTATTCTTAAGTGCCTAATAGACGTGGATCGTTAATTTTTTTTCTTTTAATAATTTTTTTAAAGAAATTTGCCGAAGCCTTGAGCTTATTATGGACACCATGTTAATTAATTTCTCACTTTTTGCCCCTTTGAGTGAGTTTCCGAGCACTCTTTTATTAACCCTAGAACACTAACCTTCAATTAAAGCTACACCACTACTAAACATCGGTATATCATACCCGATTTTGAAAATATCAAAAAAAAAAAAAATTAAATATAAATCTTTATTTGCAATATTTTATATGCAGGCACTTCTAACTTTGTACTTTGAGTTAACATTAATAGGAACTGAAAAACATTATTTAGGTAAGAAACTCATGTACTGAAAATTGTAATTAAAAATAGGAGAATTTGCGCCGGGTACTCTATACCCCTGGTTAGTTTTCTAAGGTTAAGCTCCTTTTTATCATGTAGGTAAAAAATGCGACACCTAATTATTAAGCCGCATCTTATTTTGACATCTTGAAAAGACTAATATAAATGCAAACCTTACAAGTGGGACACTAATCCAGAGGGACACGAAAGTTATCACAGATAAATTAAAATAAAAAAGGCCACATAAGAAGGATAGGGAAGTAAAACTTGCAGAAATATGTAAATTAAAATTTTCTATTTGAATCCCTGTGATGAAGAATTATTTACACTATATACATGCAGACTACTCGCTTCGCTTTTTCTGTTGATTTTTTTTTATTTTTTATTTTTTTTATTATTATTATTATTATTATTATTATTATTATTATTATTATTATTATTATAACGTTTCGGCCGTTTTGCCTTCCGACCTTCATCAGGGTTATATCGATCCTAGTAACCTACAGGGAATTCCGAAATGAACTTTAATCTACGATAGTAGACACGCTATAACACGCGCATTGTACAGAACCATCCGTATTCGTTTGGTATTCCATTGATGAAATGCATGTTCCACTCGAATACCTTCTTCCCATCAGCCTCTACTTTGTTGAACCAACTCCCAAGTGGACCACTACAACATTAGCCTGTTTAAGTCTATGATTTACCGTCATCTTTCCCACATATCTTCATAAAGTGTAGCACTTACCTCTTACTCTGTAACTCTCTCCATTGAGTGATTGTTGCACCTGTATAGGTTGTGCAAATACTTTTAAAATGAGGTAGTTTATGCACAAGACGACTTTAAATGCAAACTAATGGATATTTCATTGTAAATTCTTCAAGTCTAGGGTCAAAAATTTCCTATGCGTGATATCCTTGTAAAATTATCTTGGAGATTAACAGAGAGCAGTTTCGTTTTCGAGGTGTTAATATTAACATGTCACTACTTGCCTCATTTAACAACAGATTGTAGATCATTTTGAGACCGGCTGCCAATTTTTCTGGACATAAACATGTTTTATAGAACGGAAACCATAATCTATCAATCCGTCCTCGTAATTTTAAAGTGAAATATATATACATCGTTTTGATACAAGTTTCCTTATTCGGTCTTGTTTAAAAAATGTGTTTCATAGGATTTGAGAACTTCAAAGCAGTATTGATCATTTTAAAGAGAAATAAATTTATTTCAGTTTTATACCATTTTCATTATTATACTTGCTGTAAAACTTTTTTCTATGTGACACAGCGCGTTACATAAATTCTGCTATATGTAAAAAGAGATATAGTTACCTTGTTCTGATATCAAATTCATTATGCTGTGTGAAATATCGTTATATG
>OZ010588.1:100061011-100076011 GCA_963932145.1 Acanthosepion lycidas
TAATGGATAGTGGCTTGGATTAAGGAATCGAGTTCGAATTCCAGTCGAATCCATTACATTTACTTACGTGCTAATAGCCTTCAGAAACGTAGAATTCCTCTTCTCTCCCAGCTATGGGTAAATATCAGGAGAGAATGGCTTATATAACCTTGTGTAGCAACCGGTCTAGTAGAAGGAAAAAAATGAATTCAGAACCGTCCTGGAAAGTGTTGGGCTCCATCAGGCTATCTTGCTCAGGAAGCATCATTTCTACTGTGGCTGCAGTTCACATGTTGGCCCTACGACCTTACAGGTCACATCATAAAAAATATAGTTTAATTATGACTTATTGATTATCGGGAAAAAGAGACTTTTTTTAAAAAATATTATCTTAGGGGTTCACTTACTTTTGTGCAGAATCTATAAATGATAACAAAAGGTTGACCTTTCAGCTGTTTTTGCGATTTAAAATTTCATATATACTGAAAAACGAGATTATTTAAAGAGAAACTTCAGGCAGTCATAGTAGAATTCCATTCAAGTGTGTATTTTTTTTTGTCTCGAGTATGTGGGAGTGAGAGATGAATGAGTGGGAGGGGGATGTGAAAGTAGAAAGGGGAAGTAAATCAATAACGTTTTTCAGATAATTATATTTTGTGCCCAAAAATATCAGAAAAGTGTAAATCACCACATATACTTAGTCACTAATGTATCACAGAGTTGTGTAGGGTATCCCAGTATACACACCCACACACCCACACACACACACACATATGTAGATATTTACTTGACCCGCACATACACGCACACTGAGTCAGGTTGTGACACAAGGTCAGTTTTTTACGTGGGTACCCAAATGTTTTCACTCGAGCCACTGGTCCAAGCTGGTCATAGCTTGTTCAAGCTGGTCATAATAGCTGGTCTTAGCTGGTCATAGCTTGTCCAAGCTGGTCATAGCTTGTCCAAGCTAGTCGTAGCCGTGATACCACCAGCGTAGGGACGGATCCAGGTAAGTATAATATATATATATATATATATATATATATATATATATATATATATATATATATATATATCATACTTATTAAAAGTATATATATATATATATATATATATATATATATATATATATATATATATATGTATCAAATGGAACTCGTGCATACCAACCATCGCTAAAGATGCTGCCAAAATGGTCTGTTCGCTGTTTTTTTGCTTCAGTAAGTACCTGAATCCTCCTGATAACATCTAGATTTCTAAGAGTCAGATCAGTCCAAAAATGGAGTACTGTTATCATATATAAATAAGGGATGCCCAGTCTTCATACTTCCGCTCTCTATCGATTCCAAAAGCGTCTCCCGTCCTGGTGGTTGATGAATGATTCCCCCCCTACAACCCCTTTCTCACGGACGAAACGATGCAAGCCTTTAGCTACTCTAGTGCAATTTCCATGGAAAGTGTTCAGACATTCCTTACATACGCCAGTTCTAACCTTCACAACTAAGACCCGCCATGGCACGCATATTGTAGCGAATACATCCTTATTCCATTCGTAAGATGAAAGTTCCATACTCGAACAAGAGCTGCTATTATTATTATTATTATTATTATTATTATTATTATTATTATTATTATTATTATTTCCTTGGATTTCTGTTGTATACACATTTCCTTCCAGGCGCCAACTAGAGACCTATGTTCAGACATTTTCCACTGATTTAATATTTGTAAAAAATCAAGAACAAAAAAGAAAACCTTCAGTATCTCTATATTTCTGAGATGAGGTACATTATTTACATTATTCGGACTATTGTCCTCATCTTTTTCGGCATATTTATTAGAACGTTTCGGCCGTTGTACGCTCCAGCCTTCTTCAGATGGTTGGAATGTCGAAATAAAAGGTTCGGTTCGACATTCCGACCACCTGAAAAAGACCGGAGCGTACAACGGTCGAAACGTTTTAATAAATATGGCGACAAAGATGAGGACAATAGTCCGAATGATGTAAAAGACCACACGTATTTTACATAGAAAAAGCTCTTCGTAATATATGAGCTGCATTTGTGACTACAAGTTTTTGCAATTGTTTAAGGCATCTGCTAACAGTGATTGCTTCAATGACTGGAATTATGGATGTCCTCATGTGCCAGGTTTTTTTTTTAATTTCCACTTGAAGGTCCATGTCTTTCATAGTTATTTTAACATCTTTAACGATACATCAACATCTGCAGGGACTGCCTTGACAATAAGAGTTGCATATTTTGTTTTTGTCATCTTTAGCCAGGATTTCTGGACGATTAGCTTTATTATGTCTGTAAAATTGTTACAGTTCCTAACTCTGTAACCGGATCAGGGTGATGTTTATACAAGTGTCTTGCAGTCTCCTTCCCGTAAAAGTTATATATTTTCCGGTGCAGTTATTGGCCTACTCTGTGATGCCGAGTGTTATATTCAGTGGGCACTAACACTGTGCAACCTGATACAAGATGTTGATCAGATCGAAGCCATGCTGAAGAAGGCATTGACGGACAAAGTAGGCGAGGCTGAGCTGGGGTCTGTGTCACAACTGCCCAGTGTAACGGCTGAGAAAGGGAGCCACGCAACCCATTTCCTTGAGGCGACCGAAGGAGAAGCAATAGCTAGCCTGCACTGCACTTTTTGACCCCTCCCTCTTATCACTATTTTTCTCTACACAAGGGGATCAATTCTTTCTAGATTTTTATCTCAAAATCAGCATTTTGGGCGAACACGATTTTTCAGTATGTCTGCGTTGTAATTTCTAGTTAACAAGCATTGGCCCTTTGCAGCAAGAATACAACCTTCGGTTTCAGCTTTTAATCCTGCATTACGTAACTATTGATGGATACGGGGTTTGCTTATATCAGCTTCTCTCGTACGGGCAGAGTATCGACTCCGAAGAGGCTTATCTTGCCATCGTTTCTGCATTTCGTACATTGCATTTGCTTTTGCTTTCTCTTTTAAATTCTTCGCCCTTGCAATAGGTGTTTTATACTTTATTTGCACTTCTTCAGCTACTTGAAATTCTCTTTGAAATTTTTTCCTTTATTACTGAATAAAGTTTCTTATTTCTTTTATAGTCTTTGACACAGATCAACATCCATTCTTCTGTAGTTTCCAGGTATCTTTGAAGACCGATTTTTGTGCTTTTGTAAGACAGTTCTCTTTGAACTAAGCCTCTGCCTGCTTAGAATTTGGACACATACATACGATAAACATCAGCCTTAGTATTATGCATGCCGTGGCAATTGAGAAGCTTTTTCGTTTTGGCGAACCCAGCTACTGCCCAATTAACCCTTTGAGCCCTGTGTCCCTGAACAATTTTTAACCATTCTGCCTGGGATTCTGAGTCAAAATTCGCAAATAATTGCTATGTAATGTTTCATGGTAGAAAATAGTTACAAGTCTTTACCCACCGTTCAACCGGTGGCTGAGCATTAAGTCATGTTTATCTCTAACACTGTTAAGCCGATGGCTGGGCATTACGTCATTTTTCTCTACCACTGTTCAACAGGTGGACGGTCATTATGTCGTTTTTCTCTACCACCGCTAAAGCGGTGGTCAGGGCTCAAAGATTTAAGGATGTTGAAAATGTACTGCACCACAGGTACAGCCAAAGTGTTTATGGCTGATATTCTGTTTTGCGAATTCAGCTCGGTATTCAATGTTACTTTTGCATTTTAATCTAATCCGAAATTCAAGCATATATCGTCACTGAAACATTTTACAGCATTGAGGAGACTCTTCAACTCATTATCCTCTTAGTCAAAGGGTTTGATATCATCCATCATTTTCTTACACTCTCTCTCTCTCTCTCTCTATATATATATATATATATATATATATATATATATATTTAAGTCACGAAAATGTTGGTTTTATAAGTAGTGAGTTAAGTTGAGATGATTTCTATGTCTGCATTTAAAGATCATTTAATTTCTTTAAAAATATTATATATATATATATATATATATATATATATATATATATATATGTCTTCTATTATTATTATTATTATTATTATTATTATTATTATTATTATTGAAATACTGAAAATCTGCCGACTACAACATGCATGTTTTAAACCAGGTTCGATGGATACACGGCCTTAAAGTAGAGTAGGCAATACAAATATAAAGGCTTCGCATACAAGATAGAATTGTCCTTAAATTCGAATTATGCTATTTATTTATCCCATTGCCGAATTATTAAGCGAATACGCAATTAATATTATGGATTACAGTTTTCAATACTGTCCTGTTCGGTATCGGTGCCTACAGAATGCACTCGATAATCTGAGGACATCGAACAAAACGCCAAATATTCTGTCATACTTCCTTTCTTTAATGTTACTTATGAACATTTATCTAATCCGAGATCCATACGAATGTCATTGCTAAAACATTTTAGAGTATTGAGTAGACTTTTCAACTTTTTGTCGTCTTTGGCAAAGAGTTTGAGATCATCTATTTAGAATAGTTGATAAAACACTTCCTTCATTTACTTTATATTCATAGTTATTTTCTGTTTAGCACATGGGAAAGGGGAATTAAGTACAGATAGATGGGGTGACAAGGTGACTTTCTTTGAAAGATTCTTCGTCAGATATTCAAATATTAGGATATACCATAACCAAGGAAAATGTGTACATTTCCGAAGCTTTAAGTATCAAAGTGTGTGACACACTATCAAAAGATTTATGGTAATCTATCCAATCTCTGCAGACATTTCTCCCTTTTTTCCTACAATTTTCCAGGACCATTTTATTTGTTAATAATTGATGTTTGCAAATATATGAAACTGTCCAATATCCTTTCTGTTCCAGGGCGAATGTTTTCTTCTAGAAAAGAGGACATACAATTCGTTAGAACAGACGTGATCAATTTATATGTGGCAGGCAGACGTTATTGGCCTATAATTTGGGGGGAGCATCTGTTTACTGCGTTTGTGGCAGGAAATATGTCATACCTTCAGTGATCGATTCTAGGGCTTAATTGGAGGTTACTAATAAGCACTGATAAAGTTTTTTCAAGGGTTTATGGATTGTTGAGATGATAGATCCAAAAATAGGGTAATTTCTCATTTCCTGGAGATTTTCTTTTTTTGGAATTTTGTTAAAGCTTGCTAACATTAGTCTTCGTTAATTTTTTACATTCTTCCATGGGTTTCTCATTATTATTATTATTATTATTACTACTACTACTAGTAGTACTATTACTACTACAATTAATATTGCTATTACTATTATCAGTATTATTACTATTATTATTACAATTATTATTATTATTATTATTACTAGTACTACTACTGCTACTATTAATATTGCTATTATTATTATTATCATTATTTTTATTATTACTATCATTATTATCATTATTACTACTATTATTATCATTATTATTACTATTATTATTTCAATTATTATTATTATTACTATTACTATTAATATTGCTCATACTATTATTATTATTGTCATTATTTTTATTTTTACTATTATTATTAATATATTATTTTCCTATTATTTTTAATATATTATTTTCCTATTATTATTAATATATTATTACCATCATCATTATTATTACTATTATTACTATTATTATTGCAATTATTATTATTATTATTACTACTACTATCACTACTACTATTAATATTGCTATTACTATTATTATTATCATTATTTTTAGTATTATTATTCTTATCATTATTATTATTACTACTTTTACTATCATTATTATTACTATTATTATTACAATTATTATTATTATTATTATTATTATTATTATTATTATTATTATTATTATTATTATTATGCCGCTTTTGATTTCTTTTACAACAGTGTATAATTTGTGTTTTTGGGTTTTTTTTTTTCAAATTTTGTTCGGATTACGAAATCTAGTGATTTCGGTTTATTTCATGTTGATAGCTCTTTCAATAATTTGCAAGGATGAAAATGTTTGGTCCATAAACATAATGCAATGTCATCAATTAATCAAATTATGATACAAGCAAAAAATGTACATGTACAAAAATTTCCTTCTCTCTGTCTCTTCCTCCCTCTTTCCCTCCTTTTCTCTCTCTCTCTTTTTCTCTCTCTACATACGTGCATATATTTCCGCTCTATGTTTTCATGGGGACATGTTTTGTTTACAGTTTATACATATTATTATAATCAATAATGAATACTCTAATATTCACTTTATTATAAACAATAACCTGATGATGACATGGATATGTCGAAAGTACTTGGTAATAAACAATATATGTGTAAACACAGCAATTTTCAATCGTCTTCCAGTAATGACATAAAATTTATCCGAGAGTATGAACGGATCATAACGAAAATGATTAGACAGAATGTCTCAAATGTACAACGAAACATGACTAAATACAGTTTATTTGGGACATCATGTATATATTTGATAAAATTTAGTTACAATGTAAGCATTATTTATCAGCTAATAATGGTCAATATTCGCAAAAGAGCGTGTTCAAATCTAAGAAGAATGGCCACTGATATAAATACCGAGCGGTGATGGTAGATTTTATGATTGACCACACATATAATCAAGTTGTTATCAATCTTTTTAATGAGAATTGAATTAATAAACTGAAGTTTGCACAATATATTGATCAGGAAAATTAAATACACCAAGAAATCTGTAACAGAATCCTTTGCATAATAAAACGTGTTACATAAGAAACTCGAAGATACATGTTAGCGTATGCATACACACACACATATATATATATATATATTTATATATATCGTGGCTGTCCTCTCGGTTTCGAGCGTGACCACCTCCTTTATTTCATGTCCTCACCCCCCCTAACACTCCCCTTCAAATTCTATGTATTCGCAGGTGACTCTTCAGGCCAGCCAAACTGCGACAAATTTTGCCACAGAATTGGCATACCCGATCAGTTTTGTTTACAATGACATTATTCGAGTGCACAGTAGGTTTTGCACATTTACCCAAATGGCTTTTGAAGCCGGCAAAAGATAGGCACATTTTTCCGCCTATGTCACAATTAACATGTTGAATTTGTGGACCCGGTGCTGGACCCTGTTCGCCCTTACGAATCAGACGTTTGTAGGCACTGTACTACATACGGCTATTCTCAAAGAACTCAATGCCTTCGTGAATTAGTTTCCGCCATTTTTCCCCATTGCTCTACAGATAGTCCAGATTGTTTTAGATAAGATTTTATTGTGTCCTTAAATCTCTTTTTCGGCTTTGATGCATTTCTCTTTCCTTCCCACATGTCACCATAGAACAGCCGTTTTGGCAGACGACTGTCATCCATACGCGCAATGTGACCGAGCCATCGGAGACAATTTTTCATTACCATCGACTGAATGCTTGATAGCCCTGCTTTCTCTAATACTTCTGTATCTGAGACATGGGACTGCCATGTGATATGAATTAAATAAACCAAGAAATCTGGAACAGAATCCTTTGCATAATAAAAATTTATTATGAAAACAACGTATTACATAATAAAATCGAAGATACATATATATATATATATATATATATATATATATATATATATATATATATACAAACATATACTTGCGTAGGAAAGTTAACATCTCTAAGATGGTGGAATTTTCCCAAGTGGATTCATCAAAACTCTGTATTTAAAGAATTTCTCTTCCTGTAAAGCCGAGTGATGTCTACTGACGTCAGAGAGAAACTAAATATATCTTTATCTAGAATGTAGACTACAGTACTGATTCAAAGATAGATAACTGCGTACATACGAAGGTGTAAATATTTGAAAATATTTTCTTTTCTTGTTTACAATAATGTTTACACTGTATTAGGCCCAAGAGCTACACAAGCTAGAGGTTTACACATTAGTAGGCGGAGATTCTGGTGATATGTGGGGAAGATGTTGCTAACCTCAGGTTTTAACAGGTTAAAACGGTATTGATCGGCAAAACAGCGGCTCCTGGTTGAGTTGAACTTGCATCTCACTCATGAAATGCGATTTGAATGATTGCAGTTCACGACAAGGATTTATAGCAATGCTAAACAGATACGGTATGGTGATATAACCAGTTACAATATCTGTGAGTTACATACGAACAGGCATAGATAGATAGATAGATAGATAGATAGATAGATAGATAGATAGATAGATATGTACATGATCAGATAGATAGATAGATAGATAGATAGATAGATAGATATGTACATGATCAGATAGATAGATAGATAGATATGTACATGATCAGATAGATAGATAGATAGATAGATAGATATGTACATGATCAGATAGATAGAGATGTACATGATCAGATAGATAGATAGATAGATATGTACATGATCAGATAGATAAATAGATAGATAGATCACTATGTACATAATCAGATAGATAGATGGGTAAATGCCTAAATAGATCACGATATAGAATAATATAGATAGATAGATAGGTAGATAGATATGTACATGATCAGATAGATAAATAGATAGATAGATAACTATGTACATGATCAGATAGATAGATCACTTTGTACAAGATAGATAGATAGATAGATAGATAGATAGATAGATAGATAGATAGATAGATATCGGCCAGTTCATACATTTTGGAAGATCCTGTACAGTTATATATGTGTTTAAACAAGACGCACAAAGCTCACTTCAGCTTTATACTGAAACTGTGTTGAACGGATCACGTTAATATTTTTTTATACTCATGAGCCTTGTAACAAAACAAAATCCATCCGAATTCTAATGAATAAAGCACGTAGCAGTATCAGGTCGGAATTAGGACAAGCCCAGTCTGGGTTTGTCAAAGACACGAGATGAAGAAATGCGATATTTATGCTCAGAATGTCACCAGAAAGAGCAGTGCAAATGCAGAAGTAAGCGGACCTGCGTTTTATACATTACGCAAAGGTGTTCGATGACGTACGTCACAAAGAAATGTTGGAACTTCTTGGTAACATTGACATATTTCGGAAGGATATTAGAATAATCCAGAACATCTACTAGCAGCAAACCGCCTGCATGCGGATAGAAAATGAGTTAAGCAAGTATCAGTCAGTTATGTGTCATGCGTGATATCCGCTTAGGCGATCATGTATCTTTCTATACACAACTATCGAGATTATTTCCCGCAGTAGGTTGCTATTTCTTTCTGTGGAAGACCAGTTGCCATCCAAAGCTATAGAACCAGGTCTGTCCTGCTATATACCCACAGCTGGGTGGAGCAAAACAGGATTCATACCTTTCCGAAGGGTATTATCACATAAATGAATGTAATGGATTCAACTGAAATTCGAACTCGGCTCTCTGATTCCACAATCCGAGCCGATAATTATTCCACTGTGCCTACAAAAATAGAAAGAGGTGTAAGACAATGACGTGTCTTTTCACCTTACTTATCCAACCTGTTCACTGAGGAGAATCGTAGAGAATTAGAAATCATACCAGATGTATTATTGACAGATGAAGATTGCTGAGAGTAAACACGGAAAGAAAACTTCAAGAACGCACACAGAAAATAGTGAAGGATGCAGTGAATTAAACAAGAATGGAAAGCTGGTAGAATGCATGATAATTAGCAAAAACGATGAACACAAAATGTAAATTACAAATTGGAGCTACCAAAATCAAACAAGTGAAAAAAAAAACCCTGAAAATTGTTTAACAGAGAATAGAAATTGCGACACTGAAATCTGAAGGCGCACTGGAAGAGCCAAAGATTCCTCCTAAACGCTAAGTAAGGTATTAATAAACAGGTAAACTTCGTTACAAGGAAAGAAAACACTACTGAACTGTTATGTGATATCTGTCCTCTAGTATGACAGTAAATGCAGAACAACCTCCTCAAAGAGACTTGAGGCAACAGAAATGTGGTTATTCAGAAAGATGTTGAGGACAGCATTGGCTGATTATCTGAGTAACGTCGAAATTCGAGTAAACACTGAAAACAAAAAGGAAGCTAATACTTGAAACTAATAATTGAACTAATTGAAATTCCTAGTATATATAATGAGAAAAGAGGGCTTGGAAAATCTGACACTCACAGGACAGATTGAGGCCAACAGAGACACATTAGTGGGTTTGAGTAAATGGATGGCATAACAAAGTCTAAGAGAAATAACAAAAAGATAATATTTATCAAGCGCTAGAAAAGACAGGGAAATTGTGGAGAACCATGATCGCCTATGTATTACTGTACACGGCATAGGAAGAAGACACCCATATATAAGAGTCACTTAAGGTTGGTTTAACAGTGTACAGTAGGAAGCAGGACATGCATATAATGAAGATATTTAGTAGATATAATAGTAGAGATTAAGATTTAAGGGATCAGGAAAGGATTATCTCGAGTGTCCGTTTCAGAATTAAATCAAGAACAGTTTATGACAGTGAACCATTAATCCGGTACACAAGGACAGTATTTCACATGTGAGGCTAGCGTCAGTCCGCGGTATTATTTTCAGATACTCTCCAAGTATACAGCGCTCTGGTAAATCGATAACGGTAATATTCGAATCAAGGCCTCATGGTCAGGAAATGAACGATCCAACAACAAATTCACGTACCCAGATAGATCGATCGAAAGAAAGAAACAGATTGAGATTAGCATTTAAATCTACTGAAATTATTGATTGCAGCATAAAAGCATTCTCATAAAGTTACGAGCTTGTCAGTTCGTAACAATATTTAATCGAAAACGGTTTTAAATGTAAGTATTTGATATTTGAATTTTTCTTACTGGCTTTCCCGCGCATATAATTGAATGATATTATGCGTTCTTTACGAGATATATACAGAGATATATCTGTGCATTTGTAGGGTGAATAATGATATCCGAAATAAAAGGAAATATGATGAGACAAAGAGGAAAATCTTATAAACGACGTGTTTCGACGACGGGTGTTAGTCTTGGCTTTTTCAGGTTGGAATGAAAGACAAAACTATGTCTAAAGAAAATGGGTTGGGGTTTATCGCGCTTCTTATGAAATGCATTTTTCCTTGCGCTCAGTTTTGTTATTTATTCTGACCTGAAGAAGGCCTAACCCAATACGAAACGCATAATTTTTATTGTCTTTTCCCAAATTTTGAATAAGGTATGGATTATTGTAATGGAAATTATGGAAAACTGTCTTTTTTTGCCATTTTTCTTCAAGTAAACAGCTGTTTATCAACAATTTCGAGAACAATATTCAATGCCTAATTCGAAAATTAAAAAAAAATTACAAAAAAAAATAGCTTCATGTTTATCGAACTTGTTTGGATAAATACTTGCTGCTTAAATATAACTTATTCACATATAAATGGACACTGGCATCAACGCTGAATGATGACAGTCTCTTTTATGCTTGAATTCAATCTTCAGGTCTGATGATTACCTTCAAGCATCAAATAAACTGTTACCATTCTGTATTAACTTTAATGTCATTTTTTTAAGCATGCCACCACAAGCAAGGCGGGAGTGCCAATAGCACGCAATGGGTTACAGAGAGTGAGGAAAATAGTAAAGAGAGGTTTTTGAAGAAAGGATACAGAGGAGGACGGGGATCAGGATCAAGGCACCAGAAGATGTCGATTGACATATTTGAATATTTGAAGATTATACCATCAGGGAACAAGTAAGGGGAAAAGCGTCCCACTGTCAGTAAGTACGAGAGAAGAAGCTTCTTGTGTAGAAGAAGCGGTTTCATTTAACTGTTTCGACAGTGAATAGGTGGGTCCCACATGCCAACCTAGTAGCACGCTAAAATTCATGCAATTGGCGTACAAGTGAAAATATCTCGTCAGAGCAATTGCCATGAAAATATTTATAGAAAAGAGAGAGGGAAACTACAGCAAGTCTGTGAGAAAGTGACATAGACGAGATGCCACATCAGTACTTATCATATTGCTTATCCGTCTCAGTATTTTGTCGAGGACTTCGAGATGAACAGCGGGGACACCAGACCATATATGGCAGCAGTATTCAATGCAAAGGCGAATAGTTGATTTGTACACACACACACACACACACACACATATATATATATATATATATATATATATATATATATATGATCGATTTTCCCGTCGAGATTCGACGTATGAGGGTCAAGCAGATCAGTTTCCAGGAAACCGACAGCCCAACACCGGCACACGAGATTTGATTATAGTGGTGAAGGCCTCGTGCAGGACCATCAACACTTTTTGGAGGGACGAATACAGAGATCTGGTGCACCGAATGCCACAAGGTTCCCAAACGATCCTCCGCAGGTTTTTGAATTCAGAGTTGTCCTTCTCCTAGACAATGTCTTTCTCCTATATATATATATATATATATATATATATATATATATATATATATATATATATCTTATGCAGTGTTACATTAGAACATGCACATATCCACTACAAAATTGTATATTTTTGTTTCAACGTCAAAAAAAGGGAAAACCCATTTTAGACGTCTCATCATTTGGGGAATTACGGTGTTACTAAAAAAAAATTATTCAGAAATACGGTTCTCGAATCAAATATCCCCACTTCAGTTCATTGGAGATTTTCATAAAATGTCTTCTAGAATTTACAAAATTGAAACGAACCTAACATAAGATTTACACGTGCAAGGCATCGGAGATTTGCCTCGTTACCTCACCATTCTTCCTGCATACGAGTAGATCAACTCATTCTGCAAATCTATGTGTTCATTTATCAAGTTTTGTTTGTTCATGTACTCTCAGTTTCATTCACCTAATGCATTTCCTAATAATTTTTTCACACATAACCTCCCAATCCTAACTCATAATGTGTGGGGGTGATTCACACCTCCACACGTTGTCTATCGTTTGTTGCTGGACCTGATAATTAGTGCGTGCAACAACGCGTGTACATGTGGCCCTGAAACACGCGGTGTGTCACACGCTGAGGCACGCGCTGATGCACGCGAATGCGCATGACCTGCAGAACGCGACACCTTTTCCAGTTGCCCATTGGTTGCACGAAGCCCCTTTGAACGTCTAATCAAATGTCGCCGTGTCATACTGATTGCCTACGCATTCCTAAGCTCACTGCTACCGCAATTCCGCTTCTACTTCTGTACGTCCCGCCCTTCTTACACATTGCCCCATCTCTTGGCCAAGAATTTCAATGTCACTCAAGTGAGGTTACCTTTTTTGTTGAAACTCTTCCTACTACAGTTTTAAGGCGTTAATTTCTTGTCATTTATAGCCGTTCCCAATTTATATTTTATTGTCCTGCTAGTTTTTGCATTGCATTCAACGTAGTAATAAGTAAGCTTGCTTTTTATTACTTAACATTTATTTTTCCAAAACTTATTACACTGATTCGAACTTAGTGATTCCTGTAGCTTTTCAGGGTTCTCTTCTGGTATTTGCCGACGCATTCTATTTGACAATATTTGACTTGGCTAAGCCATGCCAACAAAGAAAATAACTTGCCTAGGTTGCAAAACCTCTGCCACTAGGTCCGCCATGCGAATAAGGGATAACGAATCGTCTTTAGAACGTTCAGTTCACCTGTCTCAAAATGCTTCTTGGAATGCTTCACTCAGAGCCATTGAGTCCGAAGATCAACGTAGGCATCTGAACGATTCTACGCGCGAAGTTGAAAATGATGATCGAAGGACTCACTGGTTGAGGAGAAACGCCTATTCAACTGCTGCTGCGCATGAGGCTAGAACTGCTGATCAAAGAATTCGGCGGCTGAGAAGAATGACCTCCTCAAATGCTTCTATACCTGATGCTAAGAATTCTAATCATAGGACTCACTGGTGGAAGAGAAACTCCTCTTCAACTGGTGCTGCACCTACTACTGAAACCGAAGAGCAGCGCGGAAATACGAAACGAATGCTACTTCTACTGCTACCGCCTGCTCAGTGGAGTCATCTCATACCCGTCCAAACTGACTGGCGCCAATAGCCCACGGAGGGATGCTCAGCTTGTTATACCAACGATCAGCATTGACCGTTGGTTAAACCAGGCCTTCCATTACAACAACGGTGGGTTGACTTTAAACTTAAACTACTCCAATTGGATGGCAAAAATCCCAGTAATGAAACACCAAGTCGAAAATGGTTTATAGTTCTCGTTATCTTGATGCAATTAGGCATGGGCACGATGGAAAGTGTTCGCCGAGAATTTTAAATGTTTTTAAATGTAAGTTTTCGCTATATAGTTTGGCCGGTTTCACTTAGTTTCTTTTTAAAATTATTATATACGTTTTGTTAAATTTTCAGCGTCCCCGCTCCTTGGTGCGCATGCGTTTTTGCCTCATCAGGACCATCACTTCAGTCTGATGAAGTCCTAAAGGTCGAAACACGTCACACGAAAACTGTTTCCATTTTGTCATCGTGTTTTTTTGTTTTTTTTCATAAAATATATATTATTCAATATTTATCAAATTCAATTGCCAAGTTTTTCTTTTAAGATTCAGGTATACGTAAATTAGAAAAGGAAGCTTTGGCATTCATAGGACCCAAAATTCCTTCAGGTACGTTTAATGAATGTTAATTCTCTGAAATATGTTGCCTTTTATTTACAGGTGGGTAAGTCTAATACAGTAGTACCTTTTTTGTTTTAAATTCTGAATTTCTTCCTGCCGTGTTACACAGTGTTATGTGGTATTGTGTGTTTGAAACCGCAAGTAACATTCCTAACGAGCATATGCAAATGAATTTGCAGAACTTTGAGCAGGAAGAATTACTAAGACACAAATACTGCGAAGAGTGGACATGGTGAGCGAAAATGGCACACAGAAGGATGAGGAAATCTTTCTACTTGTTGGCTGCAGGCATTTTTAAAATAAAGAATGTTTGTGTTATATTTGACGTCTCTTTTTGGATATTTGTGTGCGGACAGAACATCTATTCATAGAACAACATGTCCATTTCTCCTTAAGCCATTGCCACGACCATAGATTACCAGTTGTTATTCAATATTATTAAAAAGAAAAAAAAAACAACCAAATATTTTTTTTTAGGTTTTCGTCTTTCTGTGCCAACGGGAAAATT
>OZ010588.1:100081011-100096011 GCA_963932145.1 Acanthosepion lycidas
TTAAAATTCGCGATACTCAGCCGAAATTAGCTACCTGGTAACTCCTATTAGCTTAGACTTTAAAGTAACTTTTATATACCTATTGTCATTATTTAAAAGGCTATTATGCAGACTAAAAGTGTTATTGATAATATTCATTATATTAATGTTTAATATTAGTAATTTGTTTCATATATATATTTCATTATATATTTGAAAAATATATTTGTTTCATTAATATTTTTCTTGCGATAACTTCCGGTTGCATTGATATAAATACAATCAGAATTCTTATATCCTAATTATTCTACGAATATGTTTAAAAGACACAGGATGTACAAATCATATAATGGAAAATTATTGACTGAATTTTAATGGTAACTGTACTGTTTTGTTAAATTGTGATAACGGCTTGATTTTGTTTTCTTACCTTTGTATATAATAATGTTTTATAGGCTCTTGTTATTTTTCCTATTATTTTTCGTTTAATTGTAATCATGGCTTTTATAACCAAAATAATACCTCATAAATATAGCCTAAGCTGTACTATTTACTAATAATTTTACTAATTTCATTAATTACTATTTTTTTCTTGATTTGCCCTGCTGAAATTGGGATGTGTCTGATACACCCGTGCGTCTTAAATACCGTCAAATACGAGATTTTTCTAGTTAAAAAGTTGAATTTTTTTTATCATATTCAATATCATTGATACAAAATAGTGAATATGATACAGTGTTTTTTCAAGACATAGCGTGAGCATTTAAATTTACGGATTTGAATGAAAAGTCGCTCAGCTATGTGCCACAGAAACTCTACTAATTTAAATCCAATTGAGAATCTGTGGTTACTTATCAAGACTTCGTGGAATGTACATATGAAGTAGTAACATGTACACTGGGTCATGTTTCATTAGTGAAATAGGGGAAAATTAAATAATAAGGGAATTATTCGTTCAATTTCAATTCATTTGCACAAATGGTGCATTTTAATAGAGCTAAGATATTTTCAGCTGAATAAATCATCCACCCGGGCTAGGTGTTTTAGTCTTCATAGAAAATCTATTCACCCGGTAAGATGACAGACACTTGTCTTTCTCTTATTTCTATCTTTATTTATTAACTTAATACGTTTTCTATCCACACGTAAGCTGTTTATTCACAATAAAAAATAGTAGTTATATATATATTCTTTCCGTGTAGATCAAGTTTTTCTAATTATCACAGAGTTATATGGCATCAGTCAGTTATGTGGCATGCATGATACACGCTTAGTCCATCAGGTATCTTTCGATATGTGACTGAGGCAGATCATTTCCTGCAGTAGGTTGCCATTTCTTTCTGACCAGTTGCCATCCAAGACTCTAGAACCCAATCTGTCCTGCTAATTACCCATAGCGTGGAGGAGAAGATGATCCATACCTATACCGAAAGTATTAGAACGTAAGTGAATGTAATGTATTCGACATGAAATTCGAACTCGGCTCTCTGATTCCTCAATCCAAATCCTTATTCATTACTCCACGCTAGTGATGCCTAAAAATCAAAAATCAAAAAATTGTTTTAATCCTTTAACAGTGAGTCATGGCGAGGTTATACAGAAAGTGAAAATTAAAGGTAACTTACCCTTCACATCAGGAAGAGGCAGCTGAAATTTATGGGGTACATAATAAGGAAGAAATGTTTGGAAAATCTGATACTCACGAGACACATTGAAGCGCGTAACGTACTTGATGTAAATGGATGATAGAACAGGGTTTGAAAGAAATAACAAAAAATATAACTTATTAATAGCTACAAAATAGAGGAAGATGTGGAGGGCCATGATTACTACGTCTTGAAGGGACATGTCACAAAAAAAATAAAGAATAATCAGTTCTATATAGTTGAATATGTAAGCTATATATATGTAGGAAGAAAAATATAAACAGATAGCCAAGGTCGCAGAGCACTGCCCAGGCCCCCAATCAGGCTAACCCGTCGGAGTTGGCTTTATAGTACGCGCTGATAATGGTAATCATCGCCTTTGATTAGTATTTTTTATCATCTGCCATCTGCCCTGTTGTTTTTCTCTAAATATTTTCATGCTAATTATTCTGATGTGATTCTCTCCTTTTTATCTAGAGTTCATTAATTTAAGCGTATTGCTTGTTTGCCAGCTAGGCCTCATCGTTTTCCTGTTAAATGGCTAGATGTAACCGTAAGTTTTATGGGAACAGATTTGTCCTTCACACTTTTCGCTTGTGGAGCTCTCTCCTGGCTTCTTGCTTTCCTGATATTGTGTAGAATGACGATCGTTACACTAAATTGTTGAACAGAGACTCTTCTGTTCACCCTGACAGGAACCTAAGCCCATATGACCAGTGCCGCAAATTGGGTCGTACACATCACCAGTATTTGCTATTATTGTATTATTTATCCATGTGATTAAACAGTTTCTTCATTAATCTTTTGTTTCTGTGTTTTCCTTGGAATATAATTAACCAGAATTATGAGCTTCTGTGAGGATTATAACACCAGTTAACTTTGATTTCCAGACGAAAAATAGGCACAACGGATAAAAAATTATCAAACAACGCTAAATATTATAGAGTGCTCCAGAGAAAAATAGTAAATTTTAGATTTTATATAGAATGAAAGAAAATTAACTAATATATAAAAACAATAACTATATATTATACTATATGAATATATAAACTAAAAAATTAACTAATATATAAATTATTTAGACATTTGTTGATCCAGGATGCCGCAGTTACGAAATTTTTAGTGTGAGGTGATTGGTCTCTATAGAAAAAAAAAATATCTTGCGCACTGTAAGAAATGCCAAGAAATTTTGCCAGAGATTTTTAGTTATGACACAACATCTAACATTTGTGTTTTTGTTCTGGTTTAATCTACTAAATTTATAATCTTTTGCTTTTGTTTCAAATATCTGTAACAAAAATTCCAATAATTAAATAAACTATGCCAAATTTCGTGTTTTTTTTTTTTGTTTGTTTTTTTTGTGGTGGTTGTTTTTTGTTTTTTTGGTAGGGCAAACTGTACATTAAAACAATTACATAACTTTTACAGGCTAATTAACATTAAGCTTACCATCCTCACTTTCAGTTTATAGAGAGATTGCTTATAAAGTAAATAACTTAGCATGAGAAAAACAACCGATTTGAACAAAAAAAAAGAAAAAGAAAAAAGACCCGGGGATGACTTTAATTCAAGGTTGTTATGCTTTAAGTCAGTTGTAGGGAGTTTAATTTGTAATGTAAGTAGGATGAAGCAAATGTTGATAAGTTAGCGAGGGGTACAAATCACATTTCTGGGGCCCCAAACAGGTTTGACCTCCCAACGATCAGGAGGTTTGGTAGTGGGTACGCGGCGAAAAAAAAATCCATATATCAACCAAAAACGTTTTCAGTTTATCTTCATTTTAATATATATATATATATATATATATATATATATATATATATATATATATTGTACAAAAGATTTTTTAAAAATTGTGCAAAAGTTATATTAAATTTTGAACCGTTGTAACTTGGAAATGATGAAAGGTATATTACTGGAATTTATTTTTTTTTTTTTAAGTTTTTATAAGATGATTGTACTCTACTTTGAGAAATAATAATATATAATTATTCCCAAAGTTTAACTGAAGAATCGTGATTCTGTGACCAAGTAAATGGTTAAAGAAATAACAAAACAAGTGTTGCAGATATATCATATATTAAACAGTAACTAGAACAGAAGCGTATTACACGACTAGTGAGTGTGTGTCGGTTGACCCAGCGTTCAATCTATTCGACTGTTAATATTTAACAGTCCCACCACAAGGGATTTATGTTGCACAAGGCCGACTTTATCGTGGGTTCTCCGAGCCCGTAGCCTCGACCAAAGATAATCGCTTAGAACCCTCGAAATGGGTTATTGGCCCGTCTACCGTCCAGGACAAAAATTTGCCCTTCGGCAAGTGTCATCCGTGTTCCTCTCTCTTCAAGGCAGAGAGTTCGACAGTAATGAACAATCCATTCGACTGTTCCCACAAGGCTTTCTCTCCTACTAATCTTATAGTAGGCGGAAAAGTCCAACATAGACTCTTTAGATGGAGGACACCACAACACGTGATGAAATCGATCATGAATGAAAATGACATGCTCATCATTAATTAATTAAAGCTAAAGATTGGAAAATCATGAAGGATTGAAATTAGGTTTATATATATATATATATATATATATATATATACATATATATATATATATATATATATATATATATATATATATATATATATATATTATCCTCCTCAGGTTTACTCATGCGGATTACCTAGTTTTTTCTTAATATATATATATATATATATATATATATATATATATATATATATATATATATATATATATAAATATATATACATATATATATATATATATATATGTGTGTGTGTGTGTGTGTGTGTATTCCAGGATAAATTACCAACATATTCAAGAAATCGACCTCTTTAACATTCTAACACTCTGTTCTGGTGTAACAAGTTGCCTGACAGCTTTCAGGTACGATGTTATTTTCAAGTCTTTTTTCGTGCTCTTTGAACTGTAATAGCTGAAACTCCTCTCTTTCGTCTTATGGATTCAGTTGAATTTTTTCTAATTGATTTCTCTAGGTTAAATTTGAAATGATGATTCCTCTTCCTGCCACCACCACCTGATCTAGTTTTCGTCTCTACTGGCCCCTGTTTTTAAAACTTATTCACCGTTCTCCTGATGGTTCTTGAAGGAACTTTGAAGTTGGAAGCCAGAGTATGAATGCTGGTACCAATACTTAAGGCTTGAATGATCTTTTTCCTCTTATCGTTGCTCATTTAGGCAAACAGTGGGGCTGACACAAAAGAATTTTAACCTGCTCTATGAAGATGTGTGTGTCTGTTGACGATTTCAAGAGTTCGTAGGCATAAAGCGCGAAAGCATGTCAAGAATTGATTAGTTTGTGTGAGAACTGAGGAATAACTTTTCCCTCAAACCAGTTTTTGAGAGATTTTTTTTTCTGTTTCCGTGGAAATGGGCGCATATTAATAACATTTATTCCGACTACTCTAAGATAACATCTGGTATAATTACAGGTTATCCTTAGGTGCATTAAAAACTGCAACCCCTATATACCTACTCAAAGAACAAACACACATAGAAAACGCATTCAAAAACCTGCAATATACTTAGCATTCCATGAAAGTGAAGGGGATTAGAATAATCCTTTCTGGTATTTCATTGAGTCTAAAAGAAACCTCAGCAGAAAACCCTGGACGGCTATTTCGTCCTATTTGGGCCTCATCAGCAGTGCGCATCTACTACCGAGAATCGCGTTGTATCGTAACGGTCGAGGTTCCATTATCGGTAGTGGATGCCCACTGCTGATGAGTCCCTAATAGGCCGAACGAGCGTCCAGTGCTTTCTGCTTTCTGTTAAACATTCTTTTAGATTCGATAAATTAATATATATATATATATATATATATATATATATATATATATATATATATATATATATATTTGGTTAAACAAAAAATCCTTGATTATGGATGATAGATTGACAAAAGCGTTTGTACCTACAGATAATTTACATAGTTTTTACATATTCTACGTCTGTAAATATAATCACTTTTACGAATTTGACTTCAATAAATTCTATCCAAATACACGATTATATATATATATATAACCCAGTAATTTTAAAAGTTACTCTAAAATTCGCTTGAGGATGAAATGGAACTAATGTCTTTAATTTAATTACAAAATTAAATTCGGACCTCACATTTTTCAAACATGGTTAGAAATGTGTAACGGAAAAAACATATTTTAAATCAATTAATTTATAACATATATATATATATATATATATATATATATATATATATATATATATATATATATATATATATATATATATATATATATAGCAAACTGTAGAATACATTTAATGACCCTCAGGCGAAATCATCATAGTGTTGTCTGTGTATTGCTTAATATATTGTAATGTAATTGTCATATTTGATAATGTCTTATGTAAGCGAAAGCTTTGATAGGATGAAAAAAAATATGTATCAATTATCAGACGATATGAGAAGAATTTACATAAAATAAATAGACAAAACTTGTCTATATTATTTAATGAAACATGCATCAATATATATGCGTGTGTGTGTATGTGTGTGTGATTGTGTAATGAAACAACTAAATAGAAAACTGTGTATTGCTCTGACTCATATCTTTCGGAATGTACGAAATACGTCACAACACATTTGAATTCGTATCAAAAACATTTTTAGGCGACTTTCATCATTAATCTTTGATATATTTTCCTAAAAGTCAAATGCTTATATTCCATTTATTTAAATTGAATGTTCGATAACGAGAATATCTTCTAGATTTCATTTTATAAAAAGACTGAAGAATCGAGGTTGAAATAAAACATGTCTTCCTTTCTTTTTTCTTTGATATATATATATATATATATATATATATATATATATATATATATATATATATATATATATGTTCTTCTCTTTGTTTCATTTCAAGGCTATCAGCTAGCATATCGAGGATCAATTAGCTTTATATGCCGATGAAAAACATTGGAGCACCAATTTGCAAGCATAGACGGCCGCCATATTTGTACAGTTTCCTTTAATAAAATATTTGTTATGATGAAAAAAAACGCATTTATTTTGATCAGTAAATTTATTGTGCAAAAGCACGATAATAAAATTAGAGAAAAAAATTATAAATCAAACTCACATTTTATTTCCTACTCCGTACGAACAGAAATTTAAAGAAATATCAGTATGAAGATATCGCAATAAAACACGAGGAAAAGAGAAAAAAAAATGAATCATTGCGAAACTAAAGAGCTAGCTTTGCATAAGAAGCAAACGACTATCAAAAGGACTGTCAAAATTGTCCTTATCTTAAATATAATACAAAATGTCTTTTCCACACAGCATAGACTAAAGTTTATAATTTCGTCTTATTTTAGTCTATACTTATTTCGGGTGTTCACCTTGTCCACAGACTGGTATACAGTTGCAAGAAACAGGTACAGAAGCGTTTTACAAAAATTATTTCTGAAATTAAAAATAAAACTGATTCCGAGAAACTTAAAAGATTTGGCCCTATTTTTAACCATTTGAAACCATTTTAACCATTTTTAAACTATATTTTACTATTTTTTACCTATTTTAAACTATTTTTTAAATATTTTAAAACTATCGTAAAAGAAATTTTCAACATATTTTTCACTATTTTTAACGTTTTAACGATTTTAAACTATATAAAAATTATTTTAAAACTATTTTTAACTACTTTAACTATTTTAAAATATTTTCCTTTTTATATTTATATTTTAAACTATTTATATTTTAACGACGTTTATCTTAACAGATTTTAAATATTTTTAACCCTTTTTAATTTTAAATTGAACTTGATTCAATACACATAAAGAAGGTTAATATCATTTAACGTCGAGTTGACCCAGATAATGGATGAAGTTTGAAAGAAAAGTTAATAATCCCATTTGAATTTCCCCCATTATGATCAATATTATATCCATGATTAAATAACATCGTATTAAAAAAGGAATGACAGAGAGAGTTTTATACCACTAAGACATATACAAAATTATACATAAATATTTACGTGCCCCACACTGAGAAAATATAACAAGCATGCAACAACAAGCAGTCTGCGAAAGAAAAACGAAAAACATTAGAATCTCAAATATAATATGGCGATCTTTCTGCGTTTCTGAAGGTACTTATGTGTTTCTGGAGAAGCGATATTTAGAAATCCAGATTCAAGCTTGGCATATTTATCTATTATGTCACTAGCGAGGACATATTCTGCAAAGGAAGAAACGGCGAGTCTTTGGATTCTCCCAGCATAAAGACTGCAAACCGGAGATATCTTCTATACCTGAAGATATATTTCCATAGGAAAACGGCGGCATAGACTTGTAAAATGCACCACCAGTTAGAGGAGGTAGATATACCCTCAGCTTGGGCCAAGAGGCATAGTCAAAAAAGGACCAGGTCGGCTTACCGCTTGGAAACTGACTGAGCGCAGGACAGAGTGACTGCTATATTGGTCCCTAAGCAGTGACGTCCCTAAGATGTCTTCACGTGACCTGCGTGACTTCGTCTCCACCAAAGGGAGATAATCGTCTTTTGTATGCCTACACAAGGATTTTGATTCTTCTAAGTACTGTGGCCCTTCCGGACAATGGAGATCATGGCATTCCACAATAGATTGTCCTTTTTAGCCTTTAAGAATTTTTGGTTTTATACCATTTCTAACCAAACCTCCTCCACTATCCATTCGTTCCAGCTTGCCAGGTTTTTTGTGGCTTTTATCTGGCCCTCTAACCATCAATCTACCGAAGAGTATTACATTTTCCAAGCCTTCTTTCCTCGTCATGTACGCCAGAAATTTCAGCGAGCTATTGTCTCTAGAACTTCATCGTTGATCCCATGTTCGGTCCATGGCATTCTCAGTATCCTTCTGTAGAACCACATTTTTGTTGCTTTAAGTCTCTTCTTCATCAGTGAGAATATTGTCCAGCATTCACTTCCATATATGAAGATTAATACTACATAGATGTTCAGTGCTCACGTCGTTTTTTTCAGGTGAAATTTTCCTGTTTCTCAATACATTGCTCAGCTTTTTGAAGACAATTTTCACTATGCCATTGCACCCTCGGATTTCAGTGCCTTCTTTCTTCAGTGAGGAGATTATCTAGTATCAGTAAATTCAATTGATAACCAAAATGTTAAGGAATATTTGAGTAAAAGACTGTATAAATCCATCCGTTGCTCTAACATACGAAAATATTCTTTCTCTCAGAGGGTAGTGAATTAGAAAATTCTCCTTACTTTAGCTCTCAATGCCAAAACTTCCGACTTATTCATAAAAAAGATTGAAATACATTTGTATTATATTGAAAGATGTTAACTGATATCAAATGTGATTTTCTTTTTACAGTAATTTTCACCTTGTCCCAAGGACACTTGCGGCAGAGGGTTTCGTTAAAGGCGTGGTTCATATAAGGAAGGGTGGAAGAAAACGTTTGGATCTAGACTTGAACAGGTTAACATTGTAGTGATCGGAGAAACATCCTCTTGGGAGTCCGTTACACAAGGCAGTGGTTCGCGGAATGAATTTGTCTGAGCGGAACGTCTCGCCTATAGAAATCGGAGCAAATGTGGGTGGTTTGCTACTGTGTAAGTGGAATGGGCGGTCCTAGTCTAGAAGTTTCTCCGAGCACTTTCAATTATAGAAGCCATAAAGCAGCGAGAAGCTTGATACATCCCGCATAGGATAGAGAGATTGGAGGGTGTAAAATTATTCTTTTCCAATAACTTTCAGTGTCTTAACCGATCATCTTTGTTCTACTCCTAATATTCTCCCAATGCAGAGTGCAAGAGCCACTCTATGTAGAGACCCATGGTGTGCTGATGTATGAGTTTAGGGGAAGGCAAGAAGTTCATTTTCTTAGGTTATACGGGAAAGATAAAGTTTAAGTGTTATATAGGAATAAAGTGTCGCTGCCGACACTTGATTTTGAACATAGATCGCCAGTGAGAAAACACAGGCGATCCCATTATTAAGTAGACGACGTGACCATAGAGAGAACGCATATATGTAGGAAGTAGCTGACGACATGTGATCGTTATTTCAATTCTATCCTCTACTAGCAGTATAACCCGACTTCATCCGGGTGTTTCATTACTGGGAATTTTGGGAGTAGTTTAAGTTTAAAGTCAGCACACCTGAAAATCGATATTAGTATCAATTGGGTGAAACTGAGGGACATCCCCAAATGTGTGTGTGTGTGTGGGGGGGGTTAACAATTTGAAGTGGGCGCCTGTAAAAAGCCGTTTTTGCGTTCTCAATCTTGCAAGGAAGGAACCTCTTTCATGGACCGTTATAATAATATTATAGGTTATTTTTTGTTTATAATATATTTTTTTTATAATTCTAATAATCTTTTGCGTTAGATTTCAACTCTCTAAATCGATTCTACGCTCTTTTTTACAGACAGTTTTTCGATTTTTCAACTTGTAATTTTTCATGCCAATTTGGACTCGATATCTGCACTGAAGAATTATCTATCAAACAAAAAAAAATCATTGAAATCGGATGAAAACTGTGGAAACACAAAAGCAACATTCGATCACACACACACACACGCACACATGCATACACACAAATTTTGATGATTATGGATATACATTACTATTCGGATCACCATTTCTAGTCTATCCTCTGTTACTCCTCTATCCACCATACTATTACTCTATTCGGATCACTATACGGTGGTTACTTTTCGAGCGAGTATTATCAAGAAAGTACTGTGAGTGTTATTCTAAGGCGTCTGGCACCAGTATTGTTCAACGGTGTACTATAGTTATCTCTGCGATTACAATATCTCTACTACAACGCTCATTATGAAAGTAACAACGAGTGTTCGTTGACATCACGAAATTGACCCAAGACATGAAGAGGCCAAGATTGTAGTGAGACAACACAAATATGATTCTACGGAAGAGTGCTTAGAATACCATAAACTGAACCATAAAAAGAATACAGAACAGAAACCTTAAATTATAACAACTGTTTCGGCACACACCTCAATTTAATCCGCAACTGCCAGTTTCATGTGACGGTAAGAATCTTCAAGGGCGGGAGAGGAACAAAGAATTAAGAGCCAACGTTAAAAAAGTATATGGATGAAACAAAACGCGAATCATGTTTGCTCTCTTGTTTTGTTATAAATTTAACTGCATCATTAAAAATTTAGATTTCGATTAATTTCAGCTGTCTTTAATCTTGAATTATCCAACATTGTTTCAGTCCGAATTTGTTAAGAAAAATATTGAAACGACAAGTCATAAATTATTCATAGGTGATAGATAGCTTATGGCGACGTCTTATTAATATTCTATGTGCTGCGTTCATTGAGTACGTGTGCGATCATGGCACTCCACAATTTCCTGTTCTCTATAGCTCTTTATAAAGTTTGACAGAACTGGAGTGAGAGACAGAGAGACTTGGTGAAGTACGATTTTGAATTATCTCGCCTAAATCCTGTTCGGCCATAAATTTACATAAGATCATTAGGTAAGTTATACGTGAATTTTTCTGTCTCTCTAGCCTACAATATGATCTATGAGTAACAAATTCTCCAAGAACACTTTTCTTCATTATGCCTCCTGGAAATTTTTTATTTCTCCTTCTAATGTTAAGTATGTGTTATTCTATTTCCATTTTCTCTTAACTGTATCCTTGCTCACATGTTCAGTTCATAGTATTCTCAGCATCCTTCTGTAGAACGATATATCGGTTGAATCAAGTCACTTCTTCATCTATGAGTAGATTGGCAAGCATTTACTGCCATATAGGTGGACTGATAAGTGACAAGTCAGTACACATTTTTTTGTTACTAACAATATTTCCCTGATTCCTAATACTTTGCTTACATTTAGGAAATCATCTTTCGCTACCCCAATGCGCGTTCGGATTTCAGCTTCACATTTTCCATCCTCCAATTTGTAATTTGTAACCAGAAATAATTTAATGAGTGCAGGATATTTTATGTATGGTAGGGCTTAATTAACACTTACCATATATTTCATTCACATACATATATATATATATATATATATATATATATATATATATATATATATATATATATATATATATGTGTGTGTGTGTGTGTGTGTTTATATGTGTGTGTGTGTTTATGTATATGTATGGAATCTGCTTAGAGCAATAAGAAAATATAATTACTCTCTAAGCTTAACAGAAGAATCCTGATGAAATCGATCTTAAACTAAAATGGCATGTACATCATTAATTTATCATAACTAACGATCGGACGCTCATGAAGGATTGCAATAAAGATTATCTATATATATATATATATATATATATATATATATATATATATATATATATATATATTCCATGATTATTTTCTAACATATTCAAGATGGTCGCCTTGTCTCAACTTCAAACTTTATGACCTGAATAACACAGTACCTAATATGTTTTACGTACTATTTCATTTTCAAGTCTTTTTTTACTGCTCTTTGGACTGTTATAGGCTGAAAATTCTCTCACAAGAGCCAGCCATCTTTTGGATAGAGTTGTATCTTTTCTAATTGATCTCTTTATCTCTAAGTTGAAATAATGATCCCTCTTCCTGCTGTGACCTTCTGATCCAGTTTTCCTCTCTACTGTTCCCTCTTTTTTAAACTTATTCACCGTTTTCTTGATGATTCTTGAAAGGATTTTGAAGATGGAAGTCAGAGTATGAAATTTGTTACCATTAAGGAAGGTTTGAGTGAACTTCTTCCTTTCACTATTGCTCATTTAGGAAGACAGTGCTTCTGACACAAAAGACTTTTAACCTGCTCTTTTTCTAGCTGAATATCTCAAAGGGGTTTTCACTGATTCATACGATAAACTGTGTTAAGATAGCTAAACGTCTTATCCGAGAACATGTAAAAGAGAAACGTAATTCGTTTCGTGTTTTTTTTAGATATTAGACGTTTTGTAGTATGGACACTTATACTGTTACAGGATTTGGACAATTTTACTGTTACAACCGGTATATATATATATATATATATATATATATATATATATATATATATATATATATATATATATGTCGATTTGTCAGGAAGGAAAATTTCTAATGTTATCGGTCTGGAGGGAGGACGATTCCACGGTGCGGCACCTTTGGAAAGTGCCTGAAAACCATACCACGGGTTAACCCAAGACTTGTCAGTGAAATTGGGTAGACGGAATATTTGGAGCCGTTGATAGCTGCGCTAGCAGTCACAAGTCATTGTGACGGAGGGTTTGAGTGTGCTGGCCTTGTTCAGATTGTTGATCACGCTAGATAATAACCTCGCTCCCAGAAACTGTAACTAAGGTATTCTCAGCATAATTGTATTATAAACCACATGTGCGCTATGCGAGTGTTGAATAAATGCATGTGCCCGAGCAAGAGTCTGTAATAGGGATTGGATAGCCGCCCTAGTAGACGGGTATCCTCGAATACGAGAAGTCAGTTATTACTATTATATGTACAGTGCATCCTAGCATTAACTATCTATTTCAATGAAATAGGGAAATTTCTTTAAATAATGATAAACATCTTTTGTTTATTAATTAATTATTGATACAAAACAAACAGATTTATAAATCTTACGTCAAAACTTTATTGAAAATTTTCAACATGTTTCATGTTTGTCTCTCTGCAAATTTCAAATCTGTCCTTAGCGTTTCGAAATATATTTTGAATCTTCTAACTGAATGCGCTCTTCAAACTCAGCTAAACTATTGATCTTTTGACGATAAAGCCTGTGTTTTTATGAAACCCCATACAAATATATCCAGAGGGGTCAACAAAGATGTATTGTTGTGAATTGATTATTAATAGGGTTCTGAAAGGGAATAAAAATGAATTTAGAAAAAAAAAATTTATGAAGTTATAAACAAAATTTGTAATTTATAGACTTCTAACATATTAAATATGAAAAAAAAAGTCCGATGGATAAATTGTCGTATGAATTACGCAAAAATGAAAATAACACTGACATCTCATTTTAACAGATATATTTGTCAAAATTATATAAAAATATCTTGAAATACTGAAGATTACATTTATCCAATATAATCACCATTGGCTATAACTACGGACTCCAAACGACTTCGCAATCTCCTGCAACTCTTCTGGAGAGACGCCTTGTTTATGCTGGTGAATGCTGCCATAATCATTGCCTTCAGTTCATCTTTGGTGGTAAAAGGAGTTTTGTTGCACCCTACACAAAATAATCAAGGGAGTTGGAGTCTGAGACCAGATTTAAGGGTTGATGTCATCGTAAAAACTGTCTGCCAGACATGACTTGGTTCTTTTGCATGTATGACATGGTGCAGAGTCCTGTTGCCAGGCATAGGGTCTTCCACATCTCACCCTTTTGACACAGGGCAGCCCTATCTCCTCCAGGTACTTGATGTAGTCCTACGTGTTGCAACCCTCACCAAAAACTTGGGTGTTCTTTTCTTATGAGATCGATTACAGTTTTGCTTTCCCAGCTACTGTACTTTCGTAATCACAATTTGACTCATCCAAATCTTTCCGAATCCTCTGCACTGTCCTCAGCTTGATACACAAACATTCTGAAATGTTTGTATTGGAGTTTCCGGCGCGAATGCCAAGCAGTACAGCGTGTTTTTTCCATATTTCGGGTTGTGTGATTTGCGTCATGGTGCTCTTTTTCTCACAGGAAATGACCATACATGTGCAATGGTAAATTTCAAAACAAACAACGCGCATGCTCGAAACTAAAAATAAATAATTGCGACAATTTATCTATCGCGCCCAGTCGATAGTCAATACTGGAACACTCTGCATGTAAAATTTATACCGAATTTTTAAAGGGTCCATAAAATTGTTTAAATGTTTTTTTTTTCTTGATAAAATGTGTACAAGGAATGTTGAACATTCTCAGCCCTACAAACGAAGCAATTCCATAACTTTTTGATGGATGCTCATTTTGCTTCACGTTGGCGAAGCATTTCCATTTGTAGACATTGTGTATAGATTTTTATACACTAGGCGCGAATTATCGCACAGTTATTAATGGTTTTATCGATGGAGTCTGTAATCATGTATGAATTCGTTTAATTAACTGGTAGGATAAAATGTGTATGTATCGTTTTGAGAGACGTTCTACATATTGTACACATCGATGAATACAGCTCCGTACAACAATTACAAGATAAAAAGCAGACAGAGGCTTAAATGTACAGTTATTATTATTATTAATATTATTATTGTTATTATTATTATTATTATTATTATTATTATTATTATTATTATTATTATTTGCATGCGAATTTATCTGAATGTTTTTATCTGGTTGGAAACAGCCAACACTATTGTCCTAGCCTCCATAT
>OZ010588.1:100098511-100113511 GCA_963932145.1 Acanthosepion lycidas
TAAAAACGACGGATTAAAAATATTTCCATTAAAATACATACATACATACATATCTCTTTCTCTCTCTCTAAATATATATATATATATATATATATATATATATATATATATATATATATATATATATATATATATATATATATATATATATATATATATATATATATATATATATATATATATATATATATATATAGTGCTGTTCGATAAAACTGACTCACCTTATATATATACTTAACAATTTTTTCGCCCATTGTTTTTGGAGTCAAACTAATTTTTAATCTTACTAACATAAATACCCCATCCCGACCACCTAGTAAAAAAGTTTACGCACCCTAAGGTATTCTATTCATATAATTTTGGATATAAATGAGATTTAGGGAAAAACTCTGTGCAAAAAAGGGACTCACTTATTTCCTGCAACTAGTAATCAATAGAAACATAACCTAACAACTTTAACTAAAGAATAATAGAGGTATAATTTATTTATATTAGGTAATATAGTTGGAAATATTTAATAGTCTATGGGTTCATCTTTATTTTCAATAAGCTTTTCAACCCTTTTTGGCATTGGCTTGATTTGGTTCTGGCAAATCTCATCTCCAAGCATTGAATTCCATTCTGATATGAAATTCACAATCAAATCTTTGTTGCTCAACTGCTTTCTCGAGAGCCTGTACTTTATAATGCTCCATAAGTTTTCTATGGGGTTGGGGTCAGGAGATTGGGGCGGCCATGTCATGACACTCACCTACTTCTCATCAAAGTATTCCCTTATCAAGTTTGATGTGTGACAGGGAGCATTATCCTGCATAAAAATGAGCTTGGTGAGGTCGATTTATACCCTTTCAGCAGAAGGGAGCAGGCAAGACTCTAAAATTCTCTTGTACGACTCGCTCCTGAGGGTCTTTTCAATAGGTTTAAAGAAACCACTTCCATGAAAAGAAAAGCATCCCCAGAACATTATACTGAACGGATGCTTGACAGTACTTACTGCTAAATTCAAAGAGCTTTCAAAGCTTCTTCAATGATCGCTTATCATTTGAATTTAGCTCAACTTTCGTTTCATCGGAGAAGAGAACAGTTAGTAAAAAAAAAATCTGGTGAGTCAGTTTTATCGGACAGCACTGTATATATATATACATATATATATATATATATATATGTATATATATATATATATATATATATATATATATATATATATATATATATATATGATTAAATAAAAAATTAGTAGCACTATCAAATCTATGTATTACTAAATTATATATATTAGATTACAAAGTGTGTTTGTGGTAATAAATCAATGTCTAATCTATATTAACAGACCCAAAAGTTACGTTACCAATAAAATATATTTGGTGCGCACCGTTTGGACAAGCACGTGGCAAACGTAAGGCGCCGGTTGATATTGTATTCAATCCGCGCCTGACGATTGCCACATGTTTCCAAAATGAGAGCTGTACCAAACTCTGAACAACAGAAACTATATGCATTATTAGTGTATGTACATGAATACATGCAGATATATGTTTCTCTCTCTCTCTTTCTGTGTGTGTTGAGTTCGTTTTACACGAGTACTCTATGAACAGGCTACTTAAAATAGGTCACATCATTGAACCTTGATACTGGTTCAACATAAACAAATACGAAATGACTTGGAAATGAGTTGGCTGAAAGAAAATAACAGACATTTCCCCATGTAATTACCGGAAGGCCAACACTTTATTTCGACGGGAAAAAAGATACATGATTTTCAGTTGCCACAAATGTGTGTGTGTGTGTGTGTGTCTTCTTTTTGTACATGCTGATATTTCCAGATGCCGTGTGAACACACCTCTAGAAAGATACTCAGAATTATAGTGGTCCTGTTTACTTCAGTGCATTATCAATAACCAGTGTAGCAAACAGACTAGTTCCACTAATGTCATTTCAACTGAAACCTAAGCCACTCTAAGTATATGCAATATCTCGGTTGAAATATGGTTGGTATCAAGCTAATTCATAACGATCTTAGTCTCTCCTTCAGCACTCCCACAAAAAAAGGAAAAAACAAAACACACTATCTCTGCAACAACAGACGCTATTATATATATACATATATATATATATATATATATATATATATATATATATATATATATATATATATATATCATAGCAGTGTTTACTTACAATTTCAGGTCAGACCCCATAGTGCCAAATAAAATTACACACACACACACACACATATATACATATATATATATATATATATATATATATATATATATATATATATATATATATATATATATATATATATATATATACGCATGTATGTATGTATGCTTTGTGGTTTTTTTTGTTTTGTTTTTTAACGAACACAGCAGACGCCAGAAACCTCTGTAAACATTGTAGGGCATCAGAGGGTAAATTTTATTCGCTTCGTTTCCCCGAACTTTAGTCCGGACAAAAGATGGAAGCGAAAAATATATTTTAGAATGAAAAAAATATATATATAAAAAAAGATGAAAGTATAATGAGACGCAAAATGAAAAATAATACAGAGATTGTTCCAATCTCACATACGCCAATTCAGATATATACACATGCATATATACACATACATATTCGAGGGCATGCACACACACACAAACACATACACATACACACTCATGCACACACACATACATATATGTATATACATGATTATATATAAGTATATATACGTGTGTGTGTATTTAGGCAGCAGATCTTCATTCAACCATGTTTCATTAAATAATATAGACATAGTATGTCTATCTTTATAGTAATCCTTTCTAATTCTCTAACTATCTTCTTGATGTCGTATTGAATCACATCAAGGAACACGCCGTAGTTTCGACTTCCTCCGAAATCATCCTCAGGAGTGAAGAAAAAAATTATTATAACTGTGATCACTGTGATAGCAATTTTGCAAACACGCGCGAACGCACTAAGCTAAAGTTAAATTAAAATTAACCATTGTGGTTATGATGTCTTTAAACAGACGTTCCCAATCCATTAGTAGAATATTACCTACAATATTCACTATATATATATATATATATATATATATATATATAGAGAGAGAGAGAGAGAGACAGAGAGAGAGACAGAGAGAGAGAGAGACAGAGAGAGAAAGAAAGAAAATAGATAGATAGATAGATAGATAGATAGATAGGTAAACACACAGATGTCCTGGAGATGGCCTTTAAGCATGAAAGAGATAGACCCTTCTGAGTGCTGCCCTCAGTGTCCACTTGATATTTACCTAGCCTCTATACTTGATAATGACAATAGCACACATATATACCTTAAAACTATATTTTATCACACACATAAGCACACTCTAAATTACGCAAAAATTAAATAACACAGATTTCATTTTAATAGATATATTTACCAAAATTACACAAAAATATTTTGAAATATAAAGAGTAAATTTATTCACTAAAATCACCATTGGCTTCAACCACGACATTCTACGACTTTGGACTCTCCTGAAACTCTTCTCGACATTCTCCTTGTTTAAGTTGGTGAATACTGCAGTATATTGCTGTCAAATATACTCTTGTTTCTCTCTATATATATATTTTATTTTTTCTTGATAAAATACAAAGAAGAATCTGCAATCTTACTGGCACTGGCCTGGCATGTCAGCTTCAAACCCCTTCCCACAGTGGTAATGTAATTTTACCTCTGCATTTTCTATAAATATTTTCATGGTAATTTTCTAACTTTTCACTTTGTTAACGAGACTCTAAGAATCTAACCGCAGTACATCCAATAATTTTGCAGTTGAATTGGCTGGATATAAACGTAAGTTCTCTGCTAAGAGTTTCTTCTCTCGCACTTCTCGCTTGTGGAACCCTCTTTCACCATCTTACGTTGCAGTTAACTTTGATGTTAAAAATAAAAATGCTAATGTCAATTCTTAACATCTGTCTTCATGTTTCTGTTATGTATTTATTTCTTCTTAATAATATTTGTCTTTCTCTCATACCCATTTAAACACAGTAACGGCTTTCGTCATAGGGGCTTTATTACCTTGCCTGAAGATTTTATTAACCAGGGAAGCAAATAAGAGGAAGGGTGTTCCACTGCCAGGAAGTGCTATAGAAGAAGCTGTTTGAATAAAAGTGTTGGTTACATTTAAGTGTTTCGACTGGAAGGATGGGGCCGACATGCCAACCTAGTAGCACTGCTTAAATCTATGCATTTGGGATACCAGTGAAAGTAGCTCCTTGCCTTGAAAATATTTTTAGAAAAGACAGAGGGAAGCCTCATCCTGTCGACATGCTAGGTCAGCACCTATCACATAGATAGATAGATAGATAGATAGATAGATAGTATATGCTAAAGTGGTATGCTTGTTTCGTAACATTTATTGACGGGCGATATGAACATAGCCAGTCGAACAAAATTCGAAATATGAGCATATCATACTTATACTGATGTCCTGGAAAAAAGGCTCGAATCAGTCACTTCCCTCTATTTCCTCCTCCTTATAGTATTATGTCCGTGTCCCTTCAGGGCGTAGGTGATTATGGCTCTCCACATCTTCATGTCTCTTGTAAACATTAATAAGTTTTGTCTTATTTCTCACAAACTTTTTTCTATCATCTTTTTATGTTACACGCTGCTTTCCACTGTCCTTCATTTCCTCAAACTCTCTTTTAATTTTCAAGTTTTCAAAAAACCCCTTCCTCATTATGTACCCCAGAAATTTTAGCCCCTCTTCTTGATGCTAAGTATATATTTCCTTTTTCTCTAAAACCTCATCGTTGCTCATATGTTCGGTCCATGATATCAGCATCTTTCTGTAGAACAACATTTCTGTTGCCTGAAGTCTCTTCTTCATCTTTAAGGAGATTGTTTAGCAATCAGTGCCATACAAGAGGGTAGATATCACCTAAGAGTTTAGTACTCTTTTTTCGTTTCTAACGAACTGTTTGTCTCTTAATACTCTTCTTGGCTTTTGGAATTCATATTTGGCCATCCCAGTGCGTCTTCCGATCACAGTGTTCTACACTTCGTACTCTGTTAGAACAATTCCCAGATATTTAAAATTCTGTATTTGTTTGATTTCCGTATCCGCCATTTCTAATTTGTATTTTTCGCTTCCTTCTCTACCTTCTGTCGGAGCTTTTGCCGGTTCCTTTACATGTCTGTTAGTCTGTTATGTTAGGATCCGCGTAATGTAGGTTGATTTTATTTGATGTTGATCGATTTTATTTTGAGCTGACGAATATTTCAATCTTTTTAAATTCGTTCCTGGACCTAGGAAGCCTGGGACGGTGAACTCGATCAACTTGCGTTTCGTTCCTCTACGCTCTCCTTGTTTTGGCTGTGCCATTTACTTCCGGCTCTTTTTTATGTTATCTCCCTTTGTTAATCCTTATTACCTCCCTTATATAAACTTAGGAAATCTTTTAAAAATCACTGGCAGGTCCTTAAGTTAGTATAGGCACTATTTCTTTTCTGTCAAAGGCACGGTGCAATGAAAGAAATAAATATGTTATTAAGTAAGGGTTACGTTTCATTGCACATGTCTGTTATTAACACTGTGTCATATGGCTAAAATATCACTCAGGACTTGGTTCTATAACACTGCGTGTCCTGATGGATGAATTTAATGCTGTCAATTACCTTTTCGTAGGTGAGACAACATTTTATTACACTATTTCTGTCCGTGTACTTTTGTTGAACTTAGTAATCCTATTTTTTTATGACCAGGTTTATTAGTATATCTGTTAGTATGCGTCTCTCTTACTCATTCTTACTTCTTCTTCCTCTTCTTCTTCTTCTTCTTTATAGTAGTGGTAGTTGTACTAGTAGTAATAGTAGTAGTTAGGTGGGGTAGAAGGATGAGTATGAACAGAAGAGACGGACGAAGACAAATGAGTAAACGAAAGAAAAATGGCGGCGATTTCTCGCCCCACAAAATTAAGCACGAATTAATCTTTATTTCTTTAAATTCGAATGTTTAAATTAAATATTTGTTTATTAGTTTTTAGCCAAGATTGATTAGCTTGGAAGAAAAAAATGGTTATCGAAGTAACGGCACATTTGCAACAATAAAACACATACTGAAGAATATGAAGTCACAAAAGCAAAAAAAAAAAGAAGACAAAATCAAGATTGATCAGTTCAATGCATTGTGTGCCATAATTGACGTCTTTTACTGGTTTTTACTCAACTTATTCATTTTAATAGTGGCGTTCTTGTTCAGCGCAAATATTATGTGAATAAAAAAAATCCAAAAGCAAGATGGCTTTGTTCTTGAGGAATAGGGGGAATCAGAAATATTTATAAAATTTCATTTTTGGTCAAAAAAATAAATTACATCCTACACATTCTTTCTTTGTAACTGCTTGAGCAATCAAAGACATTGACGTTTCGCTTTGTCTCTTGGCAACTTCAGCATATTCATTGCTTAGAAACATAAAGTTCAGAGTTTTCCTTCTCATAAGATGAGAAAAGAAAAGAAAAGAATATTGATCTATTACGTGATAACTGTCCTTCTTTACGGCAGCCAATGTTGGACAATTTCCTCAAAGATGAAGAAGAGACTCGTGGTGACAGAGATGTGGTTCTACATAAGGATGCTAAGGGTATCATGGACCGACCGTGTGAGCAACGATAACAGGTTGCAAACAATGAGGAGGCTTATACTTAATATCAGGAAGAGACAACTGAAGTTTCTGGAACACAATGAGGAAGGAGGACCTGGAGAATATGATACTCACGGGTCGAGTAGATGAAAAGAGAGACAAGGGAAAACAGTGCGTGACATACCTAGCGGACTTGGATAGGTGGATGACAGAACGTGGTCTGAGGAAAGAAGCAGAGAGAAGGAAAATGCTGCAAGGGATAGAGGGAGGTGTAAATCCATGATCGCCTACGTCCTGAAAGGGCATGGTGCATAAAAAGAAAATACAAAAAAAACCCTGCCCTGCATGAGCAATCAAAGACATTGGTGCTACGCTTTTCAACATATGTATTGCTAAGAAAAAAATGTAGTGTTTTCCTTCGTATAAGACGACGTTTTTCTTTTATTTTTAATTGTGCAAAAATAAACATGCCTCCGCCTAATACAGCCATATTAACGATGGGAGACGACCGAGATTGTGTGAATGATGATTAAATACAAATTTTTAAGATTTACTGCTGCTTGCTATGTAATGGTTGTCTGTGCTATTTGCTGAAATACTAGTTTCTGTTAGAAGGCATTCGGTTCAAAACTAATTTTAATATTCCGTGAAGTATTTTTCTTTGTCTGCTTATACTGGAATTATCTATGAGAATATATTCTCATAGATAATTCTTTACTAATTGCTTTATATCAAGTTACTGTAATTATTTGTAATAATAATAATAATAATAGCTGAACACTCGTATTCGAAAATACCCGTCTACTAGGGCAGCTAGCCAATCCCTATTATAGATTATCGCTAAGGCACATTTGAGTTAGTTTAAAACCCACAGAGCCAACCTGTGGTTTATACTGAAGATCTTATTTATAGTTTCTGGGAGGGGGCGTGTTATCTAGCATGGTCAACACAGCTACCCTCAAAACTCACGATGACTAACACTGCTATCGACAAATCTCTGTCCAACAAAGTCCACGCAAAAGGTTTTGATCAACTCGTGTTATGGTTTTTAGGTACTTTCCAAAGATGCTGCACGCTGGGATCGTCCCCATCCACACCGATAACCTCAGGAAGTTTCCTTCCTGACAAATCAACCATGTTGAGATGCGAACCCGGGTCTCATGATCAGAAAGCAAACGCTCAAACCACGCGTCCATTATTTCACTTAAAATATATCCCGATAAATATATTATGAAACGGATTATTTTTTCGAGAAAATATCCTCATAAAGTAGGACGATGTCAAAAGATTGTGGGGAGTTGTGTTATTCCAAGTTAAATAGAGTGAATATCTCAAATCTTCTTCAAATCAACCCACACTAAACATAATTACATGTCAAGCTAGGTATAACACATTACTTTGCATCGAGACATATGGTTCTGTCGATAATATTTCAGTCACTCACGTGGTATGACGTCCTAGAACCGCATCCTGAATTTACGAACTGCGTCTGCTATTCTGCGACAGTTATTGTCGCATAGCAATCTTCTATGTAAACATAAGAGAACATCATCTTTGATGGTGAATATCATCGTTTAAATGTCCGCATAACCCCTCTGAAGATGACTCGTGTAAGCCGAAAGCTTACATCAAGGAACAAATTAATAAAAATATATCCAAATTTTAGACAATTCTTGTCTTTATTTCCACCTGAAATTAAAGCAACCATACTAAGTTTAGAACGGCTCATGATCAAACATAATGGACATTCATTGTCTGTTATATTTAACAATGTATGTTTAAATAATGATCTCCTGTCCCAATTCACTATATATATATATATATATATATATATATATATATATATATATATATATGAAGAAAAATATACGGAAAAAACAAACAAAAATCCTAATATGCAATTGTGCTGTTTTAACGTTAATATAATGTCAACGTCGGACGTTTCGGTCTAATACACCATCTTCAGGACATATTCATGAACATAATTAACTTTAGACCATATTCAATTCAACATGAAAAAGACGATGAACATAGGAGCAAGAACAATCCAAACAGATAACTGAAATCTTTTATATTTTTCTTCATACTGTTGGATCTATATCCATATATTTGCTTACATATATATATATATATATATATATATATATATATATATATATATATATATATATATACCCAGACACACAGAGGCATAATACTTAGTTGAAATCGCTCAATTTCAGTGATAGACCTAACATTTTCAATTGCATGTGACCTTGTGTTTCACATTTTTGCGATCATCAGAGTTTGTATGATGATCGCAAAATCGTGAAACGCAGGGACACAAACTCATACATATACAACTGAGTCTACACACACACACACACACACATACACACACACACACATATATATATATATATATATATATTTTTTTTTCTCTTTTCACCTTTGAAAGTGAAGTCTGAAGATCCGGAGAAAATAAAATTCTCTGGTGAAATAAATTATAACTAATGGAGCCTTAAAGTGGTCTGTTTTTCTTTAAATCATATATATATATATATATATATATATATATATATATATATATATATATATATATATATGTGTGTGTGTGTGTGTGTGTGTGTGTCTGTGTGTGTGTGTTTGTGTCTCTGTGTGTGTGCTCATATTTACAAGGCTAGAGTCTGTTCTGGTATCGGGTATGCGATTTCAGAGGAATTGCTTTGAAAACCGAACTTATTGTATACTCGCGTGGAGTAATTCCATAGCCGCTTTATGACTCCGAATGCTGGCCTCTCTACCGGAATTATATTCGGCAGTTTCATGTGGTAGCATCGTACAATCTGTTGCCATAATCCGGAAGACAACATATCTGATATTAATCTGTTTTCAAAGTGTCAAATTAGCGGCACGCAGACATTTATTCAATATAAACTTCATTGGTTTGGTTATGTTGTCCCTATGATTGATGAAAGGAAACCAAAACTCCTTCTGTACAGACAAGTGCATGACAGATCAACCCCTGTTGTGGTGCAAGGATAAACTTAAGACCACTCTAAATTCTTTTGACATCCCACCGTCGTCCTTTGAGGAAGTGGCTTTTGATCGTGTCAAATGGAGGATCAAGTGCGTAAAAAGAATTTCATCTATTGAGAGGTCACGCATTGAAAATGTACGTATTACAAAGCAGATCACTAAACACTGGTCTAAAATTATTGCAGAATTCAGGCATTGTTCGTTTTCTTTATATATACTGTTGTTTAGTTCGCATTGAAGCTTTAAATACGTCAATGCACAGCAGACATCTAGTGCAACAATAGAGGAACATGCTGTTGAAATATCATACGTCGACAAACCAAGAGAGCGTAAATTTTATATATACAATAGAATACCTCAGATCCGGAATACCCCAAGTTCGGAATCCCTCATATCCGGAGTGCCTCATATCCAGAAACCCGTATATTCGGACGTGATTTTGATCTGTATATTTGAACTATCTGGGTAATATGTAACTGATTTGAGATTTCTGATTTTCAGGAAATTTACTTTGGGTAATTACTTATGCTTATTTTCCTCTAATGGCTTGTATTGGTGCAAAATATGAAGGGGATAAGAGGAATAGAACATCGTTGGAGTTATCGCAAAAAAGTCGAAATTTCAAACAGACTAGATGCTCGTGAAAGTTTATTGTAACTAATGGCTGAGTTCAACTTAGGAAAATCAACATTGTATGATAGAAAATCTCCCAAATAAACTATTCTCCAGCGTTCACACTGTCACAATGAACAAGGAAATAAAAAAAATATGATTGTGATGAAACCTGGACTGTAATTTAAAAAAGCTATTGTAGAAGTTGTCAGTTTTATGGAAAGAAAGCCAACATTCATCTTTGATGATTGCAATAACGCATGCAGAGTTAAAAAGTGTCTTTCGTTTAAAAAAATTCATGAACAAAAGCAAAACGAAATGCGGACAAGTTTGAGAATGAATTTAGAAGAGAAAGAATCATCATGCAACAGCGATTAAAAAAAAAAACTCCTCGTTACATTATTTGTTTTGCATACGTGGCATACTTAATTTCTTGAATTTTCATTAAGAAAACGTAATTTTTTTTTTCCATAAAATCAATTCCGTTATATTTCACTCACCATTAGCTTATATTGTTTACTATAAAACATTGAAAATAAATGTTAAACCTGATTTCAGTTCTTTTTAATCTAAATATAACCACTCATAGGAGGACTATGTATACAATTTCTCATATCCGGAAGTTTGTATTAGTCCGGTTGTCAGCGATTCTATAAGTAAATCCACATTTCTTCAAATAATATGGCCATTGTTTTTACATTTTAACCGGTTCGATCAAAACAGTTGGGCAGGTAATGAAAACCAGGATCATTTTTATCATAAAACGATATTATCTTTAATCAAATTCATATATATATATATATATATATATATATATATATATATATATATATATATATATATATATATATATATATATATATATGTGTGTGTGTGTATATATATATATATATATATATATATATATATATATATATGCACACATACACACACAGTGGGTGGAAACAAATATTCGTACGCATACTAATTTTTAGTTTATTGTACTTGCAAGTAATGAATAAACATACTTTTCATATAATTAACTGACCGCAGATGCATAATAATTAAATATGTAAAGAAAACAGAAAAGAAAATTGATTTAATAGAAATAAATTCCATTTATTCATTTTAATGGGTGAAAAAGGCATTCGTACAACACAAAAAAGAAGACATAATCTTCATTTAATAGTTTGTAGAATGAACATTATTCACTTCTACAGCATCCAACCTCTTCTTGAAGTTCTCAATTAATCATTTGCAAATTTTAGTATTTTTTTTCATTCTTCTTCGCATATGGCCTTCAGATCTGGAATGTTTGTTGCAGCTCTCGATTGGATTTGAAATTTCGATTCGGTTTAAATCTGGAGACTGATTTGCTCTTTTCATGATTATTTTTACCAGGCCATTTCTTCACAGTCTGCTTAGAATCACTATCTTGTTGGAAGATCCAGTCAGGAGGAATTTCAAGATTTCCAGCCGAAATTATTAAATTGGCTTCCAAAATGTTTTACTATGCTGAAGCATTCGTTCTGCTATCTATTACTGATATGTTACCAGTACTTTCTGTAGAAAAACATTCCAAAAACATAATGCTGCCACCACCAAATTTTAATTGGAAATATGTTCTTTTGTTTGAAGGCATCACCATATTTCCTCTATACATGATTTCTATAATGACGTCCAAAATACTCAATTTCAGTTTCTTCTTACCATAATATATTTTCCCAATACGTCTTTCCTCATCGTTTATGTACATGATAATGAATTTCAACCTGGCATCTCTGTGTCTTTTCAATAGTAGTGGAACTTTCCGAAGGGACTTTTTATTGTTCCTATGAATTTCATTGGTTATTGTCACTTTAGTGATACAGATTCCTGATGAAAGCAAATCCTCCTACAACTCTTGACAAGTAACCATTGCATTTATTCCGTGGAGCACCTGACCTCACTTTGGTTTTCAATAGTTTTGAGGTTTTATACCTTGAAGTGAATGGAATACTTTGGTTGTCTGAGATTTTCCTCTAACTACAACCTACTTTCCGGAGCTTAACAAAAATTTATTTTTGTGAATCTGTCAAATATTTTTATCTTGCCATGATGAAAACCTTCTTGCCCGAACATCAATTGCAGAATGTTCTGTTTCTATTTGGGAGCCTAAGAATGATTACTGATCATATTATTGGAACATTCTAGAATATTCCACTTGAATAATATAGAGTATTATAGCAATTTATAAGTTTTAAAATCTGAGAATTGTCCCACATATTAAAATGGATAAAAAGGATATATTTCTATTTTTTCTGTTTTCTCTTCATATTTAGTTATTATAATTCTGAGTAAAGTTAGTTATATAAAAATTACGTTTATTCATTAGTTGGTAATACAATAAATTAAAAATTTGTATGTGTACAAATATTTGATTCGACTCACAGTATATATATATATATATATATATATATATGTGTGTGTGTGTGTGTGTGTGTGTGTGTGTGTGTGTGTGTTTGTGTGTGAATATGTATATATATATTTGAAGGTAATGAGAACAAAAAAATATATATAAATTCTAACGTTCACAGCAATAATTCAAAAGTGGGCTCAATACCAATAGTAGAGGAATAATTTTTATAATTTTTTCTTATAGGCAAAAATAATTTACTCACCTACATTGTTTACATTGTTTTTGTCTATATGAAAAAATTATAATATATATAGGTTGATTTCTATCTTTCTCTAACATGTTTTTCCTACCATATTTTAATCTGGTGTTGCTGTAAGAAATATATGTATGTGTGTGTGTATGTGTGCGTGTAGGAAATAGGAGAAAATGGAAAAGATTTTAATGAATATATGTTTCGCTTTCATGTGTTATGTCGTTGTAATCTGATACAAATAAGACAAAATTAAAATTATATATATGGGGCGGTACCACGGCGTGGTATAATGGTTATAAAGCTTGTCTTGCTAGATCATTTACGATTGAGTAGTGTGTTCGATCTTCACTGCGTGCCCCATACTTTCGGCCTTGTGTCACATCTAAGCCTATGTGTGTGTGTATAAGCATAAATTTATATTTTTGTATGTGGTTAGAGTTACTTCTAATACAATAGAAATCTTAATACTATATAAAATAATCATTAGCTAAATCATGAAGGTTGTATTGATTTAATAACAAAAAGAAGATGAAGAGGGGAGGAGCAGGAAGAAGAAGAAGAGGTAGAAGGAGAGGAGGAGGAGGAAGAAAAAAGAACAAGAAGAAGAATAATAAGAAGAAGAGTAGTTAATTTTTGAAGGAATCTAAATAAAACAGTATATGAACAAAAATGTGATCGTTTACATAACAACACATTAAATGCATTAGTTGCTCCACATAAAGAGGCGGGCCATAATTTTGATTTAAAAATCCTTCTTTAATTAAAAGAGAAAGAATTTACTAACATGAAAATGTACAGAAAGTGCTTTGATCTTTAGATCATATAGGTTTATACAACGTTTCATTCTTCTTAAAAGGTCTTTTATCACAATGTTCCACAGATAATAAAGGTCATAAAGGCATAAACAAAATTAAACGAAATGAAATCGTTTAGACTATTTACCGAAACTCTTATTTAAATATTCAAATTAGAAATTTCAGCTTAACTCCTCCATCGTACACAGGTATATCAACGTAAACATCAATTTCATGAAATCCTAAATGACGAAACGCCTCATAGAGAATCTTTTCCACTTTGTCATTAATTTTTCAGTATATATATATATATATATATATATATATATATATATATATATATATATATATATATATGAGGCCTCACGCATATACACACACACACGATTATAAAAACTTACACACATCATACTCACTCACTCATTAATAAGCCAAATGATAACCACCACCCACAGTAATACACACGCTTACACATATCATACTCACTCACTCCCTAAGAACCAAACACACAAACACACACATCCCCTCCCCTATTTAACAAAGCTAAGAAAGACTATGAAACGGCCCTAAAAGATAGCATATTCCCAGCAATACTCACATATTCACCACAGAATACAAAAAAGGCCAACAGGAGAAGAAATATCATATGGTTCAACCCACCGTACAGCAAGAACGAAAAAACAAACGTAGGAAAAATATTCTTCAAACTCTTACACAAACACTTCCCAGAATCAAGCACTTTACACAAGATATTCAACAAAAACATAGTAAAAATCAGCTACAGCTGCACCGAGAGCATGGCACAAATAATAAAAAAGCACAATAGGAAAATTACCAACAAACCACACGAACAAATTAAACCCACGTGCAACTGCAGAATAAAGAACGAATGTCCCTTAAACGGAAATTGTTTACAAAACAACGTAATATACCAAGCCACGATAAAATCACCAGATAATGAAGAAAAAGTATACATAGGAGTAACTGAAGGACCCTGGAAACAAACAAATTATACACACAAAACATCTTTTCATAAATAGTAAATATGCGAACAGTACAATACTTTCTAAGTATATCTGGGAAATTAAAAACAAAACGCACATCACACCAAAAATATCTTGGAAGATAAGGAAAAAATCATCAGCCTAAAACAACCAATCAAAAACATGCAAATTTTGCTTGGAGGAAAAAATAGCTATCATTACTTTCCCCGACCAAAATAAATTATTAAACAAAAGATTCGAGCTTATCTCAAAATGCAGATATGAAAATAATTTTTTACTACGTAACCTAAACAATAAAAAACGGGAAAAATAAAATAAAAAC
>OZ010588.1:100118511-100121011 GCA_963932145.1 Acanthosepion lycidas
GTCCACATAGAAAAGAAACTAAGAGTGGACTATATTAATGATTTTACGAGATAAATGAATTGTAAAAGATTGAATTTTAAAATTCGTTGTAAATAATATTATAATAAGATTAATTGAATGTCAGTAAGTATCAATGGTTAGGAATTAAGGCAATCAATGCCGCTAAATGTGATGCAATTTTATGTACAAGATGTGTGCTTTTTTTAGAGTTTGAACTGGAAATAATTTTACACTAAAAATACATTCGGGATCATGAAGAAAGCCGTGCCAGTGGTTAGGAATTGAGGCAATAAATATGGGTAGCATGTGTGCGTCAAAATCCTAAATTATTCTAGTCTAAGAATACATTAAAAATTACGAAGAAAAGATTGACAATGGTTAGGAACAGAGGCTATCAAGAATAATAATAATAACAATAATAATAAATCTATTATAAATACAATATGTGTGTGTGTGTGTGTGTGTGTGTGTGTGTGTGTGTGTGTGTGTGTGTGTGTGTGCGTGTAAGTGCCTGTGAGAGAGTGGAAGTAAGTGCGAATTTTATTGTATTGAACTCTCCAGAGACATATATATGTGGATGTTATGTGTGCGTGGGAAAATTCCAAATTATTTAAGCGTAAGTATATATTGCCAATCAATAGTTGGCAAGAGATGCAATCGATAATAATAATAATAATAATAATAATAATAATAATAATAATAATAATAATAATAAAATCAAAGCTACCTTCAAAGGCGGTAAACTAAAGAAAACTACAGATTTATACCTTGATAGCAATAACAAGATTAAGGAACTAGAACAAGATGGAAGATAAAAATACTTAGGAATTAATGAAGAAGACGGAATGCAACATTCAATTATGAAGAAAAAATCCGAAAATAATATTATAAAAGAGTACATTTGATAATAGAAAAGGAACATAATGGGGCTAATAAAATGAAGGCCATCTAAACATTAGCTACACCGTTAGGAAGATACAGATTTAATGTTGTTAAATGGAAGATGAATGACATTAAAAGATTGGACGCCAAATTTAGAAAAATGCTTGCCCAAATGAGGATGCACCAACCGAAATCAAATGTTGATAGAATCTACGTAACCAGAGCTTTAGGAAGACAAGGTTTAATCCAACCTGAACTAACTGTAAAATCTACAACAATCGGATAGGAAGCATAGCTCACAAAAACCAATGACCTTCTCATACAAATAGCAATACACAATGTCCACTCCATCAACAAAGAAGCTGCACTCTTCAAGAAACAGCTTAATATACCTGAAATCCTTCCAACAAAAAACGAAGCAAATACTATTTACGGCAAACGAGTAAAACAGAAAGCAAAACAACTTGGCCAAATGAAATTACAAAGAAAAAAAAAACAACTGGGAGGATAATGCGTTGCATGGCAAATACATAAAAAGAACGAAAGAAGCAGATTTGGACCAATATAAAACACATCAGAGACTGAGGGGCACTAGGTTGAAAGCTGAGACGGAAGGTCTAATTATTGCAGCTCAGGACCAACGTCTAGCAACCAGATCCTATCAGTGTCACATAATCAAAGATAGAACTAACCCGAAATACAGGATCTGCGGAAGATATGATAAAACTGTCGACTATTTTATCTCAGAATGTACGAAACTAGCATAAAATGAATATACCCAAGGCCATAACACGATAGCGACATATGTGCACTGGAAGTTATTGTTGCGGATCCGATAGCAATGCAGTTCCGGCCTACGAAAAGGTGGCCTTGTGCCAGACACTATACACGACTACCGAATCCGCTAATAAAGTAAAAAAAAAGAATTTATATATATAGCGTGTTCTTTCACTGTAAAATTATCACAATTGCCTCGGTGAGGAAAAAGAAGGGTCGTTTAACTCGTGCATAGAATGTGAAAAATAAGTAGACAGGAGGAACGACGAAAGTAAGTCTGGTAAAAGCACAAATATAAAATTTTATTATATTTTTTTTTAACAAGTAATTTGTCTCGACAGTGGAGACATTCAGTAAAGTTACTGTATCTTTGCAATAAATGAAAAGGTTGTGACAAGTAGATTGATAATATTCCGCGCCAAAATGAAAATCAAAATGGCTAAGGCGGGAAAAGTTTCTTCAGAAGGAAGGTTCTGGAAAATAGTCTACTTGTGAAAAAAAAGTGTATGCGTACACAACAAGGAAGGAATACTGACTGCGAGGTTTAATAATGTGTGTGTAATGTAATCTTTTTTTTTAAACTGGTTCGTAAAGATTAGAATTCAAAAGAGGTGTATGAAAAGTTCATCATTCTTCAGTGAAGAAAAACTCTACGTTCGCTGGCAGTGAACGGAGAAAAGTTCGAACGAGTTGTTCGCTTTAAGACGAGGGATATTTCTTGGAAAGGTATAATGACGACAGTACGTAGTCGCTGCGTTTTCTAGCAGAAAACGGAGAAAAGTTCAAACAAGTTGTTCGAAGACAAATTGCAAATCACAGGAAAATTATTCGGAATGATGAG
>OZ010588.1:100123511-100131011 GCA_963932145.1 Acanthosepion lycidas
TTTAGTTTGCTATAATTTCATTTGCCACATTTAATTCGTGGTTCTTATCAAATTTAATTCAGGTTAGATTTGCCGAAGGGACCGATAAGCGATTGATCTCTCAGATATGGACGTTATCATAAATGATAACTTGATATTAATAAAATATAAACAATCAGTTTCGCTCTCACTTAATCGATAAATCAATGCCTGTTGCTGTCACGATGTTACTGAGAACTATTTACATGTAATGTGTAGTTTAATTTTGAATCTTATTTCTTTATATTTTTTATGAAATGTTTTTGTTATGTCTTGTTTTTCCAAAGGAAAATCTCAATTATATTAAATAATACAAAGACGAAGCTCCAACCCACCTTAAAAAATGTTATCTTGTAAGATTTACTGAGGTGTTTATCGAACATGGACACGTTTAGTATTCCCGTTTCTATTCATATTGCAAAGGAAGTACTCGGCGTTAATATCGACATATTTACTATACGAATGTACTTCAAAAGGTTTCAATATTAAATCCATTCTAAATAATTTTGTTGTAGAATTAGCTGAATGTCAAAACGAAACATATTAACGCAATCAATCCTAACAAAAATAAACCATGTGTATAATTATATTTGTAACAGATAACATATTGTCATAGTGATTTTCCAAGTAGAGCTTGGATGTGGCACAAGGCCGAAAGTAAGGGGCAGTCAGTGAGGATTGAACTCGCTACTCAGTCGTAATTGTTCTAGCGAGACTAGCTTGCTAACCGTTACACCACCTCGACGTGCATTAACCTATTGCCATTTGGAAAGAAAATGAGAACTGCCGACACATAGTTTCGAACGTGGCACTCTGGATTTATGAATATGTTTATCGCCAGGTTTATAAATAGCAGTGCCAGGCTACTTAGTGTAGTGGACTATGAGTTGATTATTAGTTGATTCTTTCTTTATATATGCGGAGTGCCTTCAACAAGAGTGCGATCATGGCTCTCCACTTCCCCTTATTTCTTGTAGCTCTCAATACGTTTCGTCCGTTTGCTAGTCCGCCATGCTATTTTCTGTCATCCACTTGCTTAAGCTCGCTGGGAATATTATGGGATGCTTGCCCATGTCTCGCTTTCCTTCTATTTCACCCGTGACCATCAGATTCTCCAAGGCCTCCTTTCTCATTATGTGTCTCAGAAGTTTCAGCTGCCTCTTCCTGATGTTAAGTATAAGCTTTCTCCTTCTTTGCATCCTCTCCAAAATCTCATAGTTGCTCAGAGACTCGGTCCATGTTATCCTTAGCATCCTTCTGTAGAACCATACCTCCGTTGCATCAAGTCTCTTCTTGAGGAGACCGTTCAACTTCCGCTGCCGTAAAGGATAATGTTTTGATTACGAGTTGACTATTGGTCGGAATACGAGTCGATCAATGGATTGATTAGGAGTTGGTTACTAGTGAATTACTAGTTGACTACTGCTTGAATGTGCGTGATCGTCGAATAACTATTGGGCGTTAAGCAGAGCCGCATTACTAAGAAGATATTCACTGAATATCTTAATAAGTTCGATGTACTCTTGCTTCTTTAGTTTGTGTTACGTATTTATCTGCAATTTGTAATTAAATACTATTTATTTAACATTGAAGCCTTGATTTGTACTTTATCATAAACGGCCACCAATACGAATCACAAAACATATATTTTCATTAATTAATAGATTCGTTTTTTACGGCTTATCAACCCATTCCAGGTTTTGTCTATACCTCTGACATATCTCTCTATACATATGTCTTTATTTCTGAAATGAGGTATTATGATTAATTACATTATTTACGGACTGTTATCCTCATCTTCATTGTCATATTCACAACGTTTCAACCGTTATACGCTCCGGTCTTTATGTCTATGTCTCCTTAGTTATCTGTCTATATCTCTGAGATGAGGTATTATGATTAATTAAATTTTTTTACATTATTCGGACTGTCATCCCCATCTTCATTGATATATTCACGGCGTTTCGGTCGTTATACGCTCTGGCCTTTATGTCTATGTCTCTCTATATATCTGTCTATATCTCTGAGATGAGGTATTATGATTAATTAAACTATTTACATTATTCCGAGTGTTATCCTCATCTTCATTGCCATATTCACAACGTTTCGGCCGTTATATGCTCGGGCCTTTATGTCTATGTCTCTCTATATATCTGAGATTAGGTATTTTGATTAATTGCATTATTTACATTATTCGGATTATTATCCTCATCTCCATTGCCAAATTCACAACGAAATAAAGGGTTCGGTACGAAATTCTAATCACCTGAAGAACGCCGCTGCGTACAACGACTGAAACGTTGTGAGTATAGCATTGAAGATGAGAATAACAGTCCAAATGATCTAAATAATGTAAGTAACCATTTCAGGTTATTTAAAGCCGGAAAATATTTTTAGACTATAAGATCTTCTTTTAGATAATAATTAATTTAGTGCTACAAGTATCACCAATTAATCCATTACTGGGGGGAGAAGAGGTTGAATCATACCAGTGGCCAGGGTATTTGCACGAGAGGGAATAATAACGAACGCGACTGGAATTGGAACTCGCAGATAAACATTTCCGTCGCATTATCCGTTAGACCTTCCGCACATCCAAGCACGGAGAACAGGCTACTCACAAGTGATATTTTTTTATTAAGCTGCGTATATATTCAAGGCCTTATATTCCCCAACCTTTTATTCAAATATTTAATATGATTTAATTTTTGAGCTCAAATGAAAAAGCACAATACAAACTTACAAAGAATTTATCGAATTAAATGTTAAATACATATCATTGACTAATGAAGTAAATAAAAGGCCTCAAACAGACACAATCACTGAAATATTGCCCGTTACACATATATCTATACGCACACACACACACACACACACACACACACACACACATATATATATATATATATATATATATATATATATATATATATATATATATGTATTGATAAAATTAGTGGTTAATACACACACACACACATATATATATATATATATATACATATATATATATATATATATATATATATATATATATATATATATATCTTTAAATATATAAATATATCTTTAAATATATAAATATTATATATATACATACATTCACATACAAATATATGTAAAAAAATTTCCAAGCGTATAGAATCCAGGTAGAATTGAATGTCCAGAACAGAGTAAGATAATATAAAAGGCACAAACACTAATATTCCATGGTTATAATTTATTCCACTGGAATGGTAATTACGATCCAAATCATCCAACCTACAAATTCAAAAAGAAATGAGAGAAAATAACTCCGGAAATAAAAAAAGGAATTTAGTGTAGAGTGTATGTATGACAGTGAGCGACGAATGTGAGAGGTAAATGAAAGATCTAGAGAGGGGTAGCAGACGAGAGAACAGTGAAGGTGTCGATTAAAATTTAAGAGAGAGAAGTTTTTAACTGAGGAGTCTAATACACGGTTTGAATGAGTGAGATACAGATTAATATGAATTAATTTCCTATGTATAATTCATTACTGAATCGCTGACCTAAATTAAATTAAAAACCGACACCGGAAATGGGTGAATACATTTGTGGTGACATGTACACAATAAAAGGCGATATGATCTAAACTTAAAATTCAGAAGATGAGAGAGAGAGAGAGAGAGAGAGAGAGAGAGAGAGAGAGAGAGAGAGAGCGAAAAGAAACATGTGGAAGATGTGGGGGAGCATCTAAAAACTAAGGGCATTTATAAAAGAGCCGCTGTGTAATCAAGAAAATATGACAAAATTAATATCAACTACAGATTACAGATTAAATATAAACTTATAAAAAATAACGAATATTTAAACTAACAAGGACCTAGTATTTCTATGCCCCAAAAACACATACACATACATTTACACAACAGCATATTTATATTTACACGTATATACATATATATACGCGTGTACGCATATATATATATATATATATATATAGATATATAGATATATAGATAGATAGATAAAGATATAGATATATATAATTATTTATTTAAAAAAATTATAACATAAATATGTTATAAAATCACTACAAAAATAGCCATTTTGTTTCAACACACCCGGTGTCTTATCAAGTGATCACTATTTTTGTAGTGATTTTATTACATTTTATGATAAATTTTTTAAAATAAATAATTATATCTGCTTTACTTTGTATTGAGCACTCTTTTAAGAATAGTAATTGTTGGTTATTGGAATCCATTCCGTATACACAAATTATATATATATATATATATATATATATATATATATGTGTGTGTGTGTGTGTATACACATCCATTCCATACATCTACGCACATATACATACAGACATACACATACGTGCATATTACCATATATACATAAAACCTTACACACATTCATCATACTCCAACTTGAATGTTTCTAGCGCTACTCCCTGGAATACGCGTAACAACAGTTTGATATATTACCTGTTTTCCGTGAAGAGTTTTCTATGTTCCCGTTCTCGTTCACTACCTAGGTGGTGACCGCTTGGCGATACCAATTGCTGTAAGCTCAGATGTGCAGGTGGTATGATGGATAACGGCACAGGGCCGTTATATTCACTTATGAGTAGTGAGTTCAATCCGCAGTGGGTGATCTATACTTTCGTCTTTATGCCACATCTAATCTAGGCTTAGTAAATCACTTTGTCACGTCGACGTTGTGCAATGTTTAGAAAGCTTGTTTCTCAAGATCAATTACGACTGAGTAGTGAGTTCGATCCGCAGTGGGTGATCAATACTTTCGGCTTTGTACCACATCTAATCTACGCTCAGAAAAGCTATTTGGCGCATCATCGTTGTGGAGTGGTTAGCAAGCTTGTTTCCCTCGATTAATTACGAATGAGTGGTGAGATCGATCCTCCAATGCGGCTCGGATCCGTTATATTCCCTTAGGCGCAAACATCCTTGCAAAATTTGTAAATCCGCCAATTCTCCCTCCAGGTAGGGTTTAATTAATATGACTTGTATCTTAGTGGTTTTATTGTCTTGCTTTTAGTGAAATGGTTATTTTTTTTTTAAAAAGACAGGTTATCCTTAGATATGGGGAACGGATCGAAAAAAAATTACTCACATATATTAAATAAATCGTTCAAAGATTCTGTGAAGGTTACCTGAATGGGCAGATACTTGAAGAAGCGTGAAGAGCGCAATGGCTTAATGTTGTGATAATACCAACAAAGATACGAATATAAGTGTGAATGTAGGCAATGAAGATAATAACTCATTATCCCAGAATTTCGGACAGATGTTAAATGTTTCGTTTCAAAAAATAGCAAAAATTGATTCGAACCCCAACATCTGTACCACGGAGCTGCTGTCTATACAGTAAAAACAAATGCAAGAAACAGAGAGATTTTAGTTTGTATTTATGACGTCTTCAATTCTCTTGAAATGAAAAACGTCTGTTCTCGCAAAAATAATCCTTTTCAATACTATGCCTTTACAGACGCAGATTTTTTTTTCCGAGAGAAATCAGATTACTATACGCATTTCTGCTAAGATGACATATACCTAAAATTCCATACAGTTAAGCCTCCTCTTCTAGAACTAATTTCATTATTATAGTACTATTATCTACTTACACGCTCATATCTCCATTTACTTTCAGTCGGTCGATCGAAACAAAAGTCCTTCGGATTGTCCGTCACAAAAAGCCTAAACAAAGACGTCAAGTCGACGCAAAAGATTACAGAAAGTTTTTTTTTTCTCAGAAACTTTTATTCATAGTAATTCATTGCTTCATTATTCAGCCAACTTTTGCTAACTTTCTACTAGTCCGAGACTCGAGAGCCAGTCAAGGTAGAAAATTAAAGACGAAGCACTGACCATGAATAAGTTGTGTGATATGAATGCAAGAATGATAGAGAATGAAGTAGAAAGTAAACCTTACGAGAATAAGGAAGACAGATAACAATTGACCCGCACCGCCGACTTGAAAAGGTGAATATTAAAGTGTTCCACGAAGTGACAGTTGTTGCGATAAAGCCGTTCGAGAAGAACGTCTTTATAAATATGTAAGACGGACGGAATAAAAGCGGAGAATTATTAGGTTGGTGCAAAAATAATGACGTAATAATGTTGTTTTTTGACGTTAAAAAATACGTCAAAAACGATATTATTACGTCATTATTTTTGCACAAACCTAGTAACTCCTAGAAAATGACATGGTGTGTCCGAACTATAATCGTCTGAGCAGGTGGAACTAAACACTGTAGCTCGCCTGAACATTTGCCATGGACATAGCAATACAATAGTATAGCGACAGGGTTTCAAATTTGCGTCTGTGGTACAGAAGATGCAGAATATGGAAAAGGTTTTACTCAACAATACTACTTTAACGGATATGAACACTATCAACAAAATGTAAATTGATAATTGAGCAACTCCAGTCAACATATTGTAGTAAAAAGATATATTAAAATTAATCTGATACTAGTAAAGCTTTCTTATATGAACTGTTATTTAATCTATATTTGGGGGAAGAGAAGAGATAGATTCATACCTTTTGTCAGTGTATTTATGTATTTGGATTCGGAACTCAACGCAACTCACAATCTTTGTGTGTCAATAATCGCAAAAAAAAAAAGTAAATAAGCACTATTTAGGTTGATAGTATTATAAAACACATTTATATATTTTATTAGGTTGGTGCAAAAATAATAACGTAATGATGTCGTTTTTTGACGTTTATACGTCAAAAAACGACGTCATTATTTTTGCACCAACCTAATATTTTATTATTTTATTTATTATAGTTTATATTTTATTTTATTTATATTTTATTTTATTTATAATTTATTTTATGTTATTTTATTTTTATTTTATATTTTATTTTATTTATTTTTGTTTTATTTATATTTATATAAATATTTATTTATTTATTATTTTATTTATATTTATATTTTATCTTATTTTTATTTTTTATTTTGTTTTACTTTTATTTTATTTATATTTTTATTTTATTTATATCTTAGTTTATTTTAATTTTTTAATTTTTTTTTATTTTATATTTTGTATATTTTATTGATATTAGCATTATTGACATTGGGTTTGAAACAAATTTCCCGCTCGCTGCAAAGTTTACCCGTAAATAATTTTCGCGTAAGTTGTTGTGCACTTTGATCGAATTTGTGTTTGAAATATAACAAGTATATAACTAAACTTATGTCCATTGTCAATTCTTGTTCAATGAAACATGTATTAAAGAGGGTTTACTGCTAACATACACAATTATACACGAGTTCAGATCAAAAACTAATAGAATTGTTGTTATGGTAACAGAGTTAAAATAAGCATACAAACAATTATTATTTTAACAGCTATAATCGAGCGGTGTTAGAAAATCCCGGATAATACAATTTGTAAATAAAAATATATTTGAACAAACCGATATCAGAGAAAAAAATCAGTAAAAAATGAGAAAACGCTAAAGATAACCCTGTTGGACGAA
>OZ010588.1:100133511-100188511 GCA_963932145.1 Acanthosepion lycidas
TATATATATATATATATATGTATATATATATATATAAAATGAAGTGTTTAACTCCGATAAGCTTATACAAAACAATAAAAACTACAATACGACAGATAAAATTAATAATAATCATGAAGAGTGTATTGACAAATAGGGAGAAAAAATAAAATAATATTAGAAAAATTCAGAATTTATACTAGCAGAAAACCGACTGCATATAGATAGAAAATGAATATAAAGAAATAGAAACGATTTTAAGACAAGAAATGAAATTGTCTAGATTAAATGACATGTTCGGTGGAGGGGTAGGTGTATCCAAAAAAAAAATTCGATAATTATTTTCTCACTCTCAATCCTTCATTATATCAAGAATTTTACAAGAAACGAGAACCGATTACGCAATATTTCAAGCTCAGTTTAGGTTTATAGTTCGTAAACATTCATTGAGATGAGGTCAAGCCATAGATTTGTCTGCGGAATATTGTTACATTATTGTTACATAATTATAGTGAAATGATTAAAGTCTTTTTGTCAAATGAATGTTATGTTTGGTCTTATATTATTTTAAAATATTACTTTTAACAGGCTTTATTTTCGAAATGGAATAAAATCATTCTAAATTTCAGAATTTCGCTATTGCCCATCAAAATAACTGGAAGAAAGTAATCTAAAAACAGCAATGGAAAAGAGAGGTAACAAATTGCAAACAAAATAGCTCCAGTTTGTTCAACTTAGGAAACTGAGCATTGCAACCAAAGTATTCTAAAATGCTGCCAATAAAAAAGTAGAAATGAAAAATAGCTAACAACAAATCGAATATAGCATCAAAATTTATATTTTTTTTTATTCATTTGATAAATAAATGCATAATTATCATCAATGTTTCCGTAAAACTTGATATTTCCTGTAATAAATTCTTACTAAATATTATTATTGTTATCACTTTCCTTAAATGTAAGGTTTACATTTACAATTCCTTTAGGCTAACCCTGAAAAGAAATGTTGATCAAAACTGCCTAAAACCTTTAAGTGCGTATTACCGCAAAATGAACAAATGTTGAATACACCGCCATGCCGTCGAACGTAGCATATACACAAAACACATTATCTTAAAAAAAAACATTATTAAAAAAAGTAAATAAAAAAGATTTCAAAAGTATTTTAAAGAATTAAAATTCCCAGCGTCTCTCGTTCGTGCGCATGTGCAGTCGCATTAACGTATACAAACTTAGTTCGATGAAGTCCTAAGGGACAAAACACGCAGCACTGTCATAGATCTTTCCTCCAAAGCTGTCCTAGATAAAAATGTATGTTTTTATCCCATATATATATATATATATATATATATATATATATATATATATAACAGATCTCTGTACGCCTGTGTGGCTGTCTCTCTGTGTGTTTATGCTACTTATACGCGTCCATATTTCTCGACCGATTTCGATTAAATTTTACACACAAATTGAAAATTAACCATTTCAGGTCAAAACCAAATTTTCTATCAACAGCCCATACCCCGCAACCCCCGGGTTTGGCAGAAAAATCTATAAAACTGAAGGTGGGGGCTACTTTTTGCTAAAACCAAAGCAAAATTACACGCGAACAAAATGTTTAGTGGATGAGCTGATGTTCTTGTCACTTAATGCAAAACATTAGCTCATGTTATGATGTTTATGTGGAGTGCTTGATAAATTTCCTGCGACATTGGCTTCACACAAAATTTCCAAAATCTGTAAAAGATAAAAAACATCGGGCTTTTCTTACTATTTAAAATAGAAGCTTGAATAAAGACCATTTTTTATCCAATTTTATTCAAATATCTCGCAAATCATTTGTAAGAAATAAGATAGTGTGGTTTTTGTTCTGCTCGCTCTCTCGTTTATGGCGAAAAAACCACTAAAAACTGTTCAAAAAGCCCGTTTTTAGGTCATAACTTCCTGTTTTTTCATCCGATGCTTTCAAAAATATACCATGTAAATTGCATATGACACAAAAATGTTTTGCGTGAATGTTTGGTTCAACGTTTTTCATTTAAGTGAACGAGATCTCCGACAAATTAGGTCTAAAATTAGCTTTTGCCATATAGCCAACAATTTCTTCGTATAATTCCATCCTAAATTGGCATTTGAACTACATTTGATGCTAAGATTATTTAAGAAGGATTATTGAAGCGTTAAAAGGGAAAAAATTCTTGAAGAAACTCTTATTAACCCCAGCTTTACAGTAAACGAGCTGAGAAGGAGAGGGGCGTTTATGCATTTACACTTGCAGTTGAATCTAGCTCTGAGACTTCATTCCTGTTTTTGTTTGATTATTAGATTTGTGAACAATGCCTTACTATTTGAATGTTATTACGGCCAGAGGAAATTTACTGAATATCTAAAACATTGAAAAAAAATAACCCCGAGCAAAGACTACACAAGGAAGTTTTATCGATTGAATTTTTTTATTAAGTACAATCAAACACTTGCGAAAGACATGCCGTAAAAAAGATGAGAGGGTAGCTTAGTATAGCAAAAGGGGATGTATGCAAACGGGGATGCAGGCAGACATTCTTAGACAGGGCGTGCAGGTATATGCGGTGAAACAATTGAGCCATGTACACACAGGCAGCGCTGGGTACCTCGTCTAGTATGCGATAGAATATAATTTTAAGGTATGCTATGAGTGTTACGGTGCTTAATGTCGGGGATACAGCGTGTGTAAATATAGAAGTACAAATTGAAATGTGCACATTATATATAAAAGTGCACATTGAAAAGTGCACACATATATAAGTGCACATGAAAAGCGCACATATATTTAGGTTTAGTTTGGTTTATTTGTTTAACGGTATATCAACTACATGGGTCATTTATTGCCAAAATTTTAATCAAGGCTACTTTATATGTTTTCATTGTAACAAAAAAAATAACGTAGTAACTTCTACAGCCGGGTTTATTCAGATGGTTATGCATAAAACAACCATAGCATGCTCAGTGCATATTCCCCTCTAAAAAGTTTTAGGCCTCGTTTTGGAAACAAGCGCCATATTTGTTAAAGAAATATCACGGAGAAAACACAGTAGGTGTCTAATTTCATTTAATACTCTTCGGTACTTCTACCAGAAATTCTGTATTTACGCAATTCAATACAGTTACTGAAGCTTTCTTATATATTAAAGAAGTCGCTCCGAGTCTGTTTTTGAATTCAAAATATCTCATAAATCTCCAATATATGATATTCGTTACTTTCCTTTCATTGCTTCTGGGAATACACGTTTGTCTACTTGCCTCATCATACCTATTTGCTTGCAGGATTATATCTTAGTGTCAAAGTCTGTCTGTGATCTAATCTGTAGCTTCATCTCTAAATAATTTTCCAGAACCGACAGAATTCTTCATCGGAAAGAATGTCTGAGCTACATCGGAGAATTTAAAATCGCTGCCTCGTTTTCATATCTACCTCCATCTTTTTCACCTCGTAACCATATGAGAAGCCTTGTTAGAATTTATATTTATTCTAATAATCCCTCCTTTCTCATGTTACCGATCGTTCTTTGCTTTATCAGCATGGCTGCGCCTTCACCTACGATGTTTCATATCGCCAGCAGTGATATATAATCTCAATAAGCCAGACGATTGTTTACCGGATTCCAGGTAGCTGAGACATTACAAATATATTATGCAACTGGACTTGAACTTATGAGAATAACAAAATGAAATGGCTTGATTCCAGGATAAAATAGATATACGGATTAACTTGAGAGAGGTTACGTTTCGAGCTCACTCAAAAGCGACTCTAATGTGATTGATTCATTTGAAAACTTTAAAATAGCAAAAAGATACAAACATTCTATATATATATATATATTCAACGGAATTAAGTGTAACAAAGTTTTGTCTTTTTTTTCAATGATGTTCAGCCAATCATATATATATATATATATATATATATATATATATATATATATATATATATATATATACGCACTTTATTTTAGGATATTACATCGTAATCATGTCACTACACAATTGCAGTCGAGCTTCAATGCGCATCTCATCAGGCGATCGCTTTGTATTGTGCCTTCTTTTAAATTAAATGTTACGAATTTTGTAATTGTATTTATCCACACACACACACACACACGCGCGCACGCTTACACATATATATATATATATATATATATATATATATATGTGTGTGTGTGTGTGTGTGTGTGTGTGTGTGTGAGTGTGTGATGTTATTCGCAGACAATACTGTTTCACTGTATCACAGCTCCTCAGTGCGACTAGACAACCGAATACTTCAAGCCCGGATCGAAACCCAACAGATCAGTCAGAGTTTCTACCACTGAGCTATCTTCATTCGACAGGGAGAAACAACTAAATCTAGCGTATTGTTTTTAAGAATGTAAACAAATGGTAATCAGCCGGAGTGCTTCACTTCATTTTACTGAAGAGCTTTGCATTAACGCAGGTGGATGTGGTTTATAGAATTAGCTTATCACTCAAGAGTGCTCAATTGAAATATATTTTCAGGTGCTAAATTATGTCATTCGCAGACAGTACTGTTTTGCAGTATCACAGCGAATGGTTATTTGTTGCAGAGATATTGTGGTTGCATGAGCTTAATTTACGAAAATGTAGTGCTGTAAATTTATCTTCCTCAAAAATATATTGCTGGTAATTCTTTTCTTTCCAAAAATGTATTGCTGGTATTTCAATAAAAATGTATTGTTATACTTCCATAGTGTTTTGACCTTGTCTTGGGTTTAACTATATGCCCATAGCTGGGACCCTAACAGGTGCTACCACCATGGGTTACGTTGGACCACGGAACAATAGTAATTAAGGCTCCACGCCTATCAAAACCTTCCGATCAGAGGCGTTGCTGTCAGATGTATTTTATTGTCATTCCAGGCATGGGTGCGTATGTGCGTGTAAACTTTTAGTTATAACTAAAAGACGATAATATGAACAAAGAAAATGGTAAGAAAGAGAAAAGCAAAACTTTCATGCGTTTCATCCAGTGATTTTCAAATTGTTGATCATGCTAGATAGCACGCTCTTTCCCAGAAACTGTAGCAGTATAGTCGCTGGGCTCTGTGGGAGTTTAATAAATAGAAATGCGCCTGAGCAAGCGTCTACAATAGGAGACGGGTAACCTCGAATATGAGTGGTCAGCTATACCTGCTAGGGAACCTTTCTTACCGCCTTACAGATGATGTTGTATAAACTTGCATACAAGAAAAAAAAGCCTACTTTTCGAGGCAAATAAAAGGTTTTTATCTCGAAACAAATATTTATAAGCCGAAGTAAAAAAAATAAAAAAAGTGTTAGTTTTACAGAAATTTTAAATTTCAAAAGGCTCTTAAATAGATTTCAGGGTAACTAAAAGTCAAGTTAAATTATGGATGACGCTAAGTGATGTAACTTAATATGTAATGGACGAAGATAAATAAATATTGCTATAGCCGTTGCTAAATATCTTTACGTAAATTAATTTTAAACTAAAACAAAATAAATCATAAGTACATTATAAAAAATATTCAGTAACACCTATAATAACATTTATTCACTTTCGTGCTTTAGATATTAAATTAATAGCTTCCAAACGAAACTGCTCTTATTTAATCACCATAGAGAACACTCCGTGCATTGTATCAGAAGGGCTAATGCCCAACTTCACGAGAACGTCACTCTGCGGCTGATCGGTCTCACGCTTTTCGCTGACCTGAGGTGGAACAAATACATTAAACCAATAGCTTCATCTGCCGCAAGGATAGTTTGTTTCCTGTGTCGCGCGAGAAGGTTTATCTCGTCTGAGTCAATCCTTCAAATCTACCATTCGTCCTTGCATTGTACAACGCTGCAATATATGGTATGGTGCTCGAAAAAATCCAGAGACGGTTATACAATGTGATAAGTCTTGATCTGACATCTTGTCTACAGTCACTTTCACAAAGACGTGGTGTGGCTTCCCTCTGTCTTTTCTACAAATATTTTCATGGTAACAGCTCTGACGATCTACTTTCACTTTCATGTAAATAGTGTAAATAATTACAATACCTCATCTCATAAATATAGAAGGATATTGAAGGAGTGAATATGGCAATAAAGATGAGGACAACAGTCTGAACAATGTAAATAGTGTAAATAATTACAATACCTCATCTCAGAAATATAGACGGATATTGAAGGAGTGAATATGGCAATAAATATGAGGACAACAGTCTGAAATAAAATAAAATAAAATGAAATATTTTTAAAAAAATCCTGAGAATAAAATAACAACAACAACAACATTTACTCAAGGAAATCTGAAAAACTAATACTTTTAATTCTGTTTAAAAATACCTGTTATATATATATATCATGTTTTTTAAATATATATATATATATATATATATATATATATATATATATATATATATATATATATATATATATATATATGTGTGTATATGAATATATATATATATATATATATATATATATATATATATATATATATATATGTGTGTGTGTGTGTGTGTGTGTGTGTGTGTTTATGTTTGTATATGTGTGTGTGTTGGGAGTGACAGAGAGTCACGAGTTCCGTCTTGATACAGTCCGTAACTGTTAGCGACGGCTGTCGAACTTTCTCTTTTAGCAGAGAGGAACCCGGACGAAGCTTTGCCGAATGGCAAGGTTAGGTCCGGGGAGGTAGACAGGCCTTGAACCCGTCTAGCCGGGTTCGAAGGCAATATTTTTGGCTGAGCATACCGGCTCGTAAAAACCCACAATAAACTCGGCCTTGTGCCACAGTCAACCCTCGGGGGGGGATCGATAAATATCGTGTGTGTGTGTGTGTATGTGTGTGTGTGTGTGTGTGTGTGTGTGTGTGTGTGTGTTTTCCTTTTATCTTTATTCAAATACACTTTTCACATACATATTTTATTCATATTTGTATTTTGACATTTTGGAACACGTGATTGACAGCTGTTTTTGGTGCCCATATATTTTCTTTAAGAATGCTTGTTTAAATATTAAATTTTTCTGAATGACTACTCTTGGTTTTAGCCTTGGGTTTCACCTTTCAAGACTGTATTTCTTTTTAAAAAAAGGATAAATCGACATGAAGACGAGAGAGCTGTATATACGGTACAACCAAGCCAGTTTGAAGATGTAAACAGAAGGAAAATCGATCAGAGCCGTTGGACAAACGTTGGGCATCGTTAGAACCACTATACTGGTCTATTGAGCGAGATACATTGAACAGGTCGGTCAAGGAAAATACCAGCATTTGATGATAGGAAAATTGTGATACCTGTGAGGAAAAAAAAACCGAAGCAATACTCAATCACATCTCCAATAACATTCACAATTCAGGGATGAAGGTTTCACAATCCACCGTTCGAACATAGATAGATAGATAGATAGATAGATAGATAGATAGATAGATAATGAAAAGAGCGGGATAGATAGATAGATAGATAGATAGATAGATAGATAGATAGATAATGAAGAGAACGGGATAGATAGATAGATAGATAGATAGATAGATAGATAGATAGATAGATAGATAATGAAGAGAACGGGACAGATAGATAGATAGATAGATAGATAGATAGATAGATAGATAGATAGATAGATAATGAAGAGAACGGGACAGATAGATAGATAGATAGATAGATAGATAGATAGATAGATAGATAGATAGATAATGAAGAGAACGGGACAGATAGATAGATAGATAGATAGATAGATAGATAGATAGATAGATAGATAGATAGATAGATAATGAAGAGAACGGGACAGATAGATAGATAGATAGATAGATAGATAGATAGATAGATAGATAGATAGATATGGAAGGTAGATTACCTATATTACTTTAAATAGCTACGTCGATAGACATTTATTTCACCATTTTCCACCATATCTACCCGATTCATCTCGTTTGGTCCTCTGAGGGAGAATCAATTTCAAGACTTTTACAACAATTATTTATAAACTGAAGTAATTTTCTCCTTAATTTTTCAATTTTTTTTTTAATTTAAATCTATATCAAGAGTATAGACATTTGTGTGAATACTGGATGCTTACTTCAATCCTTTTGTTAATAATATTTAATAATTGGTTCCATATAAAGTTTTCTCGAGCGGGGTCGAAATAGAAGCACACTAAGTTATAACGGGCTTACTTAGGCTTAATATTTTAGGTTGTTTAAAGCCTTGACATATTTACTTACATTTTTTTTTTATTTCAAATGTATTATCTCATCTTTCGAGATAGTTCGCAATACATTGGCATTTTAAATAATACTGATTACATTTAGCCTATGACTTACCTGTTAATATGTTTTAGGTACCGTAGGAAGAATTATTTTCTTGTCTGCATTTAGAAATATATTCTTGAAAAGTGATTCTCACTATTTGCCCTTGGTGGTGTTGATTTTGATTTACTTGTATTTTGGTGTATTTTGTTTATTATTAGAGTTTTCATATATAAATTTTGGAAGGGTACTCTTATTTGTACAATTTCGGTTGTTAAGTAGTTTTTCTTGTGAGTAGTGTTTTATGTTTTGAGTAGCATTCTGTTATTGACATATATTATCTGGGTGATTTGGAATCCTATTGTAGCTTGGTATATTACGTTACGTTTTAATTAGTTACCATTTCGAGAACATATGTATCTTGTATCTTTCTAACTCTTTCTATAAAGAACGTGAATGCTATACTTTTTTCTACCTCTTGCAAGTAGTCAGGATCTGTGTTGATTTTCGAATAACTTCTACTATCCCTTAGGATCCGATCTACTAACCTATTGTTCCATTTTTGACCCATATCTCTTTTTATCACTCAATCACTTCTGATCTTTTAGCTATGCTGACCTCATCCCTTGCACTGCTCGTTCCAATGGTCGTTTCTAAATTTGCAAGATGAGGACGCGTATTGAGATGCAGCGAAATAATTAAACACATTTCCTTCTGTCGAAAGAATGTAACAAGCTATTTCAACTGTAGAGTGACGATACCTTGTCACCAAAATACTACATTACGGCAGTCACGGAAGAGGGACTTTTTTTTATCAGGATCTATAATATCACATATTCTTCTTTAGATTTTTTCAAGAAAGTTTTAAATACACAGCCGAAACAACAGACCAGCTGTAAAAACATTATTGAATGCCTGCCTATATCTCTGAGATGAGGTATTATGATTACTTGCATTATTTACATTATTCGGACTGTTATCCTCATCTTCATTGCCATATTCACAACGTTTCGGCCGTTGTACGCTCCGGCCTTTATGTCTATGTCTCTCTATATATCTGTCTATATCTCTGAGATGAGGTATTATGATTACTTGCATTATTTACATTATTCGGACTGTTATCCTCATCTTCATTGCCATATTCACAACGTTTCGGCCGTTGTACGCTCCGGCCTTTATGTCTATGTCTCTCTATATATCTGTCTATATCTCTGAGATGAGGTATTATGATTACTTGCATTATTTACATTATTCGGACTGTTATCCTCATCTTCATTGCTATATTCATGTTTCGGCCGTTGTACGCTCCGGCCTTTATGTCTATATCTCTCTATATATCTGTCTATATCTCTGAGATGAGGTATTATGATTACTTGGATTATTTACATTATTCGGAGTGTTATCCTCATCTCTATTGCAATATTCACAACGTATCGGCCGTTGTACGCTCCGGCCTTTATGCCTATGTCTCTCTGTATATCTGTCTATATCTCTGAGATGAGGTATTATGATTATTTACATTATTTACATTATTCGGACTGTTCTGCTCATCTTCACATGCCATATTAGTGACGTTTCAGTCCTTGTACACTACGACCTCCGTCAGATGATTGAAATATCTGTCTATATCTTAGATGACGTCTTATGATTACTTACATTATTTACATTATTCGAACTATTATATAATTCTCCATTGCCATATTCCGACATTCTTCAGGTGACTGAAATTTCGAACCGAATTTCGTCACTGGGGTAAATTGCCTCAGTTATTTCCGTTTAACTCGTATCTCAAAGTTTTATTTCACATCTCTTTGGGTCTAGTCACTGAATCTAACCAACGTCTTTACCCACTGGGCCATGTGTCTTAAAGGACATCTGCATATGAATTTTGGGGGGACTTATAAATTTTCTCTTTTAAGTCCTCTTAATGCAACCAGGCGGTTTCCTGTGAACCCTCTCCTGGTTAAGTTAGACAATATTATGTTTTCCCAGTTAATAGGAATAAGTGTTGTTCCCAGCCTGTTCCCAGAATTCCCTTTTGTTATGACCCATGTCGAGATTCCTAACTACACTTAGTTTGTTTTTGCCACCCTTTTTCATCCCGACTGGGTCATCTTTTGATTTTCCCTTTCCCATTATTTATTTTTACCATTCCCATTCCATTACTGAGTGTGTTTCTTGATTTTGTCCATCGACAGAATACGGTTGCTACTCTTATTGTTTTAAGGGATGGACGAGTCCCCTACTAACATTGTTTGGTTTAGTTTTACCTTCGTTTTCTCTTTTATTTTATTTTCTGGTTTTATCCTCGCACTGTATCATTTAATAAATCATTGAAATTTTCATATAAACCGTTTTTACGGATAATCAAATGGAATTTTAATATCATGGGATCTTCTGTAGGTCCCCTGTCAGTCTGTGGTATTATGGTATATGCAGGATTGAGTGGTGATGGATGAGGCATTGTGGTGAATGGGCAAATAGTAATGAATGAATGGGTCGTGATTCTGATTAACTAGGACTAGGATAGCTAATGAAGACCAACCTCTCTTCATCTCCCCTCGGCCTTGTGCCACAATTTTCTATTTTTTTACGAAATAAATAATCTTATAAACCTATGTTATTATTATTATTTTATTTTTTCCAGTGATTATATTGCAACTTTCTGTTGTTATCCATTGCTTTTCTCTAGCACTCACTATACTGGTTCCCATATTATTATGCATCATTGAATGCATGGATGAATGTAATATTACTATCAGATTTGGTCTATTACTGCTTTCATCTATATTTTTCTAAAATATAATTATTTAAAGACTTGCACAGATCGAAGCAACTTTTTATAAGTTAATAGGAATTCATTTACCAGCATTATATTCTATCTTCAAGAAAATGAAGTTGGGTCAAGCGAAAAATATCTGAGCTTGCTTCAAAGACGTCTTTCCTAAATTGTGTGGAATAACGTTTCATATTTGCTTTAAAACGTAAAAAAAAAAGTTTTTGGCTGAATATTCATTGAAAAATATGGAAGATTTAATTGAACATGATCGAGGTTGTTTTTTTCCTGAGAAAAACCTGTAAAAATGTCGAGTTTAAAAGAAAATGGTCGCTTTTGTTACTAAAATACAAAGTTGATTATCCCGAACCATGAAGGATGGCGTGATTGTTATTTCAATTTGAGCTTGCTAGGATATGTTTCTTTTTTTATTTTCTATATTAAAAAAAATCAATATCGATCTGGAGGCGACGAAGTTTGGATGACTAATGATTTTTACTTTGCTTTTCTTTTCTTGTTTATTTATTTACTTTACTAATTATTATCTGATCTGATCTTATTTCACTCGAGAATCTGGGCGCGAAAATCGACATTTCGCTTCTCTTAACAAGTATTAAATGTTCTTTGCTAAAAAACATTTCTTTGACTGCACTAACTGACACACAATTAACCCGAACATAAGAAGGCATTGTCAAAAGTAATGTTTCTTTAGTATTTTTTCCTAAAAAAAAAAATAATGCAAAAATAAAAAAAAGATATTTTGTTTCAGATCAAATACAAAAATAATTAAATAATTCCCAAATCACTAATATTTGTATGAAAGTATTAACAGGAAAAGCGTAAAATACAGAAAATCCTTATTTTGTTTCAAACAGTCAGGGGTCTCCACAATTTCAAGTCCTTCATTTGACTCATTACAATCCATCTTCGTTTACACTGACATCTTTTTTTTTTTTTTTTTTTTTTAAGAAAATCATCCCAAGCAAGTCGAGAGTGCTACACAAGGGATTAGAGAATGAGAGTATGGCTAAAAAAGAGTGTTTGGTAAAAGAGAAAAATATGGATGAAGATCATGTCATGAGAAGATGTCGACTGACATTACATTTGAATATTTGAAGATTAGAGCTAGCTATAAAAATAAAATAATTATGTAGTTTGCTAGATGTTTCGCACCGCCCCACTTCGCTTAATATGCCTTGTGAGTGTTAAATTTCCCAATCCTCTTTTCTTGTTCATGTTCTAGAAATTTCAACTCTTCATTTCTCGGTTTTCAGAATTTTTTTTTTTTTTGTTTATAGGGCGGGGTCTGTTATTTTAGAATTTATGTAGAAACAGATCTCTCTGCCGCTTCGAGTTACTTTACATCAGTGATGAAAATGTCCAGCATTCGCGGACATAGAACACGGTAGACATTTGGATGTTTCTTCATATTCCCCGCTTGTGATACTGTCTTATCAGTAGCCTTTTTTAGGACTGAACCTCTGTTACTTGAGATTCCTCTTCATCGGAAACAGAATTGTCCGATATTTCTGCAGTTATTAAAGCTAATAACAGTAGGTCTGAATCGTGACAGATATCTTTTTTACTGGCATTTTTTATTTATATAATTACTGACCTAATTAATATAGATAATTACTCCCTTGTGTTATATGAGTCCAAGAAAAGTCAAAGTTCGTGGTGATATACAGGAAAGATTACTAGTCTCGAAAAGAAGACTGTACTTATTAGAAAAACATGATTCCAGGAGTCTGCTCCACTAAGCCGCAGTTCTTGGTAAGACATGGGAGGCGGAGTATTTACAATTCTGGTTTTCCAAAGCGAGGCCGCTCTGAGCTATGGTTTTTGTGATCGGTTTACCGGAAGCGGTAGGGTGCGCGGGTCTGCCACCATTCTTACTTGTTAATTCCCTTGCTTCTCCACTTTTCCTTTGTGACAAGGGCTCATGGGAACAGATTATTTAAAGCTGGAAATATTGTTTCTTTTAAAGAATTACTTTTTGGGGACAATAATGGTTTCGTTGTAATACGTCTTATTTATTAACCCATAACTGGTGTGCAAAGAGATGGATTCATGCCTTTTCCAAAGGTATTTGCGCGTAAATGAATATAATGAATCTGACTGGGATTAGAACTTGGCTCTCCGATTAATAACTCGTAGCCATTATAAATTACACCACCTGCACATCCAAGCTTACCTGGAAATCCCATGTGGTCACCCGTACTGATAAGGTCCGACTTTGCTTAACGTCGCTGATCGTACGGGAACCGATGTTTCAACGAGACGTGACCGAAAGCATATTAATGAGAAATTGTATAACAATGTCATTTTCTTTTTATTTTCTGGTTCTGTAATCAATTTTGTGCCCACGCTTCTCGTCAAGAAATAAATAAATAACGTTTTCGAAATGGGGAAAAAAATTCCTAATATACAAGCAATATTTTGTTCCTGTGTTTTTGGTCTGCGGTTAATGTGTCCTTGTAAAAGTTTCTACCTATTTATTTTTAATATAGTCTTTTATTTAATATGCCTGTTGTCCGAAGTACTTTGTCTTTGCAATCATGAGTTTCTTTCCCAAGAAAATCGTTCTAATTGGAAAGAGACTGTATTATAAATCATTATTTTGTTTTAGTTTTGTTGATATTTTTATGTGGGGAGATCCCTTAGCATTATCCGAAAAGAAATATTGTAGTCATACAAACAAACCACAAAAATATTTACACAGATAGACTGTGCGCTTGTGTAAATGCGGCGTATTACTTCATTGACGTATGTGTGCATATGCACACTAACATATACCAAGAAAAAATACACAGACACACACACACACATTCACACACACACATTCACACACACACACACATATATATATATATATATATATATATATATATATATATATATATATATATATATATATGAATATATGTTTAATATCTGTGTGGTGTATTCTAAGAAAAAATACACAAACATTGCACACACATTCACAGACACACACATACACACACAGATATATATATATATAAAATATTTATGTTTATTCATATATATATATATATATATATATATATATATACATATATATGTATGAATATACATATATATATATATATATATATATATATATATATACATATATATATATATATATATATATATATATATATATATGTTTAATGTCTGTGTGTTAAAAAATACGTCAAAAAACGACATTATTACGTCATTATTTTTCACCAACCTAATACATATATTATATATATATATGATGAAAAAATCATACATATATATTAAGACACACACACACAGATATATATATATATATATATATATATATATATATATATATATATATATATATATATATATATATATATATATATATATATATATTAATGCATACCTAACGTAAGTATATGTGTATATCTTAGTATATATTTCCTGGCTCTGTCTAATCACAACGAGCACTCTTATGTTTACACCTCTTGGCAAAATGTGGTAATTATTTATTTGCTTTTTCTGTGTATACAAGCCACGACGCGCGTATACGGTTACTTTCTTTTAGTTATTTAATTTTCTCATTTTCCAAAACTATATATATATATGTATATATATATATATATATATATATATATATATATATATATATGTGTGTGTGTGTGTGTGTGTGTGTGTGTGTGTGTGTATGTGTGTGTGTGTGTATAGGAGGGCTGTATGCATTTTTTTATGATTTCACCACAAATATATCGATAATGAGGCAAAGAGTTGTTGGGATTGAAAGGCAATGTGAACACTTTTCCGAAAGGGTTATCAGAACAATAGAACGTTGTGTTTCATGTTACATTAAAAATTTGGGGAGTCCATAGGCGGAAATATGATAATATATATATATATATATATATATATATATATATATATATATATATATATATATATATGTGTGTGTATATATAAATATGATAATATATGTAAATATGATAATATATATATATATATATATATATATATATATGTATATATATATATATATATATGTGTGTGTGTGTGTGTGTGCACCTGTGCTTTGTTATATATATTCATTTATATATATGTGTATGTGCGTGTGTCTGTGTATGTGAGTGTGTGTGTGTTTGTGCGCGCGTGTTTGGAAAAAGGTTTGTTTTTTTTTTAATTTTTAAAATTCAAATTTTCATACACACTGGACTGTATATTAATATTTGCGTGTTCTGTTAGGTTGGTGCAAAAATAATGTCGTTTTTTGACGTTCAACTGCATAAGAAAAACGACATTATTTTTGCACCAACCTAATATTATTCCAATTAGTTTCCTCGACTAGTTTCAGCCTGCATGACCATCATCAGGAGAATAACACACACACACACACATATATGTATATATATATATATATATATATATATATATATATATATAGATAGATAGATAGATAGATAGATAGATAGATAGATAGATAGATAGATAGATATTTATATAACAGGTAAAACAGCGGAATTGTACAAATCATGTTACTGCATAATTTCCTATCCATCGTAAAGTTTACTATTTGAAAAAAAACTCTAAAGCAATTGAGTTTATTTTTCCTTGTTTTCAGATATGACGTTATACATCTTGTAACCATTTTCTTAGAATCCCTGAAGAAACCCTTTGAGTTATTCAGCTAAAAGTAGAACAGGTTAAAAACGTTTTGTTGTCTGTCCCACTCTCTTCCAACTGACCAATGGAGAGAGCAAAAACATCATTCAGGACTTCAGTTATGGTACCATGATTCATACTCTGGCTTCCATCTTTAAAGCTCATTCAAGAAAGCATCAGGAGAACGGTAAACAATTCTGAAAGATAGAGAACAGTATAGAGGAAAACTGGATAAGGAGGTCACAGCAAGAAGAGGGACCATCATTGAAACTTAGATTAAAAGTGATCAATTAGAAAAGATCCAACACAATTCAGAAGACGATTGCACGTGAGAGCAGAGTTTCAGCTATAACAATACAAAGAGCATTGAAAATAAACTTGAAGATGAAATGTTACGTGAAATGTGTGAGGCAGCTTTTTACTCCAGTACAAAAAGTTAGAAATTTAGAGTAGGGAAATATAATGTTTGAAAATGATCCTGGAATACTATATATATATAATGTATGCATGTATGTATATTAGGTTTATCTCAGTCCTTCATGAGCGTCTGAGCCCTCATTAATATGAATTAATGATGAACACGTCATTTTCGTTTATGATCGATTTTCATCACAATACTTCTGTTAAGCTTAGAGAGTTTTTATGTATTTTATTGCTCCACGTAGAGACCAGTAGTGTTATAAAAAAACTCGGAAAATTCTATCATAATATATTTTATCATTTTAAAGATACAACGCTCCAAAGCTTAAATAATTGGACAATTTTGCTATAACACCCTGTATATATATATATATACATAAATTTATATCAAAGTTTAATAGTCATAGTTGAATCAGACATGGCAACACTAGTATTAAAAAGGTCTCAATAGACGCCTAAACTAGAAATTCGAAGTTTTAGGTCCTTGCATACATACCATCAGTTTAGATAATAAAAAAAGTTATTTTTCACCCGACCATCAATACATTTACAATACACTTTATTTTCTACGCTTCTCCCATCTCCCTTCTCCCTTCTTCTTCTTCTTCTTCTTCTTCTTCTTCTTCTTCTTCTTCTTATTATTATTATTATTATTTTTATTATTATTATTATTCTACATCCTCCTCCTCCTCCCTTTCTATTACACGTAACGTCGTGCGTTTGTTTATTTGTTTTTGAAAATAATGTAGCGATCATTACTTTATTTTTAAAAATAAAATAAAAAATAGAAGTTACGTGGTAACTTCATAAAAATAACACCTGGGGATATCGTAAGGTTGAACCAAAGGTAGCGCATTTAACTGGCCTCCTGTTTTTTTAAATATATATATATATATATATATATATATATATATATATATATATATATATATATATATATATATACATATATATATATATATATATACATACATATACACACAAATACATTGGTTTGTTTATACATATAATATATATATATATATATATCTATATATATATATATATATATATATATATATATACATATATATATATATATATATATATATATATATATATATATATATATACATACATATACACACAAATACATTGGTTTGTTTATACATATAATATATATATATATATATATCTATATATCTATATATATATATATATATATATATATATATATATATATATATATATATATATATATACAAATACATTTGTATATTTATGCATATAAAAATAGTTAAGTAAATGCTCTGTTTATAATAAACAGAATTAATAACATTTACCGGCCTGAATGTCTGGGAAATTTTCATAGAAAATGTTCGACTTCCGTTTCTATATCTATCTATTCTCTCTCTCTCTCTCTCTCTCTCTCTCTCTCTCTCTATATATATATATATATATATATATATATATATATATATATATATATATATATATATATATATTGAGGATTCGGTGAGCCGAGTTCGAATTCCAGTCGAATCCATTACATTCACTTACGTGCTATACCCTTGGGAAATGTTTGAATCCTCTTCTTCTCCCTCCAGCTATGGGTAAAATAGCAGGACAGACTGAGTTCTATAGCCTTGGATGGCAACTGGTCTAGGAGAAGGACAACTCTGAATTCAAAACCTGCGGAGGGTCGTTTGGGAACCTTGTGGCATTCGGTGCACCAGGTCTCTGTATTCGTCCCTCCAAAAAGTGTGGATGATCCTGCACGAGGCCTTCACCCCTATAATCAAATCTCATGAGCCGGTGTCGGTTTCCTGGAAACTGATCTGCTTGACCCTCATACGTCGAATCTCGACAGGAGAGTCGATCAAATATATATATATATATATGAATGTATACAAAAATACATAAAATTCTCTTACTTTTGTGCCGTGTACCTTTAGGACGTGGGTGATCAAGGCTCTCCACAACTTTTTTTTTTCACTCTTTCTATACTTTCAGCATGCTTCTCCCTCGCTGTTTCACTTTTGCCTGCAGTGTGTGTCGAAGTTACCTCCCCTCATTTCCTTATTATTCTGTACCACAAATTTCAACTATTTTTATCTAATTATAAGAATGAGCTTGCTTTGTGTTTCTATTAACTGAAACCTTCTTTATTGCATGTACGATCAATCCATAATATTCTCAACAATCTTCTGAAGAGCCACACTCCTCTTGCCTCAAGTCTCTTCTTCAGCATCCGCAGGCATATAGGAAGATGTAAACAACATACCTGTTCTGAACTTTTTTTCTTTGTTTCTAACAGAGAATTCTTGTCTCTTGATAATTTATTAGCTTTTAGAATATTCATTTGTTATAATAATAGGATACAAACACGCAGAAATTAATATAATTAAATAATTCCTTTGAATTTTGCTGCCACATCTGGTTCGGGGTTTATGCTATATATTTAAAGATTCTTGATTAAACACAAAGAGGAATTTGCAATATTTTAGGTCCTGATCTTACATCTCTACTTCAGTGACTTTCCCATTGCCTTAACAGTGCTTCCCTTTGATTTTCTATAGATACTTTCATGGTAATTGTTCTGGTGTAATTTCATCTTTGGTAGGTAGTCTTTATGAATTTAAGCGCGGTACTTGATTGGCGGCAAGGACCCATCATTTTACAGTTCAAATGCTTAGATCTAACTTAAAGTTCTATGCTGACAGTTTCTTCTATTGCACTTCTCGCTTGTGGAACTCCCTTTCGGCTTCTTGCTTTCCAGTCAACTTTGATCTTCAAAAATGTATCTTATATGATACTGTTTTTTATGGTCCTATCTATTTTTCTCATATTCTCTAACACTCAGTAACCTGGTACGTCATAATGACTTTATTGCCTTGCTTGGGGGCAAATGATAAACCAAAATAAAGTAGACAACGATACGGACAGCATAAGGAATTGAAATATAGAGAGAAATGAAAATTGTTAAATATATATATTTGAGTCTATGATACAAAATGAGTAAGGCAAATATGAATTGAATTGGAGCCAAGACAATAAGTTTGTTTCGACGTTGTTAAATTTCCACTTCGATGCTTGTGTTCTTTGCCAAAACAGTAATTATTTCAAGATGGCGGACAAATCTTCTCCAAGTTCAGCAACTTGAGGCACAATTTTTTTTCTATACAAGTAGAGTGTATGAATCTATATTGGGTAATATTTCGGGTCCTATATTGGTAGTTAGGATATATATATATATATATATATATATATATATATATATATATATATATATATATATATATATATATTAGGTTGGTGCAACAATAATGTCGTTTTTTCACGTAAAAAACTACGTCAAAAAACGATATTATTTTTGCACCAACCTAATGTTATATATATATATGTATATATATATATATATATATATATATATATATATATATATATATATATATATATATATATATATATATGTGTGTGTGCGTGTGTGTGTGCACGCGCACGTGTCTGTGTGTGTGTGTGCGTGTATATATATATATATATGAATAATATATATATATATATATATGTATGTATGTATGTATGTATTTGTTTATCAGCTTGTGTGTGTCTAAGAATAAATATAAATACATGTATGAACATGAATATTTTATATATACATGTGTGTTTGTATTTTAACACAACCTGCTTAAAACAATTCTTGCTGCCTAAATACACCATATATAAGTTAAGAAAAATATTGCACATATTTACATATATATATATATATATATATATATATATATATATATATATAGTGAAATATACATTTTTGCTACCTACATCCATATGTGTGTACATGTCTGTGCGTATGTGTATATCAAAATATATACATATATATATGAAGCAATATATATATATATATATATATATATATATATATATTTGAACTGTCTATTGAGCACTTTTCAAAATATAACCGTTTCTTAAACCTTGCCTATAAACAATTTATAAACACACACATATATATATATATATATATATATATATATATATATATATATATATATATATATATATATATACATATATACAAAACAACTACCATGTTACACATTTATGTTCGTACGGTTTGGTTTAATTGCTTTAAAAACGTTGTGTTCCGCTCTTACCACAGCTATGCGATGATGTCTTTTTTAAATAAAAACCGATATTATTTGATATATATATATATATATATATATATATATATATATATATATATATATATATATATTCTTGTGTGTGTGTGGGGGGGGTTATATTTGTGGGGTGCATTTATTCATCTAAACAAATTTGATTAAAAAGAACTGACAAGTTTTGTGTTTTTAATTTTTACATTCTTCCTCTTTCCGAATAAGTTATTGAGTATTCTACTGAAAGTTGCTTTTTTTCTCATGCTTTTAATATCTCTCTCTCTCTCTCACTCTCACTCTGTTTATAGATTTCCTTCGTTCTTCTCTTTTATTTATAACTAAACCACGTTATATCTTCTTTCTTTGAAATTATATTTCTTTTTTATCCCATTTTAAGAAAAAGGTTTTCTTTTTCTCTCTTGCGTATTTCATTTTTCTTCGATTTATCTTCCTTTCTAATGTTTCCGGTTTTTTTTTCTTTTTGTTTTCTTTCTTCCTCGTTTTCTTTCTTTTTTAATAAAGTATTTATTAGTTTCCTATTACTTTTGTTTTCTTTCTAAATTTCTATCTTTCTTTTTTCTTCCTTTTTCTCATTGTTTTCTGTTTTCATTCATTTTCTTTTATTCTCTCATTCATTCTTAATTTAGTTTTATTGTTTTTCTCTTGAACCTGCATTTTATTTTCTGTTAAGTTTACATCTTTCTTTTTTCTTGTTACTTCCTTGATTTCTTTCTTTCTTTCTTTCTTTCTTTCTTTCTTTTTTTCTTTAGTTATTTAGTATTTTCTCTAACTTATTTATATTGTTTTCCTTTCCTTATATATCTTTCTTTTTTCTTTCTTTCTATCTCGATTTTTCTTTCTTTCTTTCTTTCTTAATTTATTATTCTTCTCTTGCTTCTTTATTTTCTTTTTTTTACTAATATTTCTTTTTTCCTTTCTCTTACTTTTTTCCTTCCTTCCTACCTTCCTTCCTTCCTTCCTTCCTTCCTTTCTTCTTCCCTCCCTCCCTTCCTTCCTATCTCTTTTCTTTCTTTCTTTATCTCTTTATTAATTCCCTATGTTTCTCTTTCTTTATTTTATTGTATTTTACTATATTTCTTTTTTTTCTCTCGTCTTTATCTTTCTTTCTTTCTTTTTTCTTTTTTCTTTCTTTCTTTCTTTCTTTCTTAATTTATTATTCTTCTCTTGCTTCTTTATTTTCTTTTTTTACTAATATTTCTTTTTTCCTTTATCTTACTTTTTTCCTTCCTTCCTACCTTCCTTCCTTCCTTTCTTCCTTCCTTCCTATCTCCTTTCTTTCTTTCTTTCTTTCTTTCTTTATCTCTTTATTATTTTTTTCTTTCATTCTTTCTTTCTTTCTTTCTTAATTTATTATTCTTCTCTTGCTTCTTTATTTTCTTTTTTTACTAATATTTCTTTTTTTCTTTCTCTTCTTTTTTTCCTTCCTTCCTTTCTTCCTTCCTTCCTATCTCCTTTCTTTCTTTCTTTCTTTCTTTATCTCTTTATTAATTTCGTATGTTCCTCTTTCTTTATTTTATTGTATTTTACTTTCTTTTTTCTCTCGTCTTTATTTTTCTTTTTTTTTCTCTCTTTCTTAATTCAGTATTTTTCTCTTGCCTCTTTATTTTCTCTCTTTTCCTTTTCTATATTTCTTTTTTCATTCTCATTTTTTCTAATTTATTCCTTTCTTCCATTCATTATTCAACTCAACTATTTAATGTTATTTTTTCTTAATAATTTCAAAACGTTTCTTCTCTCAGTATTTCTTTCTTTCTTTGTTTCTATAGCCCTTCTTTATCTTTCTTCTTCCTCTTAACGTTTCTTTCTTTCTTTCATCAACCTTTCCATATAACGCTTTTTTTTCCTTCTTTCCTTAACCCTAACCCTGCCTGTCTTGTTTATCTGATGCAATTTATTTTTCATCATTCTAATTGTCACCCTTTATCTTTTAAACCCACGAGATGATATATCTTTTTTTTTTTTTTCACCGCCATTTTTGTCCCATTAATTCTCGCCTCACTCTCACTATTTCTCGGTTCTGCTCTCATTTCCGAGTTCATATCCTTTTAGAATTTTGCTTATATATTTAAAAAAAAAAAAAAAAGGAAAAAAGAAACGGCCTTTAATCCAAGTACCTAAACATCTTTTTTTTCTTCCCAACTATTGATTCTAAGGTATGATCCGATCTTAACACTCTACAAACCGACCCCATCTAAAGCAAGATCACGTGATCTGATATCCAAATACCCAATCATTTCCCTCTCGTTAATTTCTTTCACTTCCGATTATCAATAGCCCAATACATTTCCGTTTCCTCCGTCAACGAAACCTCGTCATAACGAACCTTAATATGGCAGCAATTCAACAAACGAAATCTTGAAAAAAGAAATCTCCTTTTTTTTCCCGCCGTCCCTCTAATTTTCCAATTAAGACGACCGATGGGGTCTAGTTCAGAGAAGGGACCCATCCACAACCAGCTTTAACAAAAAGATCTGTATCTAAAAGCCTCAATAAAAAAAAAAGCTTTAGAATGGCGTCTTTAGAATGAAAACGATCCAAAATGTTGAATGACGCATTGCATCAAAGTTAAAAGGCTTGTAATGATTATGCTTAGCTGTAATACAAAGGAAGTAGCTGTTTCTAGGAAGAGAGATTTTCTACTTATGCCGTAGCCTCGTCGAATGTGGTATACGCATGCCAGGTTCAAATTCCAGCTGAGGCTGGTGCTTTCGCTCAGATACGACGGCAACTATTAGGTTGGTGTAAAAATAATGTCGTTTTCTCACATAGTAACATATGTGAGAAAACGACATTATTTTTGCACCAACTTAACAGTTTAACCCAACTGTACTTCACTCACTACTTTTCTCTGTGATTTGTTATTTCAAGTTAATGTCTCTCCAAATCTTTCTATTCCTTTTGACGTTAGCAGTTTGTTTCACCTTCGCTAAAGATCTCCTAACGCCATCAATTCACACAAGCTTGTCAGGTTAGAGGATTTCTGCTCTCGCCTAGATATTTTTCTATCAATATGCCATGTAAGTGTTACATTTTCCCAGGCCTCCTTTCTCATTATTTCAGTTGTTTCTTTCTGAGTATGAGACTAAGTGTTCCGTTCGTTGTTATTTTCTTTCAAACTTGCTCGTTGTTTACTCGCTCCGTTTATGTTATTCTGAGTATCCTTCTGTAGAACTGCATTTCACTAGCCTCCAGTTTGTCCAACACTCAACACATATAAGAAGACAAATATCACAAACCTAGATTTACTACAAGCTAGTTCTTATTAGAAAAAAATATGATCCCACATTTCTGAATTCAAAGTCAGTTTCGCGTGGAATTGACAACACCATCTACAATTTATCCATCATACCCTGTTCACACACACACACACACACATATATATATATATATATATATATATATATATATATATATATATATATATACAACTGATGTCAAATCAGTCGGGTTTCGGTCCAACCTTGAAGCGATCGTATGTCTAACCACAATGATGAGCTGTGAAACAGCGAAACAGTCTGTCTGTGGACGATGAATATATATATATATATATATATATATATATATATATATATATATATATATATATATATTCATCATTACCCTATTTATTGAACTATTTAGTTCATGCTACATTGACTGATAAACTTCTACAACAACAAAAAAATTTAAATTGCCATATTAGTAAAAAAAATGGACTCCCTTAAATATTAAAAAAATTCAACCTTAGCGTTGCGACTGCACGCCCCGAAAGTTTGTATCCGTTATCAATAACATATTTCAGAAAAATACATTTCAATTCACATTTTTCGTCTCAGATGCTACCTGAATTTTACCAAAAACAAAATAAATTCACAGACCTAAAGATGACTGAATGTACAGTCGAAAGTACTTATACAGCTTATAATTATTAAAAACAAGGATCATAAAATTCATTGAGTGATTTGTAGGTTAATGCACCTTTAAAATTTTGTTAGCGAAGGGATTTCGCCATTCTATATCACTAACTTTACTAATCTACTCTTTGTATGAATGATACATTGTAATATATATATATATATATATATATATATATATATATATATATATATATATATGTATGTATATATATATATATGCATTAGACAGAAGATTTATTCAATGTTACACCGACGATTGCCGGTCCCAAGCCATATCTCAAGGTTTTCTTTCTCTCTCTCTCTCTCTTATTTTCTTTCTTTTTTTTTCCTTTACTCTCTTTGTATCTTTTCTCTATTCCCATTTGATAGATAGCCCCTCTCTATTTCACTGCCCACATCCTGTAAGAGTAGGACAACATGTCTGCTCCCATCCCTACAACTTCGCATATATCTCTTTAAACAAACTTATATATCTCTCTCCCTCTCTTTTTAAACCCAATTCTCTACTCCATTTTATTCACCCCCCCTTTTTTCTCCCTTGCCACAATCTACCTATTTAAGCATAATTTATGCTTAGATAAATGATTTGTATCTAGTAAAATTTTAACTCCATTTTTGGTGAAAAATTTTGTCTGATAAGTTAAACCGAAAGATCGGCTTTAATGAAATAAAATATTACCATGAACTTTTAAAATTTCCGATTTCATAATTGAACATATATATATATATATATATATATATGTGTGTGTGTGTGTGTGTATAGTAATCCACAGACGGAATGTTTCGTTCTATCTCAGCTCATCAGTGTGCTTAGACATCCGATTGCAACAAGTCGAGATCGAAAACCGACCGATTTGGCATCACACAGGGATTCTATTCAAAACCTATCGTTACAAGGCAGAGAGAAAGTGAAATTTAAACGTTTTTATTATGGGAAAGACGTCAGCATGACAAAAATATGATAAATAACACAATTTTAAGGTATGCTATGTATCGTGAGACCGGAACTACCTACACAATAGACTCTTCCAGGTCTGTATTAAGTATGCGACACAACACTCGAGACAGAGAGACAGAGAGAGCCGCGTACGACTACCAGTATTGGGCACTAACATATAGTAAGCTCCGCTTACACTATCTCTGTAACCTGTTGTTAATATATCTTTCTTACATCTAATCTGTGTTCCGTGTTTTCATTCTGTGGTTCCGACTTTGGCCCCACATTACTGTTTATGGGTAAAATTTTTCTTTATCAGGGAGAGAAATCGTTTATAAATACAGACTGCGATGGATAAATTATTGTATAAATTACGCCGATATGAAGATAACACTGACGTCTCATATTAACAGATATATTTACCAAAATTACGCAAAAATATATGGAAATACTAAAGAGAAAATTCATTAAAATTTCCACTGGCTTCAGCGATAGCCTCCAGATGACGGAATTTCCTGTATCTCTTCTGGTTCTGTCTGGTTGTTTAAGCTGGTGAATGCTTCCATATTCCTTGCCTTCAATTCATATTTAGTGTGACAAGTATTAGCGTTGGTCTCTCGGTCAACTGGGCCTTACACATAATAATCAAGGGGGTAGAATTTATGGAGTCAAGTGGATAGATATAAGGGGTGAATTGGTCACGCAAGAATTGTCTGACAGCCATGATTGGTTTCTCTTGTTTGTGTCGCATTGTGCAGATTTCTTTTGCTAGACATAGGGTCTTCTAGAAGACATCCTCTTGACCCCGGACAGCACTACCTCCTCAAGGCACTTGATGTACGACTCCACGTTGAGTCGGAGGCCATCATCAACAAATTTTCTTATCAGAACGATCAGAGTGAGTTTTTCAAGCTGCCCTACCTTCGTAATCACCATTAAATACATCCAAGTCTTTCCGAATCTTCTGCACTATCCTCAGATTGACACCTAAATATTCTGAAATGTTCGTACTGGAGATTCAGGTGCGAATGCCAAACAGAACAGCATGTCGTTTCCAAATTTCTGACGCAGTGAAATGAGTCATAGTGCTCTTTTTTTCATAGAAGGTGCCCAACTATGCTTTGCAGTCGACAAAATCTAAAAACAAACAACGGGCAGGTGCGAAATTAAAAATATAAAATGGCGTCAAATTACCCATCGCACCCTGGTATCAATACATATTGGCGACAGTTTCTTTTATGATTGAATTCAATAGTCAGGTCTGATGATTGCATTCAAGAATTGTAGCATACTATAACCACACGGTGTTTACCTCAGTGTCCATATATATATATATATATATATATATATATATATATATATATATATATATATATATATATATATATATATAAAAATTTTTATGTGACGCTACATTTTTGAATATTGTAGTAACGTAGTAATTCAAAATTTCTATCATTGTAAGTGTTTTTTCCTGTTTACGTGGCACAGACTATTGATCTAATAATTAGAGCAAAATCTTAGAAGATATCAGAATTTTTTATTGCAGATAAAACATTTTTTAAATTATCAAATAATGCAGCTTATATATATATATATATATATATATATATATATATATATATATATATATATATATATATGCACATGAATACAAACAAAAGGAAAACTTATCTGACGGACTTTAGCAATGCATTTCATTTGTCTGTATTCATACTGACCTTTTGCATTAATAATCTATCTAAATTTTCTCTGTTGTTATTTATTTGGGTTTTTTCACTTATAACAAAAAAAAATCCACGAATCTAGCAAAGGAAAGTCGGAGCATTTTAGGATTTTTTTTTTATTTAATCCATTCCTTCTTTCTTGTCTAGTTTGTTTCATTTCATCTTAGATTGCAATCGCCCACGTCAAATAAGCAATACTCACACACTTCTGACAATAATTTTCTATCGACAGCTGTCTTCTCTTTAAAGTAGAGGGACGTGTGTTAATTTAACAAGAACAGGAAATGCTGTTAACTCTCCAATAAGAAGGTAAATAGAAAAAATAGTCGGCTTCATTTGAGAAATTACTTTAAATGGTGTACAGCTCCATTTTAATAGTTTGCGACGTTCTCGTTGCCGGCAGCCGAAAATGAGATTTTCAATCATTGTCTATAGCTTGTGGTCGGTGCCTGACCACAGATCAGATTAAATCTATCTCTCTCTCTCTCTCTCTCTCTCTCTCTATATATATATATATATATATATATATATATATATATATATATATATATATATATATATATATATATATATATATATATATATATATATATATATATACATGCATATATATCTTAATATAGTCCTATCTATCGATATATATATATATATGTATTTATATATATATATATATATATATATATATATATATATATATATATATTAATATAGTCCTATCTATCTATCTATCTATCTATCTATCTATACATATATATATATATATCTATCTTAATATAGTCCTATCTATCTATCTTAATATAGTCCTATCTATCTATCTATCTATCTATCTATCTATCTATCGATATATATATATATATATATATATATATATATATATATATATATTAATATAGTCCTCTTTATCTATCTATCTATCTATATCTATATATATATATTATTATTTAATATAGTCCTATCTATATATCTATCTTAATATAGTCCTATCTATTAATCTATCTATTAATCTATCTATTTATCTATATATATATATATATATATATATATATAGTCCTATCTATCTATGTATCTATGTATGTATCTATCTATCTATCTATCTCTCTCTATCTCTCTATCTCTCTCTCTGTATATATATATATATATATATATATATATCCTAATATAGTCCTATCTATCTATCTATCTATATATCTATCTATCTATCTATCTATCTATATATATATATATATATATATATATATATATATATATATATATATATATATATATATATATCTTTATATAGTCCTATCTATCTATCTATCTATCTATCTATCTATCTATCTATCTCTCTATCTATCTATCTATCTCTTTAATTATAATAGCAGAGGGGTTTGCCTATCATTCGGTTCACACTCCTCTCTGGACTTTTTAATAGAAGTTAAGGTTTATTCCTTATGCGCCATTTAGGAAACGTTTCAGGTTCCTTAAAAAGGACAAATATTATATCCATCAACAATAAGCAATTTGAAACAAAAACAGGATTGGTGGGGAGTGAAATGGAAAAAATAAAAATATTTGACAGTTTATCATTACACTCTCTTCAGGGCGAGATAAAAAATAATCAAGCAGCTGTGACGATCACAAGAATTTGTTTTTCTTAAAGACATTAGATTCCAGCTCATTAAAATGTAATTTAAATTTTGTGTGTATGTCTATTTGCCTAACGTCTGTAGAAATCTGAATTGTGTGTATCTCTATTTGCCTAACGTGTGTAGTAATCTGAATTGTGTGTATATGTCCGTTTGCCTAACGTGTGTAGTAATCTGAATTGTGTGTGTATGTCTATTTGCGTAACGTGTGTAGTATCTAAACAGTGTGTGTATGTCTGTTTGCCTAACGTGTGTAGTAATCCATTTTTTCATTAGCTACAGCTGGACTAAGAGTATGATCAGAAACTTTCGTGGCAAGAAAATGTACAATATTTCAGTTGGGCACTTTCCCCAAATATTGGTCGACTCTGTTCTATTGTTCTTTCAAGTTGTCCCATGAGCTGAGCTAAAGAGGTCAGCGTACATGTGGTCCGTTCTTTGAGCGAGCCAAGGAAGCAGATGTAAAGTCTTGCCTTAATGACTTTTCTGGCTAAACTTTTCCCTGGGTGTCTAAAAGGCACGTTTCAAGAAAAAAGCACCTCCCACTTAGAGTGCATTGTATTCGTTGGCTTCTTTTTCTTATTTCCATTAAAGGTACAGATGTCAGACATCATTCGTACAAGAGGATGTTGAAGGCGGGAAACGACAATTTGATCAATAATGCGCTATGATGTGTGGGTCGGACATCTAAACTTTGTTACCAATATAAAATAGGAAAACGGCATAGAAGCGATCTTGCACTCGTTTAGAATTTATATCACTAAATATATTAGGATATTCATAAAGTAATTACGAAGTAGCAGAAATGATATTAATAGCTTTTTTCTTTATCAGGAAACATTCAGTGTTCGAGCAGCCTTACACTCAAAGCAATTTTTCAGGAAAATAGATTTCCTCAAGTCCAGTAGCTCTTATCTTGCTTTCAGTAATGTTAGGTTTTTTTTCTAACATTTGATTTAAATAATGTCGGATTTCAACATGTGCTTTCTATTTAAGCTGTTGAAGCTTTTGAAACTTCAACAGTGATACGGTTTCTATGACTCAGTACAGTTTTATGTTTGGCATCCAGTAACGACAATACATAATGTTCCAAGAATCATGTTCATTACTAAGATTCATAATCCACTCAAATCCACTCAAATCCACTCAAATCCATTCAGCCACTCAAATCCATTTCAACCGTCAATTTTAGAAAGCAGTTGTATAGAAATGTCAATTTAAATATTTCTGAAATATTTCTGTAAATTTTAATATTTGAGAACAATTTTTTTGTCAATTTAAATACTTCTGGAATTTTTCCGTCAATTTAAATATTTCCAAACTATTTCCGTCTGTGAATTTAAATATTTCGGAACTATTTCTTCCAATTGAAATAATTTTACTTAATTTATTATAAGATGTAAACAAAATAGTGCACAATGTGGTTAAATAGATCTAAGAAGAATACATGAATAAATATACATATACATATACCCACGATATAAGTAGAATTGAAAAAATCATGAAAATTTAAGTTGCGTTATAAACGTATATATATACACACACACACACATACATACATACAGATATATATATATATATATATATATATATATATATATATATATATATATATATATATATAGATATATATTAGTCTGGTGCAAAAAGAATGTTGTTTTCTCAAATATGTTACTATGTGAGAAAACGACATTATTTTTGCTCCAACCTAATATACATATATATATATATATATATATATATATATATATATATATATATATATATATATATATATATATAATGTTTATATGTCTCTAATCAGTTTTTCTCATATACTGAAATCCACTCATCAGGAGAGAAAATTGTTAAATTTCCATGCATCGTATTTTGTTTGAATTCATTTTTATTGCTATTTAATATATATATATATATATATATATATATATATATATATATATATATATAAGGAAACGAAAGGAAAAGGTAAAACCTACGTAAAAACAGGGATCCACCAACAAAAAGCAACTTGAAACAAAAACGGAATGATTTCTTATATGAGACATAAATCTATTTAAACATTCGGACGTTATTAAAGTAATTACGTTTTACCAGAATAGATATAAAAACAAATGCAATTTAAATTTTTAAATATGTCTCAGTCATGGACTGGAGCTGGTACCTTCTAATTCAGAAGAACCTGCTGCATGGTCGTGTCATCGGTGACTCAGATGTTCCTTTCGCCCGGTGTTTTTGGGGAGGAGGTTGGTTAAACACCCAGCATGATTTAAAACAACACCCACAAAAAAGGCGAATGAACACTCTTCTCATATCAACATCCACCTAACTCAACGGAATGAAATGGAGTCGTCTCTATTGTTAAGTGGATGTGAGGGGGATAACGGTTCCGTATTGGAACTCGGGTCTACGAGTTCAGTTTCTAAACTTGTTCCTTGTATACACTTACGGGGAAAATTCTCTTATGAAAGGAATAAATCCACCTTTTCTCTACTCCAGGTGTAAGTTAATTAGTACGACTTGCCTTAGTAAATCAGTACTCAAAGAGTTGTTAGTTCAATACCTGGCCGCAAGGGAGTGAACAAAAACTTGAAGAGTTAATTAAGAAATAACGGAAACTGTCATCTTCCCCTGTGGCCAAAATAATGGGTTTGATTCAGTTCACATATTCACTTGAAGAAGGCCAAGAGTACAACGGCCGAAGAGTCGTGAATATGGCAATAAAGATGAGCAAAACAGTCCGGACTATGTAAAGAGTGTAAATATTTACAATACTTAATCTCAGAAATATAGACAAGTCCTGAAGAAGGTCTCTGCTTATAACGGCTGAAACGTTGTGAATATTACAACATAAATGAAAACAACAGTCTCAAAACAATTATGCAGTCTACAAATGTTTCTGGCATTAAGTAATTTGGAAAGGGTCGATTAACCGTAAAAAACAAGTCAGTTAATCACTCTATATCACTATTATGATTACCTGTTTATTTACATTATTCGGACTGTTATCCTCATCTTCTTTACCATATTCACAACATTTCAGCTGTTGTCGCTCCGGCCTTCTTCAGATGATTGGACATATGGCCCACTAGATAAAGATGTTAGTTAGATCCAGTGACAAGACCCAAAGAGTTGTGAGTTCAATACCAGGCCACAGCAGTGGTGAACCAAAACATGGAGAGTTGAGTTAAAGGGAAATAACTGAGGTATTCTAGAAGAGGTATGGTACGTGGAACTACGGGAGTCTACCCAGGTGGATAAAAAAGGGTTCGGTTCGAAAATTTCAAACACCCAAAGAAGGAGATGAAGATGGACAAGAAACAAAAATGAAAGAGCCTTTCTAACATGTTCTAGGGAAAATGCCTCTTCTACTCCAACACCTTCTGCTCTCGAACATCCCGACGGTGGAACTCCTTTCCTCTTATTTGCTTCCATGATAGCTATAATCTTGAAAAAATTAAAAGTAATGTCAATCGACATCTTCTGATACATCGATGATGATTCCTGTCATACTCGTTATCCTCTCATCAAACACCCCTCTCTTTTCTTACTCTCACTCTCTTTAACCCATTATGTGCTAATGGCACTCCCGACTTGATTGTGGCGAAATGCTTAAAAATACTGGAAATAAGCCTCCACAATGAGGGTTCTTTAAGGTTCCACTCGGGCATAATGGATGAAACCATTCTACCAGTTAAAAAACAAGGACGTCTGTCGATGCAGATCTGGTTTAGATTTTGGTAAGCATATATATATATATATATATATATATATATATATATATATATATATATATATATGTATTTTGATAAGCATATATATATATATATATATATATATATATATATATATATATACGTAATATATGAAGAAATATACTCTTAAGGTGTGCTAATTTTATGGAATGAAGTGCTCAATATCAGAGATACAGCGTGTGTAAATATAAAAGTGAACATTGAAGTCAACATTTTGAGGCCACAGGTTGTTTCATGCTAGACGCAATCGTCAGGCCATGTACTACGTAATATATAATAATATAACAGAAATTTAATAACCACTCTCTTTTTTTTTTGTTTGGTGGGGACGTATGTAAAATATTTGACTATGCGATGCAAAAATGCATTCCGTTTCTGCTCAAAAAAAATCTGTTGATATTGTAACGCTGTACTTGCTTCTCAAATGAAAACACACGAGGAACCCAAATTCGCGTTACACACTTGTGCTTAATTAAATTCTGAAATAAACTTACAAACCCTCGGGCAAGGAAGATGATAAAATTATATTAGACCCGGCCTCTCGATATTCAACCTTGGTTCTGCCTTGATTAGAAGGCTTATAATTTATAGAGGTGAAAACTAGAAGAGCCATGGGACTCTAACACGTGACAGATGGCCTAGTAGATAAAAGGACAGTGAGAAATGTAAGAGAATCGCAAAAAAATTATAGATATAAAGCAAAGCTAGGCGTAGTACAATTTAACGAATTTAGGGCAGCCAAGATGATCGAATTCACAATACCAGAGTAGTGGCTGGTGAAACAAACGTTTCAATTATTTTGCTGCAGGGGAGCGTCCTATTTATAATAAGTAAATTTAGTATAGAATAACTGAAGCTTTCAGTTATTTTGCCGTAGTCGTCGCCCTATTTAATATAAGTAAATTCGGTATAGAATGACAGAAGGTTTCAAATCTAGAGCCCTCAAAGTGGGTCGATTTCAAAGCATGAATAAACGGGATTTTAATAAGCATTCTCATGTATATATCCACACAAACATATTTTATCATTTCACCCCAAGTAAGGCAATAAAGCCATTAAGACACAAGAGGGTTACTGTTACTGCGAGTGAATAGGATAAAATATTAACGATAGAGAAGACTAAAGGAACAAGTATCAGCAAGATATAAAGATTCATCCCTCTATGCTACCTAGATTTATGAATTTAAGCGCAATGACAGAATGGCACAAAGGTCTCTTCATTTCATAGTTGTAACCGTAAGTTCTATGTTAATAGTTTCTTCTATCGCCCTTCTCGCTTGTGGAACTCTCTTTAGGCTTCTTGCATCCCAATCGAGTTTCATCTTCAAAAATTTAAATGCACTGTCATTCGTTATCTTTGACCCTTCTTAATATTAGTTTTTTTTCTCATATTCTCTAACATTCAGTAACGCCTTGCGTCCTAGTCGCTTTATTGTCTTGCTTGGGATAAAAATGATTAAAAAAGACCCTCATCTAAGCGAAAAGTTACCTCTATCTTACCTGAAGTCACCGAAAATTGTGATAAACAATATTGATATAATTTTAACATCACCGTCATCCTCAGACACATGAGCGGGTGTGGTCCTAGGCTCACCGTGCGAATGAGCACTTGTACAATTTCTTCCACATAGCTAGACTGAAAGCCGGAAAAGTATCTACTCATGCGTAGCGTGTTTTCGGTAAGTAAATCCTCCACCAACAGCCATCTGTTTTCGTACATAGTTATAGATTGGTTAAGTAATTCATTTATTTTTGTCTGGATTATCAACCCTTTACAGGCCCTTCCTTCTCCAGGTCAAACGAAAGCCGATCGCAGAAGTGAATGACAGATAAAAAAATGGAAAAAATATACTAAGAGCTACAAAAAGCGGGTAATTATTGAGACGCGCAACAGGACAACATTCTGAAGGAACATGGAAGAAAAAAGAGACTTATACTTAACCTTAGGACGAGATAGATTACATTTCTAGGAAACATGAGAAAAGAGAGCTTGGGAAATTTGGTACTCACAGGACAGATTGAATGCAAGAAGAAAATAGCAGAAAACTTAACTTGATGGCTTCAGTAAATAGATGGTGGAACAAGGTTTAGGAGAGATAACAAAAAGACATTTATAACAAGATTAGAAGAACATGAAATTGTAGAGATTCATAATCGTTAACGTCCTGAAGAGGCATAGTAAGAAGAAGAAGAAGAAGAAGAAGAAGAAGAGGGGGATGAGCAAGAGGAAGAAGAAGAAAAAGAAGAGCAAAAGGAAGAAGAAGAGCAAGAAGTGCAGGAGAAAGAAGAGGAATAGCAAGAAGAAGAAGAAGAAAGATAAGAAGAGCAAGAAGAAGATGAGGAAGAAGAATAACAAGAGGAAGAAGAGCAAGAAGAAGAAGAGGAGGAGAACGAGCAAGATGAAGAAGAAAAACAGCAAAAAGAAGAAGAAGAAGAAGAAGAAGAAGAAGAAGAAGAAGAATAGCAAGAGGGAGAAGAAGAGGAGGAGGAAGAAGTTGATCAAAAAGAAGAAGAAAAAGAAAAAGAAGAAACGTGCTATCACTGCTTATTATTATTTACTGGCAGCATGGCCCGGCGTTGCCCGCGATTGATTTAAAAATCGTACGACTCATAGAGCAATCGCTATCACTTGACTTAAAATATTTTTACCCTTCCTTGTCTTTAAAGGAGTGCCCTTTTCTGTGCTGATGTTGCTACATGCCTTACTTCTTGCCTATCGCACAATTCCAATTTTTTCTAAGCTCTATACTAAGCATTAAATCTGCTAGGAAAAAAAAACTAAACAAAATGAACACAAAATGATCAGCTTTAAAAAAGGACTCGTAACTGGTTTGTTTGTTTGTTTGGGTTTTATGGCATATCAACCACTGTGGGTTATTTAATGCCAAATCCAGTTTATATGAATTTTAAATGCCTATTTTGTATGGAATAAAAAATATATAGCTGGCAACATTATTGTTTCAAAAAAAAAACGCATAGCTGGCAACACTATTCCTTTACAAAAAAACGTATAGCTGGCAACACTACTTCTTTACAAAAAACGTATAGCTGGCAACATTACTTCTTTACAAAAAAACGTATAGCTGGCAACATTACTTTTTTACAAAAAAACTTTGAGCTGGCAACATTGTTTCAAAAACTTTGAGCTGGCAACATTATTGTTTCAAAAACTTTGAGCTGGCAACATTATTTTTCTGAAAACATTATCTGAGACTTTGCTGTTGGATGCAGTTTATCGCCGTACCCAGGACGCGGATGTAGTTTATCATCATACCCAGGACGCGGATATAGTTTACCGTCATACCCAGGACGTGAGTAAAACTTGGAAAACTAGGAGTTCACTATTTGCCCATAGCTGGGACCCTAACAGGTGCTACCACCCCGGGTCAAGGTGGACCTGGGAACACCAGCAATTAAGAGGTGGTTCCACACTCCTCAAAACCTCCTTATCTGAGGCCTTGCTGTTGGATGCAGTTTAACAACATACCCAGGATGCCTCATTCGGGTGGGTCTTACCCCTCTACAGAGGTGCAGTCGGCGTATTCTAAAGCCCCAGCCGACAGGGCCCTCGTAACTGGAAAAACCTAATGAAAAAAGAATGTTAACAACAAATACTTTTTCACACCAAACCCAGTTCTGCGGAATCAGAATCAACGTTGAGAATGAGCCAATTGGAGTAAAGTTCCATGCAGATTTAAATTTTTTCCACTTGTGATGAATGCAGCTATCGACTTTTTTTTGCATGCTAGCATTCTAGTTAACATTCGTGTCAGTCAGCTGTTGGCTCACACGCTGGCCAATAGAATCTTCCTGCCTATCCGTGGCAGCCAGCTATAGGCTCTCACGCTGGCCAGTACAAAATGGCCGTAAACTACATGAAAACTGCCGTAGAAGCATGAAAAAATCGATGGGAGTTGTGAAATGCAAAGTCAGTCTGGGCCCTCCTGCTAACTTGGAGCATGTGCATGTAAATTTTGGTGCAAATCCGTCGAAAATTGCGGCCGTGCATTCGTTACACACACACACACACACACACACACACACACACATCCTACCTTTTATAGATAGAGATCACTAGTATTATTTACTATCATTTTCTGCGACTACTTGCCAACAATTTCAATTCCGTTTACCCCAATCGCTTTAGCTTTGTTGTATTTATATGTCTTTTTGCCAGTCAAAACTATGCCTTGTAAAAATAACGTGGGTGTATATGTGGAGAGTTTCTTATTGAAAAGACTGCTTCATGTATAGAAATGTAGTTATTTCTGTTCTAATTATTTTCATCGCGCTTGATTTACGTTGTCCACTAATCGCCCTCTGCGCGCTCAATTAGTCTTAAACATAAATGTCAAAAATCCTCCTAAAGTGAACACGAGACGATATGGCGGTCTCGTCATAAAACACGGTGAAAATCTGAGGACACCTATCAATTAGCTCACCTGAGATGTATTGACCAACCGAATAACCATATAATTGTCTACGTGAAGTTGTATCTGTGTAATCGTTAGCAAGTTAATTGGCCCCCTATTTATCTGGAACTTTGCGATGGCGAGCTGCAGTTCCTGTCGTTATTTTACTGAAAGGCTACGTCTGCACAAAATGGATTCAAAGCAAAGGTTTGATCTCAAGCCCATTGTCCAGAGACAAGGGTTTGAGCTACAGCTGTTTACTAATTCGGGGTCCTGAAAATATAGAAATCACTAGAAACAGCAAGACGAAACGAAAACTATGGAAATTTATCAACAATAGAAAATTCTAGCAAAGAAAAAATAAAATAAATTTTTTTTTTTATTATTTTTCAGAAATTAAAAGATAAATGGCGGGAAAATATTTGTGCTCCGACCAATCAAAAGTAATCTAAATCTTATTTTTATTTGAATTTTATTATTTAGTTAATTTTGGTGTGTATTTATTAATACAGTAATTTCCATGTACAATATGCATTCATCTATAACACGCACCCCTAAATTTGTTCTAACAGTGTGTTAGTATGCTTCTACTCACTCATAATACGCATCCCTTGTTTGGTAATCAAACCTGGTAAATTTTACCTCTTCAATTTCATTACAGCCAGGGTTACCTACTCTTATATAAAAATAGTTTTAAACATAGAATAATTGTTCTAATTTAATTTTATGATAATTCTTATTTTATTTTTCATTTGTAAGTATTGTTAGGTACATATGATTGTATTTGACATCCTGATGCGATCGCAATCGCCGAATGTTAGTGTCAAATTGTCGTATGTTTGTGGTGAATAGTATGAACAGCAATGTTTTAAAGATTTTTTGTAGCTGTGCATAATCCGCAACCCTAATTTTGCTTATTACTTTTTAGAAAAAATGCTTATTCTACATTGGGAATGCTTTTAATTCTAACTTTATCTGTTTATTTTGATCTAATTTTGCTTTTTATTAATATTTTATTCGCTGTGTTGACAGAATCACTTCAGTCGACTTTTAATAGAAATAGAGTTAGAAGCATAAGTAAAGAACACATTTAAATTTCTAGCTCGCCATCTATATATCTCCGTTATAAAAATTATCTCGGTAATACTGACTGTTCGGTCAATGAATAATAAATGTTTCCTTATGAGGAAACGACTAATATTGCAAATACCATTACTGTCCCTGGTGATTTTTTTAGATTGACAATAAAATATTAGGGTGGTGCAAAATAATCTCGGTTTTTGACGTTAAAAAATACGTCAAAAAACGACATTATTTTTGCACCAATCTAATAATTTGGGTTACTCAGTTTCATCTTTCCTGGATATAACTGATATTTTTTCAGACAGAAAACATAATCAAAAATTTACTAAAAGAATATGATATTAATCAAAAATAAATAAATAAAAATTATATATATATATATATATATATATATATATATATATATATATATATATATATATATATATATATATATATATATATATATATAACGTCAGAATTCCCTGACGATCCACTTAGGTGAAAACTGGGTAGATTTGTCTGGCTCACTAGGTTTGACTAGGTCTGTTCTGCTGGTGTATTGAGCTCTATTTAGTTAGTTATTTACTCGTATCGGTGTTTTTTTTTTGGGGGGGGGCTTTGAACCTGTATCTGTGCGATTATTTCGACAGAATTTCATGTTCCTGGCTCTTTCTTTTTTAAAAAAAAAACCTTCTTTTCCTTCGAGATTGATTTGATTATTGGCAAATCAAAAATTCGAAGGTTTTTCGAGACGAGTATAGTTATATATATATATATATATATATATATATATATATATATATATATATATATATATATATATATATATGTATGTATGTATGTATGTATATATATATAGAGAGAGAGAGAGAGTGGGAGAGAGATATATAGATCTCAGTGTCCCACTTATCGTCCTCTGTCAAAACGCTTCCCAGATATTTAAACCTCCACGTTTGCTTGATTCTAGTGTTCTCGACCTTCAAATCACATTTCTGGTGCATTCTTTTACTGATGGACATTTATTCTGTCTTGTTGTAGTTTATATTTAGTCCCTTCTTCTCACTCTCCGTCGCTATCTTCTGTAAGTAATTTTTTTAATTTCTTTTCCGTTTCTGCTATCAGTACTGCGTCGTCTGAGTATCTTATGTTGTTGAGATTGTCGCCGCCAACGCTAAATCCAGGTTGAGTTTCCAATTCTCTCATCATTGCCCCGCTTTACAGGTCGGGTGAGAAGACGCATCCTTGCTTTACACCAACTTTCTAACGTTGCAATTAACAATTTCTTTCCTCAAACCAAAACTGACAGCTCATCTCCAACCTTGACACAACGCTCTACAATATGTGCGAATTGTTCCAGCAGAAAATGTTCTTACCAATCAGTTATAAGATCAGAATACATTTTCTTCACTTTTTTTGCGATAATGCCACTAGAACGCAGGTAGAGAGACTGAGAGGGAAGGAGAAAGAGAAGACTGAAAATGGTGAGGGTTGATGAAAGGCCAAAAAATAACAGGGTTCATAAAGACGGAGAAGATAATGAATGATGTTGCATTGGAAACTTTGGTTTGGTTTGGTTTGGTTTGGTTTGGTTTCGTTTGCGGCATATCAACCTCAATGGGTTATTTAATGCCGACAAGATTTTTATTGCTGGTAATATTTTTTCACGAATACCATTTCTCCAATGCCACTGATTCCATTAACCTTAATAATCATAATATATAATAATGAAACTTAAAAATGTATTTTCCGTATTTTCCCAAAATCCCTGTTTCTAAATATAAGACTTATATGAAATTTGGTTTGTTTTGTTTTACGGCATAACAACCAATATATTGATACTGATAAAAGAATAAATAGTACAATAAAAAAAAATATTCCATTAACTGATACAATAAATCTGTATAGAATAATCTGAAAGAATAATTTAAGTTCAGAGAATGAGAAAGATTTGGTTTGGTTTTGTCTGGTTTGTTTTACGGTATATCAACCTCAATGGGTTATTTAATGCCGACAAGACTTTTATTGCTGGTAATATTTTTTTCCAAAACTATATTGCTGATAATTGCTTTTCCTACATAAAGGCACTTTTTGTAATATAATTTGTCTTCCGAAATGTAATGCTGGTAATAATTACTTACAAAAATGTATCACTGGTAATATTTTTCCTTCAAAAATGTATCACTGGTAATATTTTTCCTTCAAAAATGTATCACTGGTAATATTTTTCCTTCAAAAATGTATCACTGGTAATATTTTTTCCTCAAAAAATTCATTGTTGGCATTAAAGCGTATTTTTACACTTCACAGTGCTTTGATCCTACTTTAGGGGTTAACAATTTGCCTATAAATGGGACCTTAACAGGTGCTACTACCTCGGGTCAGGGTTGACCTGGGAACAACAGCAATTAAGAGGGGGTTTCACACTCGTCAAAACGCCCTGATCAAAGACCTTGCTGTCGGGTGTAGTTGATCATCTAACCCAGGACGCTGTAAACATTGAAGATTGAAATTATCAAAGAAGTAATAAATTGGAAATGAGTTTCACAGCTGGAGAAAAGAAACTGTTAGAATAGAAGTTGTGGTTGCGTCTAGCTAGTTCAACAGTAAAACAGTGGGACCTAGTTACCAATCTAGTAACACGCTTAAATCATTGTAGTCGGGACACCAGTGTTGAAAGAGGATTAGAACAGTTGCCATGAAAATTTGAGGAAAAGATAAACGGACGCCATCTCACGTCACTAAGAAAGTGACTAGAGTCGAGATGCCTGGTCAGGGTCAGTTATATTGCAGATCCTACTTAAGATTATATCAAGAATCTTGAGATGTACACCAGGAGCAGCATATGGCGACTGTATTCAACGCACGGACGAATGGTAGATTTATAAATGTGCAAGATGGATTCTGACGGGAAATATTTTTTCCTGACACGACACAGTAAACCAACCTTCCTTGCAGTAAGTAGACGCAGCAATTGATTCGATATATTCGCTCCTCTTCATGTGAGTGGAATACGTGAGGCCAACAAGGTGTAGAGTGCTGCTCTTCTGAAGTTTAGCCTCAGACATGATGATGGCAGACCGAAAAGTTTCAATGTGGTGATTAAATGAAAGCACTTTTGTTTTGGCGTGGTTGAAATTTACAGGCGATTTTTTCCCTAGTTAACCATTGATTAGAGGTCCTTTTCAAAAGCATTTGCAAGGTTACCTTTGACGGGTGTGTCGTATTTTCTATTAAGGCAGGAGTAAATGGCTGTGTCATCTTCATGAATAACTAGCTGGGGAATTATGACATCGGGGAGAATATTGATGAAAAATTTGAAAATATGTATAGAAGTTGTAAAATCTCTTTTCGCTTTTTTTTTCAGCCAACTCATATGACAAATTTTCTCTATTGTTCTTGTAACGGCATTCACCCGGGGTGGGTTGAGCCGACTCCAATATTGGAGTTTCATGAGAATTTGGAATTCACAAGCGGTCCCCAAACACGCATGTACAGTACATGAGATTTGATTATAGTGGTGAAGGTTTCGTGCAGGACCATCCACACATTTTGAAGGGCCGAATACAGAGACCTGGTGCACTACGTGTCACAAGGTCCCCAAACGACCCTCCGCAGGTTTTGAATTCAGTTTTCCTTCTCCTAGACCAAGTGCCATCCAAGGCTATAGAACCCAGTCTGTCCTGCTATTTACCCATAGCTGGAGGGAGAAGAAGAGGATTCACACCTTTCTCAAGGGTATTAGGACGTAAGTGAATGTAATGGATTCGACTTGAATTCGAACACGGCTCTCCATTGAATATATTAGAGATAGCTGCTTCGCGGCGTAATGCAAATAAAGATGTCAAAAGAGCTGGACATCCTAGTATTAAGAAGATTTATGTTGCATTTAAATAAACAAACATATATATATTATTCTAATCATTTCACTCTAAACAAGGCAATAAAGGTACTAAGACGCAAGGGTTTACTGAGTGGGAGAGAAAAAAATAAACACTTTTTAGCAGAGAAAAAAAATAAAATAATAGGTACCAAGGAGACACAAGGTAATGATTGCCATTTTATTTAAAATATTTAAAGCTCAAAGTTGACTGTGGAACAAGAGGCCAGAAGAAAGGTCCACAAGCGAGAAGTGCGAAGAAAATCTATTGGCATAGTGCGGTTACATCTAGACAATTCAATTGTAAAATGCTGAGACCCTGTGCCAATCTAATATTTAAAACGAAAACAGACAGCTGAAATCTCTGGAATACATGACGAGGAAAACAAGGCTTGAGAAAGATTCAACAGGGTTAACAGTTACGTAGAAACATAGAAAAGACGAAACTGTGGAGAGCCATGATCGTCTACGTTCTGAAATTAGTTGGCAGATCAAAGAAATGTTAGTTTCATTATTCCTTTTTCTGTTTACAAAAAAATTTACACGTTTTCTAGGGGGGGATTTTTTTTTATTTCTTTTCATTTTGTGATGTTGCTCATGTTTTATGTAAGAGAATTAGTTTTTTTATTTTTAAATAATACATTTTGCTTGAAATATAACGCAACAAGATTCCTTGTTAAAAATAGCTGCGAGTTCAAATCTCACCGGGAGATCATTTTTTTTTTTTTTTTTTCAGATCAAATGATATCGATTCATTGCCATAAATTCAAAGCCCAAATATTATATATTTTATATATATATATATATATATATATATATATATATATATATATATATATATATATATATATATATATATATATATATATATATATATATATACACAAATTCACTAAAAAAATAGAAATGAAAAAAGTTACGAGTTAAAAATTAATAAATATTAGCTGACAATACTTGATCTATTAACTCATTAACTGCCAATTTTTTTTAATGTGCATTTTTGGCCCAGACAGGTGTCTTAGGAGTTTATTTATTCCTTATGTTTAATTCCAGTAGTTACCATTGTCAATTTTATAGAAACTAGAACATCAAATATATATGTATATAAAACATCAAAAAATAATATTGATTAGAAATAATAAAAACATACTTTTCAAAATAGTCATTATTTTTCTACTCGTGAAATGTAAAATTACGACAGAAAGTTTCTTCTTACGGCTAATAATAAAATCATTAAAGGCTAAGTGTTGTAAAATATACTTCTGCAAATGCAATGTATGTAAGCAATTCCATGTAAATACAAGGAATAACATGTAGTGAGTTTGATTATGACAGGTCCCCAAATGGGGTTCATGGTAGGTAATGGGCTAAAAATGATGACGTTAGTAAATACTATTCAAAAATTAATAATAACGGCTGACAATGTTTGATCTATTAAAAATGATGACGTTAGCAATACTAGTTACTAGGTTGGTGCAAAAATAATGTCGTTTTCTCATATAGTAACATATATGAGAAAACGACATTATTTTTGCACCAACCTAATAAAAATTAATAATAATGGCTGACAATGCTTGATCTATTAAAAAAAAGTAGCAGGATTCGCCCGCTCGCTATCTCTTCACAATGTAAGATATATCCACTACTTGAAATCTTTGAAGCAAAAATTTTAAATGAACATTTCATTCATAAATTGGCTTATTATAGGAAAGGAAAGTTTTACAATCAGATCCCAAATTGTTGAAGGCCGAGTAAAATGCAAATTTCAAAGACTTTTCTGCAGTATTTAAGACGATATTTCTAAACAGAACTATTTGTATGAAAATCAAAACAATTCCTCTAATAAATAAGAGTAATAAAGGCCAGTTAATTAATGAAATAAACATTTTTTTTAAATCAATATGCAAATTAGATAAACCTGAAGAGTAATATTGCATAGAAGTAGATAATATATGATACATATATTGAGCTTTTAGGAACTGAGGAAGATTATACTGAACGGTGTCCAACCTTGGGGAACAGTTGCCCGACCCCGGGCCTTCTCATTGCACCAGAGAGAGGGATCTGTGCTCGCACAGAGGCCAGTGCAACCGACAGTTGTGGGGGATCGGCAATTTTTGTCCGTAGCCTGGGTATACGTGATCGGGCTCCCCACATTAAGCCAATATTGTGACACAACGTGAAATCGTAGGGTTTTTGAGTAAATACAAACTACTCTATAGTAGTTTGTAACATGTTCTTTTTATCATCTCTCAGTTGCGTCTTTGTCTTTGGCCAAAGTGCGCTCAGGGGGCGATCCGCCGAAGGACAGAGTCGCAACTGAGAATAATTATACTGAGTGGTATAGCTGCCCGAGTCACGCCCTCTCATTGTACTACAGAGAGAGATCGGTACTCGCACCGAGGACAGCGCAACCGAGATTTGCGATTTTTCTCCTAGCCCGGGTGTATGCACTCGGGATCTTCACATTAAACCGACCTTCTGTCACAACCTGACCTCGTAGGGGGTTCCGTAAATACAAATCTAAAGTAATGTTGGGACTTTTTAAACTCAGAATTAGTGGGAGAATTGATCTCCAATTTCGCATTTATTCATATAGTTTGCATAATATATGTTTTACATAATTAGCTATTATATTAGGTATATATTATAATTAATTGTAATTTCTGTTCTCTCATCTTCACATTATATGAATTTTGTCTTTCCCCTGTTCTGTCACCCATGAAATAAAAATAATTGCTAGTGCGGAAAATAAGATCCTACGTTCATCAAATCTTTTAAGTGGCAGCAGAAGAATTGTCGTTGAACTTTTAAAAGGTAAGCTTAAATATTAATTCAGTACTGAAATCCAGCGATCAATTTTGAGTTCTTCCGTAGTTTATTGCTGCCTATCGTATCTACTCCTCTGTAGCTATTGTGAGGTTGGCCAATCCAAAGGTCCTCCACAAGAGCTAGCTTAAATTTCGCCTGATAGTTCGGCTTTTAAGCTACCTGAAAATTTTAAGCTAGCTACAATTTGGATACAAAAGGAAAATAACATTTACACCCCTTGAACCATAAAAGCAACGATAATGGCTAATATAATATACTAATATATATATATGTTACCATCGCATAATCTGGCAACCGTAAATCAGAGCTCAACAAAAATCGTTACCCCGCCTAACTTTTCTAGAGCCTTTTAGTGAGCTATGAATCTTTGACATCGGACCAGTGGGAGCGGGGAGTTGCTTGGACACACATACAGTACTTTATATATGATATGATGACAATAGTAAATACAAGTCAAGAATTAATAATAATCGTTGTCAATGGTTGCTCTAATAAAAAAATGAAGATAAAAGTCACAAATTAATAATAGTGGTTGACAATTCTTCATCAATAAAAAATGAAGACGAAAGTAAAGGCCATTTTCACATTAATAATAATGGCTGACAATGGTCAATCTGATAAAATTAATTATAAATGATAATGGCTTAAAATGGTCCATCTGATAAAATCTAATAAAAAAGAAAAGAGAAATAAATGCGAGTAGATAAAATTAATAATAATGTTCGAAATGCTTCATCTAATAAAAAATGGAAATTAAAAGGTAATACTGGTCAAAAACGAATAATAATCGTGGACTAGTCACCTTCTGATACATTAATAAATACATATTTCCTCTGAAACCTACTTCACATTAGCATATAGTGCGAAATTTGTTTCACTAATGTTTACCAAATATAAGGCCCCAGAAACACTTAAGGTAGAGGCTAAATGTAAGGTGTTCCTTGAGCGTAAGAGAAGAGAAGAAGTGCAGTTCATGAGGTTAGTTAAAAAAAAATAACGTTTAACCCTTGACTTAAAAACGTTAAAATTGATCGGGAAACATTCACTTGGGAGTTTGTTCCACGGCGGGCAGTGGTTCGTGAGTAGAAGCTGTTCGAGTGGAAATTACTTCTCGCTAGTGGAATACGGGAGGAATGTGGGTGGTTTTCTACTATGTAAGTGACATGGCGGGTTCTAGCCGTTAAGGTTAAACCAAGCGGGAACAAGGAATGTGGTTCGTCCGAGCAATTTCCGTTCATTTAGCGATATAGCAGAGAGAGACACGCCACATACCCGCCTGTGAAAGACAGGCTGGAGGGTGGAAAATAATTCTTCTCCAACAATGACTCGGAGATACTTTTGAACTCTATCAAGACTGAGAAATGAGGGCTGGGAATCAAATGCCCAAATATCTACTCCATTTTCATCTTGATCTCGCGCTTATAAAGCATAAGGAGCCAGATACTTACTCGAGCGCTACAGAGAGACGATCAGGTTCACCCTTTACAAGACCAGGAGGTCCATCGAGGTAAAGAGTTATGTTAGGGTCCATCTGCGTGTATAGGAATGGAAGGTAACGGGTAAACCTAGCCTTGAACAGGCTAAGATTTTAATGATCGAGGAAACAACCTCTTGGGAGTCGGTTCCACAGGGCAGTGGTTCGCAGGAAGAAGCTGTTTGAGTGGAACTTTCTATTTCTCACTGATAAAATACGGATGGAATTTTGGGTAGTTTGCTGCTAAGCAAGTGATTTTGTGGGTCCTTGCCGTCATGGCTCGACCTGGCTGACAATGTTCTTGGGAAAAAAGGTGTCCGAGTGGAATTTACTTCTTACTAATGGAACATTAAGGAAATAGGGGTGGTTCATTCTTGAGTGCGTGGCATGGCGTTTCCCTCTAGCAAATGTCAAGAGTGGTAGATCCAAAGAATTCACTTATTATTAAACACACTCATTTCATCATGCGCTTTAAATTACTCGTCTGGGTGCAGAATTAATTTCAACTCGGAACTAATTTTAACTCAGAACTAATTTCAATACGGAACTAATTTCAACTCAGTATTAATTTCATATCGGAACTAATTAATAAAAGTTGCAGAAAAGATGAATTCTGAATTATTTGCTAAGGATTTTTAGGGCTAAATTTAAAAAAAAAATAAAACCAACACATTGCATTTTGGTTAGGAATTCATGGAAATTGAGAACTTTGATTTAAAATCAAGTTGAAATCAATTCCGAGTTGAAATTAATTCCGAAGCGAATTTAGTTCCGAGCTGAAAATAATTCCGAGGTGAACTTAGTTCCGAGCTGAAGTTAGTTTCAAGTTGAAATTAATTCCGAGTTGAAATTAGTTCCGTATTGAAATTAATTCCGAGGTGAATTTAGTTCAGAACTGAAATTACTTCCGTATTGACATTAATTCCGAGTTTAAATTAGTTTCGAGGTGAAAATAGTCCCGAGTTGAAATTAATTCCGAGTTGAAATTAGTTCCGAGTTAAAATTAGTTCCGAATTGAAATTAATTCCGAGTTGAATTAATTCCGAGGTGAATTTAGTTTCGAATTGAAATTTCTTCTGTCACTCCTCCATCCTTTGTTCCTACAAATAACACATATTTCCTCAGCAAACTTTTATTTAATTTTATTGATTTTCCTCTTTCCCTCGCTGTGTTTTGTTCTTTTGTTTGTGTCAACTAAAACAGAATATTTCGTGTTGTATCTAAAATATCTTTTCCCCCTGACTCAAAACACCATTTCTGTTCCGTTCAAACTGATACAAAAAGTTGGGTTAACTATATATTTTCTTGATCATCTGACACTAGTAAATGTTGTCTCGCTGCATAGCATCCGAAAAGCATGATAACAAAGTTAATTTACATATATCTGCTCTGCAAGCCGCAACTACGACACCAAGTTCCTACCGCTCCACTCTGAAAAACAAATATGGAAGTAATAGTTTTTTTGTTTTTTTGTTTTTTTTTTTGTCTGCGATTGCCCGAGACTGTAATGTAGCCATTGAAGACGGATTTACCCAAGGAAATATTTACGCACAATTCTTCTCTGTCGACATAATTAGAAAGAGGCAAGATATTTTGTCCCGAAGTCTGCTGACAAGAAAACGCGGCAGCTATGCATTAAAACGAAATAAACTTAGACATTCTAAGGCATAATTAGAATACCATAACCGGATGTACAAATCTAATGCATATAAAATTTTAGTGTTAATGGTGATATTAGATGTTTCCTTATAAGGAAACGTTAATTAACAGAGTACTGCTGTTTGGTGAAATTTATAAAATATTTCTATTAAAATAACTTTCTATATATAAAACTTTGTGACTTCCTTTACTATACTTCGCCGGTCCGTTCGTCCTCGGCTCCCTCTAAAATAGCCATACATAGACCCATCGAAAATAAATATTGTAGAGAAGTACAAACAGGCGAGGGGGCAAGTTAGACAGTTGGTTTTACTAGGGTGCGTAGCTTAGTAGAATAAATTTGCATTAATTTTTTTTTAGAATAATTAAAAGTTTTACTATTTAACACAGCCAATATTTTAAAAATAATTTAATGATTAAAATAACGAATAATTATTTAATAAAAATCGAATGTTATTTTTTGTGTTTGTTTTTATTTTTACATTGTAAGTACTTTTTGAGATATAATAATAGTTTAGTGGTACATTATTCGGACTATTGTCCTCATCTTTGTTGGCATATTTATTACAACGTTTCGGCCGTTGTACGCTTCGGCCTTCTTCAGGTAGTTGGAATGTCGAACTGAACCCTTTATTTCGCTCACTGAGGTAGATTGTTCTAGTTCCACGTGTCATGTTTAATGGTGTTAGTAATCAGTTATCTCCTGTTAATTTCCCTCTCCAACTTCTCCACTGCCTTAACCGGGTATTGAACTCACATTCTTTGGGTCCTGTCACTGGATCTAACCAACGCCTTTATCCACTGTGCCATGTGTTCTTGAGTGTATGAATTTCTGGGTATTATAAACCTGTCTTCAGCAACCATTTTTACCAGCGCTCATATTGCAATTTTTGCTGTTATCATTTCATATTTTTACCACAGCTCATATTGCAATTTTTGTTGTTATTATCGCTTTTCTCTGGCACTCCTTATTACTGGTTCCCATATTGTATTCATTTCTATGCTTGGTCGGCTCAGGAGATTTTCGTGGCCTAGCATATGTGCTAATTTATTAAGTTTACGAATTTTTCAATGGTGTTCTTTGTCTCTGATCTCACCCTGATCCCACAGAGGGCGGTGATCTGAATTTTCTCTCCATATGCGGATAGCCACGTCAGATTTTTCCACTTCCTCTCGTGTTACAGCTTTCTCGTGTTCTTGAAGCCTTACGTTAAGGGGATTGCCTGTCTCCCCTTTATATTTCTTTCCGCAGCTGTACGGGATAGCGTATACACAGTCTTTAGTCATGTTCTTCTCTATGGGGGGTCTTACTCGGGAGAGATATCTGCGAAGTGTCGTCCAGCTTTTGAATGTTGTCCTGATGTTACATGAATCGCAGATCTGTTGCATTTTCTCTGATAACCCCTTCACATAAGGCAGACAGACTCTTCCTTGTAGATATATATTCCAGGATATTCTAATATCTCGAACAAATTATGGGTTCGAAATATCCGTATACCGTAAACCGTCATTCACTGAACAGTACATCAATTTCCACCTCCACCATCCATACAGCGTAAAGAAAGGGATCGTCCGCTGCTTACAACACCGCACAAAAGTCATAAGTGGTGAGCCAGAGACATTAGATAAAAAATTGGGCAGTATAAGTAGTACCCTAAAACGTAAAAACTACCCTGGTTACATGGCAGCAACCAAAGAAAATCTGGTATAGTAGGGTGCAAGAGGAGGACAACGGCACTCAGAAAACAATCTGGCTGTCTGCTCAGATGTAGTTTATCGTCTTACCCAAGACACGGATGTAATTTATCGTCATATCCAGGACGGGAATGGGACAGAAACTTACTCGATGAAAGAAAAACAAACATTTATTCAAACGACTGACATACAAAAGCTTTTTCTAATCGTTTCTCGCTAGAAAAATGATAATAGCAATAAAACGTAGCGAGGAATACAGGGATTGAAAGTGAATGAAATGACATTAGTGCGTATGATTGAAGGCAGGACAAAAAATGAACAGAGTTTAGAAGAAAGAGGATGACGATTGATGTTGCATTTCCGAGAAGTGTAGTTTTCCGCGGAGCAAGATATCGGAAGGGATTACCACAAGTTTCAAGTGTGAGAAAAGGAACTGTTAGAATAGCATCTAGCTAGTTTAACAGTAAAACGGTGAGACCTAATTGCCAATAGAGTAGCACGCTTAAATTCACGCAGTGGAGGCACTATGGAGAAAGCTCTTCAGAACTATAATAATCAATCATCTGAGAGAAGACTTTTGAAGTGAGAAAATGATGAAAATGAACAAGAATAATCCAGTAGAAGAATAATATATTCAATGATATGAGACGTAAAGTGGTCACCATGCAATCTTCTGAAATAATCAATATAAACTGATATAAGGAATTAAAAAAAAACGAAGGGGAATGATCAGACAAAACAATGATTTATTCAAAGGAATTATATACAAAGAGATTTATAGCCATCTCGTAAGTATCAATTTGAAGATATAAAAAAAATTAGAAAAACATATATACTGGATGAAATCAAGAAAAAATGTTCAAATGATGATATACAAACCGATTTGTATGCACAAGACTTAATTTAAAACGAGTGTAAAAGATGAAACACCGTTTTCTTAAAAGAAATCTCATTCAAATATAAAAATAATTTTGGCTTGAATAAAACTGTAGTAAACCATATTACCTGGTTATATATTAAATACATTTATCTTTGATAGTGATAGATATACGAATGTTTTTGTCTCTTCCTCCGTCTCATCATCATCCTTATTATGAGTATCACTGCCAAAAATGGGAGTGGGCGGCGGCTCACAGTACAACTGGGACCCTGATCAGTTCTCTCTATACATCCGTTTCAAAGGTAAATATCTATTCATACAGTAGTAATTAGACCTGGCGGGTCCCATCCTTTTCCGGCTAAAACCACAGCTTATATCCCTCCCCACTAACTTGATAGCTTTCGTTGGCCACGGACACATAGTCGTTGATTCCATCGAAGGATTCGACCACCCTGGTCATTGGCTTCAGTCCAACATCGGTCTAGTATTAGCATCGCACTTGCGACGTACCTACATAACGGGCTCAGTCTGCACTATTGCAGGGGATGTTCGTTGACCTGAAAATAACGTCAATTCACCATTTGAAAGCTTTTGATTTTAATCCTGGTAGGCATCTAAACCTATTCTCACCATAAAAAATCCTGGTAGGGAACCAGTTTAGCCGCCAGTGTTCCGGCCATGTGTCAATGAGGGCAGGTTGATTTTCATTATTTTAGAAAATCAACATTGCACACGGTGTGCAATTAGTAATTTGATGAGATAAGTACTGACATCAAACATTAGATTCATAGAGTTTAGTCATTTTTGAACATTTTTCTTTAAAGGGGGTCTGAGAAAATGTGAATAAATATTTAATTTCAACAGACTTTTGCATAAAAACTGACTTTAAAATTTTACTATTTCAAGAATAAATTCAAATAAAGTTGATATTTTTTATACATTGGATACACTGAATTGAAAATATATTTAAACCAGAATTTGAAGAGTTACAATAAACAGGAGTACTGTTCAATGAATAGGATTTGTTAGAACATTTATTAGATCATATTTGATAAAAAATGTTTGATAAATGGATATATATATATATATATATATATATATATATATATATATATATATATATATATATATATATATATATAATGGATAATACGATAATATTGATAGGCAGAAATTATAAGATAAAATGTTTTAAATTTCCATCGCTTATCGAAAATCACACTAAAACTAATGCCGTGTGTAACATGTTACATCAGAATGAAGATCTCTTTTTATGATACAATGATTTAGTAATAATGTGCTTATTTCTTGCTTCTTCACTATCTATCTATATTTCTGAGATGACGTATTATGTACACTATATACATTATTCGGACTATTGTCCTCCTCTTTGTCGCCATATTTATCACAACGTTTCGGCCTTTCAATATCTGTCTACATTTCTGAGATGAACACTAGTATGTACACTATTTACATAATTCGGACTATTGTCCTCATCTTTGTTGCCATATTTACTACAACGTTTCGGCCTTTCAGTATCTGTTTATATTTCTAAGATGGGGTATTATGTACACTATTTAAATTATTCGGACTATTGTCCTCATCTTTGTTATCATATTTATAACAACTTTTCGGTTGTTGTTCGCACCGGCCTTTTTCAGGTGGTTGGAATGTTGAACTGAACACTTTATTTCTCTCGCTGAGGTAGACTGTTCTAGTTCTAATCAAGGACACATGGCGATATTTATTACAACGTTTCTGCCTTTCAGTATCTGTCTATATTTCTGAGATGACGTATTACGTACACTATTTAACTTATTCGGAGTATTGTCCTCATCTTTGTCGCCATATTTATTACGACGTTTCGGTCGTTGTACGCTCCGGCCTTTTTCATGTGGTTGAAATATCGAACTGAACCCTTTATTTCGTTCACTGCAGTAGATTGTTCTAGTTACACGTGCCATGTTTAATGGATGTCAGTTGTTAGTTATCTCCTGTTAATTCCCCTCTCCAAGTCTTCCACTGTCTTAACCGGATATTGAACTCACACACTTTGGGTCCTGACACTGGATCTATCTAACGCCTTTTACCACTGGACCATGTGTCCTTGCTTCTTATCCATATACAATTTGTAAAGTTTCAGTAGTTAATTTACCTTTTCTATCGACAATTTGCGAACCTTCTGCAAGAGAGGGTTCAGAAAGTCCATTTGAGGTTTATAAAATTTGACCAGAGTGTCGCTTCAGAAGTGATGAATTTAATTTTTTTTTAAATCACTTCTTGCAATGCTAGCTAGTTTTGAAACAAAAAAAAAAACATTTTATTTGACAATTTACTTATACATGATTATATTTTTTGATATAATTTTAATTAAATTTTAAAATTATTCTTGGAAATTGACGTAAGTAATTAAGTATGAATAAATGTTTCTTATCTAATGGACATATTTTTTTTTTATTTATCTTCTTTTAATTCTAGTTCAGCTGATTTCAACATTGAAAAAATTAATTTTTCTCGAAGGAAAGAGAAAGTATTTTACAGGAAAATCCTTTTAACGTACCTTTCTGTATTTCGATCGTAATTTGGTTTATTTTTTGGATCAAGTTGAATAAATATATTTGTTGCTCATGGAATTCATCATCACTCTTAATTTCTACTCAATGAATAAGATTGTTATATTATAATTAATAAAAAACAAAAGAAATACATAAAATGTATATAATACAATAATGCGGCTGGATACAAATTGTATGACAAAATGTTTTAAATTTGTATTGTTTATTGAAAATCACACTAAAACTAATGCATTGTATAACAGGTTACATCAGAATATAGCTACATTGTTCAGCATAATTCCTTTTTAAGTAAATGAAAACTTATTTGATAGCACAATAACTTAGTAATAATATGCTTGTGTCATGCATCTTCTCCGTGTAAAGCTTCAGTAAATTACAATTTTTAAGGCTGTGCGCCAAGGCTTTTATTGATCCCCGGAATGAAATTCCAACGCTGCGATTTTGAATGTGAAAGTTAATTTTTAAACTTGTCTCCTCAAGAGATATTAAATATTTGCAACGAAATATTTTGTATTCTTATTTATTGCTATGGACGCCGTGAAATGATTAAAACAAAAATGAAGAATGCGCTGTATCCACTCGCCTTCATGCGCATGTGCAGTACGGCAGGTTGAGGTTTAAGGGACTTTAGAAAATCAACAATGCACTCAGGGCAAAACCTGGAGTTTGAGGTGATAGTGCCAGCAGAAATTAGATTTATATATATATTACCATTTTGTTTTAAAGATAGTTTGAAAAAATGTGCTTCAATACATAATTTCCGCAGCTATTTGCTTACAAACGGACATCAAAATTTGACTATTTCAGCAATAAATTCAAATAAAGTTGATATCGTTTGCATTAAATACATTGAATAGAAATTATATTCAAACCAGAATTCTAATAATGAATCACCACAAGCAAACTATGCAAGTTTCTTTAACTGTATTCGATAAGCGAAAACTGTAAAGTAACTGTAAAAGATTACGAGAAACGCTATTCAATGAATTATTGAACCATAATTAATAAAAGCAAAAAATAGATAAAAGTATATATAACACCATAATACTGCTTGGCATAAATTATAAGACAAAAATGTTTTAAATGTGCATTGTTTATTGAAAATCACGCTAAGAACACCGTACTGTATAACTTGTAGCACCATAATATAGGCAAATTATTCAGCACAATTTCCCTTTTAAATAATTGTAAACCTTATTTGATGACACGATGATTTAGTAATAATGTCCTTGTGCCATCCATCTTGTACATGTGAAGCTTCAGTAAATTATAAATTTTATAAGGCTGTGCTACAAGGCTTTCATTGATCAACGAAATGAACGCTGCCATTTTAAACTTAAATTTAATTTCAAAACTCCTTTCCTCTTCAGATGCTAAGGATTTGAAAACAAAGATATTTTGTCCTTACTTATCAAGTCAATCTACTCAAAAACGCTTTACTTCAACCTAATTTAGATAATTTCTCCATCGGTTTCAATAATAAAATGTGCAGGTGTATTGATACAACTTTTAAATAGCACATTATTTTTAAAATGTTGATGTCTTAAGACTTGTCTGACGTTTGGGCTTTAGAGTCTCTTCTGAGTGAGATTAACACATTTCAATAACATCAGCAATTCTCCAGTGTCCGACAATCTCATGACCAATAATTCCCATCCAGAACATATTTCCTATGCCACCTTACAGATGTCTCACCGGAAGAAACCTTGGAGATTCCTTCAGGCAGTATCGTTTTCTCCAGACTCCGCGAAGACATACACGCGACAATTTTCCAGCTAGACCTGAGGCGCGTATTGCGCTGCAGTTTTATGATTCTAGGTTAATTAGCTTTATAATTATTATAATTCTAATAATGTTTGTAATATGTTGGGACGCATTGTATTTCTTTATTTGGTACTTTATAGTAAATATACCTATACACATACACACGTATTTAAATGCGCCTGCCTGATAGTATATATTCAGAAGTCTACTTCAAGACAATTCTTCTAACATCCCTGCTTAAACTCTGAAATTTTATTTATTTATTTATTTTCCTCAATAAGAGGAGAAAGTTTACACTCCTCTCTGGTCTTTTGAACAGACATAGAGGTTTGCCCCTGTTTATTGTTCAGGATTGGGTTTGATGATCCTTCCAAAGTCTGTTCTTTGAACATATTGCGTTTTTGTGGCATTATTGACTTGCTTGGAGTGATTTGATTAACACACACACACAAACACACACACACACACACACACACACACACACATATATATATATATATATATATATATATATATATATATATATATACATATATATACTTATAAATATATATATATATATACATATAAATATCTACACACACATATATATATATATATATATATATA
>OZ010588.1:100196011-100216011 GCA_963932145.1 Acanthosepion lycidas
TGCCAGATCAGGGCCAATTACATTGCGTATCCGTCTATGGATGTTATCAAGAAGCCCGAGGCAAAGAGAAGGGGCTCCAGACTATATATGGTAGCTATACTCCATACAGGAAAAAAGGGATACACCACTACTCCTGTTCAAAATAATCGCGAGGGGGGGTGTTAAACGAACGATACTCGAACGTAAAGAAATATTTTAATATCAAAACGTCACATTTATTTAAAGTGGGAATTTATCGACTACAGAAACGTAGACCATGAAAAATGATTTAAGTCCTCACTACAATCAACCTTCTTATATCTAAGACCTTTTTGTCTACGTCCCTCCCATATTCCGTTTTAATTTTTATCTCCTTCTGGCTTTCTGTTTCCATTCCGGTATCTATGATACTAAGCGGGACATACACTATACATAGGTAAAATGTATTAATATATAAATAATAATAATAATAATAATAATAATAATAATAATAATAATAATAATAATAATAATAATAATAATAATAAAATCCATGTATTGAGGATTGTACAATGCTATTTCTTAATTTTACAAACTTTAGACCCAATATCCCTGTTTTCCGTATATGTAGGATTTGTCCCTTCTTGCAGGACATTGTTACCCCTGCCGAAAAAAAAAACATGTCCTTTTAATTAAGACTAATATATCCGGAGACCCTCGTTTGTCATACGTTGAGGTGAAAGCATCCAAATAATTGGAGAGGTCACTGATGTTACCACAACTTTGTTTTCTTTTTTTAATTTTGTTCTGCTAAATCTGTTTCTCTTTCTTGGTCTGTTGTAATGTTAAGGGACTGATTTGGCGTATTCGTTGTCGGATATCCGTGGACGGTAGCTCATTTTTGGAGGCATCTCGTATCAGTTCGGCTCGATAATGCTCGGATGATACCGAAGAAAAAGAACAGTCCTTACTTAATTTAATTAAGGCTTAATAAAAACCGTCAATATAATATGAAGGTAGTTGACGCCTTGTAGCCAGTAAGTTTCTGGAAACCATCTTATTTTTCTTTATAATGTAAATCATGTCCAGTATTGTAAACGCCTCCTTGTAGGATGATGCTTCCTCGAAATACTCGTAAACATGTGCTTATAAATATTTGGTGAGATAGTAAAGTTTATTAGAACTTTACCCGTATTACGGAATTTAGATGTTCATGAAGGTTATTTTCCAGTGCCGATATTCCAGTTCGGGGTCAGTCGTGTAAGGGTTAATAGTAAGCTTTCTACGCACACAGTAAATTAGCCATTGTCAAAATGGTTTACAAGGAAGATTCATGAAATAGCAGTCGAATAGTTTGACAAAATACGAATTTGCTTAACAGTAAGTTTTAATAAACTCGGTTTTTACCCAGTCCCACCACTGAGATGAGATGTGACACAAGGCCGAGATTTCTGTGGGGAACCGGAACGTTTCCACTAAAGACAATGGTTAAAATTTGCGCATCCTTCACAAAAGCAGGATCAGGTACATTGCTAGTCTGTTTTACTCAGTCGAGTCTCCGACGCTTGACAGAACTCCGTCTAAGTCGCCTTCTAACCGAAGACAGAGGTCTTGAGAATCAAAGCCAAGCAGCGGATCTCCTGACTCTTACGGGCTTTGATAAAAATTGCCCCACCCCACTGAAATGAGGCGTGACACAAAGTCGACATTACTGTTGGGAACCGAGCCTGTTAACTCGGGCCAATAATCAAAATTTTACCATGCCCCAGCAACCGCTGTATTTGGCTCATCTATTGTCAATTCTTTATTTATTCTTCTTATTCCTGATTTTCTATCAACTTCATCTCCATTTCTCCTGTCAATCCTTTGTACTTTTGTATTTTCCGTCATGGACGTACTCATTTCTCTCGTGAGGCCATTGGACTTTCGTAATTTCAGGCAAGATCATCACCATTTTCTCTTGTGAGGCCGTTATATTGTTCTTATTTTCAATCAAGGTCATCTCCATTTCTCCCGTGAGACCCTTGTATTTTCGTATTTCCCGTCAAGGTCATCAGAATTACTTATGTCAGTCCTTTGTACTTTTGTATTTTCCGTCATGGTCATCTTCATTTCTCTCGTGAGGCCATTACACTTTCGTACTTTCAAGCAAGGCCATCACTTTCTCTCGCATGATGATTTTCTATTGTTTTTATTTTCAGACAAGGTCATATCCATTTCTCACGTAAGTTACTAGTATTTTCGTATTTTCCGTCAAGATCATAAGAATTACTCCCGTGAAGCCTTTCTAATGTCGTATTTTCCGTCGAGGTCATATGAATTACTCTCGTGAGGCGTTTGTGTTTTCGTATTTTCGTTCGATGCAATCTTAATTTCTGACGTGAAGCATTTTTTTAAAAATAATTTCCTTCTATGTCATTTCCATTCGTCCTAGTATTTTCGTATTTTACGTCAAGGCCATTTTCGTTTCTTCAGTGAGTCCCTTGAGCTAGCACATTTTCTGTAAAGTGCTTCTATTCGTATTTTTCGTCAATATCGATTTCTCTCGTCAGGCACTTGTACTTTCGTATTTTTCGTCAACGTCACCTGTATTTCTACTCTGATGTCCTTCTATTTTTCTTCACGGTCATCTTCATTTCTCACGTAACGCTTTTATATTTTCGTATTTTGCGTCAGTATCATCTTTATTTCTCCTGTGGGGCTTTTGTCCTTTGGCATTTTCCGTCAAGGTCATCTTCATTTCTCCCGTGTAGTCCACGTATTTTTGTATTTTTAACCTGCCGCATTTTCAGTTCTTCTGTAAGCTCCCTGTATTTATGTATTTTCCTTCACACCATGTGGGGTCTGCCAGAATAAACACTTTCACAATTTTATGGAATCAATTTAGCTTGTCCAATCATAGAATTTATTAGATGGCATTTAATGAGCAGTTCAAATCTAATGTCGCGGAGTGTTTTATTGCCGTAAGCTTCCCAGTTTTTTTTTTAATTCCATCTTAAAATTCGCCCAACACAAATCTCGAAAACCACTTTAGACATAGAAATCATATGATGAAAATATCGAGTGAGTGTATGTTACAGGAAAAAAAACGGATTCTTCAATCAAGTGACTAAAAAACTAAACTGTAGAATGGCGCGAGGTACAGTTAGCCTAGCAAAGTTTCGATGGCTGAGCGGCAGAGGAGTTTACTCCTCTGTCGATAAAACAAGCTTAATCCCCCAGGAGACACTCCCCAAACAGTATATTTTCTTTCAGGAGAGGATTGTGTCTATTGGTCGGTGCCTGAGGCGTCCCTAAAGGAGGAATTGCCGAGGGAGCTTGATAATTTGTCAACAGGATGGCCGACTTCAACCGACTTGTTTCACATTACGTTTCGAGAGGTCGTTTGCATAAATACACAGTGCAATGGAGGGAAAAAGATGAAAAGCAGACAAAATGTGACCTACAGCAAAGAGAACAAGAAATAGTTTCACGATCACTTCAGAACGCACATCGGAGGGAGTACAGATAGTGATTTAATAAGCGTCGCTTAGATGTGGCACAAAGCCAGAAGGATGCTAGCGAGGATCGAACTCAATTCAGTTGGATTTGATCTAGCAAGACGAGCTTCGTCGCCATTACACCCCGTCGGGGTGCAGTTCGCACGAAGTGCGGATAAATGAAAATGGACATGTTTAGGAAATTTGTTGTACTGAATAGAACTCTACCTTTTTCGGCGAAAAAAAAGAATACGTCGACTCACATCCACTGTTTTGCAGCAGCCGTTGCCAAGCGGGACAACTTACCGAGTATTTAAGGAACCAATATTTACTTGTTCCCGAACCAAGGACATAGATGGAGACTCAAATATACGAGCAATATTTACCCGTCCCAAACGTAATAAAATGTATCTAGGCTCAAATATAAACCACCAGAACTTACCTACCCACAAAACAAATAAATGATTTACTAAGCGAAGATGTATCACAAGGCCGAAAGTACAGGGCGCCGATTGAGGATCGAACACCCTTTCTTTTCTTTTTATGTGCCATGTCCTTTCAGGATGTTGGCGATCATAGCTCCCCACCTCCATCTATCCTTTGCAGCTCCCAACAAGTTCCTTCCCTCTTCTACCTCCCCAGACCACGTTCTGTCATCCATTTGATTGAGCCCGCTAGGTATGTCACGCGTTGTTTTCCCTTGTCTCTCTTTCCCTCTATCGACCTGTGAGTATCAGATTCTCCAGGCCGTCCTTCCTCATTATGTGTCACAGAAACTTCAACTTCTCAGTCTTAATTGTCCTAGCGAGACCAACCTGCTAACGATTGTACCATGTCGAAGTGCTAATGCAATTTACTAAGTGTTGCTTCGATGTGGCATAATGCCGAAAGTATGGAGCCCCCAGTGAGGATCGAACTCAATTCTCAGTCATAATCACCCTAGTGAGACCACCTTGCTAATCATTACACCACGTAGAAGGGCTCAAGCGATTTACAAAGCGTAGTTTAGATGGGTAACTAGCGAATAATCGCTACCTATTCGTAATGGATCTAGCGAAGACAGCTTGCTGATCATTCCGCCACGACAAAGCTCCTCCAAATAAGTGCTTATAAACTCAAATATAAACGAGCATTTTTTTTTTAGCTATTCCGCAACCAAATGAATGCAACTTGACTCAAAAATAAATGATCAATATTTACCTATTCCCGAACGAAATCAAATCTTCTGGACTGAAACAAATATAACGAATATCGTCTTCCGCTGAACTCTGATAGACTCAGATACAAACGTCCAACGTTTACGATATAAAAAAGAATGATGGATAAAAGAGGAAAAACCAAATATAGAGTCTCTGAAAACAATGAGGAATCGGTCATTGCAGTAAATTAACCCAGAAAGAAAATCAGAAATGAGGCGATGCACGGGGAATTGTACGAACGACATTTTGAACAGACGTACCAGTCAAGATGACAATCTGTTCGAAAAAGCAATACATCAGACCCGTAACAGTTTTAGAATCTAACGTTTTCCCCGCCCCAATCGATGCCAGTAGACAAGATCTAGTTGTAGAAGAGAAAAGGGTGATGGATTCCGACAGGCCACAGATCGTAAGACATAAGTTAAAAGATTATAAGCATCCCGTTGTGGATTGAGAGCTGAAGAAATTGTTGTCTATAAAGTTGTGAACAATGATGATAGCTCACGGAAACCTGGGTACGGTTCCTGTGAGCGTGAGAAATACGATTGATTTAACCGGGAAATAGAGATTTGGGACATTCGTATTATATGAAATATTTGGAATATGGAGTGTGCTAATAAATCATCCGTTATGTCCCCTTAAGATCTTGTAGGTATAAAAAGCACCCTCAGTATTTGACTATATTTCTGAATATGAGGTATTATTTACACTATTTACATTATTCAGACTATTGTCCTCATCTTTGTCGCCATATTTATTACAACGATTCGGCTGTTATACGCTCCAATCACCTGAAGAAATTATGTTTATAACTTATTTAATGAGACACACCTAAAAGATATCCTAAACTTGATGTACGAAACATTAAAACTATTCCTGCATAAAATCAAGCACTTTTAACTCTTAGTTCCTTTACATATTTCGCAATTAATTGAATGATTTGTTTGCTCACAGGTTATCAACCCTTTACAGTTTCTTGAAGGCGAGAAAATATTTAAAATTTTAAGAAAATTATGAAAATAATGATTTAGTATCTGTCTATATTTCTGAGATGAGGTATTATGTACACTATTTACATTATTCGGACTATTGTCCTCATCTTTGTCGCCATATTTATTACAACGTTTCGGTCGTTGTACGCTCCGGCCTTCTTCAGGTGATTGGAATGTCGAACTGAACCTTCTATTTCGCTCACTGGGGAACACAATTCTAGTTCCACGTGCCATGTTTAATGGTTGTCAATTATCAGTTATCTCCTGTTAATTCCTCTCTCCAAGTTTTCCACTGCCTTAACCGGGTATTGAACTCACACATTCTGCGTCTTGTCACTGGTTCTAACCAACGCCTTTATCCACTTTAACGCCCTGTCTATACGTCCGTAGATGAGTAGTCAGAGTAAAATGGAATAAAGCTTTGGTATAAGTTTATTCATTAGTTCCGTTTTACCACACGGAGCAGAAAAATGAAAGAGTTAAATGACTTGCTTTCATTGAAGTTCCATTGTTGGCTACGAGGTAGAATTGGTATGAAAGCTCAATCAACAAAAGAAATATTAATAAAAATAATTAAACTTTGGCGAAAAGGAGAAATTAATTTATTTGCTGCTCGTTTAAATATGAGGTCATTTGCTGTACTCAGTCGGCTTCGTATTTAGCGATAAATGCAAAAAAAGAAAACCACACCCTGATGGTCAATAAAACAGAGGAAATATTGCATCTTCTGTGCTTCCTTTTTACTCTTTAAATTTTCTCGAAATCGTAACAAAAAAAGCAAACTACAAAAATGTGACAATCGATTTCTTCTAAAAAATGAGACGAGGCGAAACAAAAAAACCAAAAAAAAAAAAAAGCAGCTATCTACGGCTTGTTTCTAAATATGTCTCAATTCTCTCACCTTTATGAACGCACTGAGTTGAATTAATAGCCGTATTTGTTCTCGCGTGTGTCTCGTGCTTTTACTTCCGGAATCAAATATCGCATGCGCAGTAGACAGCCTGCGTCTCCATAGTAAAGTGTCCGCTTGATTCAACAGTTAAATTTTCAAAGCAATACGCTTTCACAAATTCGGAAGATTAAGGATGTGTTCATGAACCGACAATGACGAATAAGTCGCACGAAGAAAATAGACTCGGAAAATGGCTGTTATACTTTCAGTAAGGAATAAATGGCGTAAAAATTGATAATTTAAAAAATAATCATAGATCATTACAACTATATGTAAAACTCTATAAATATCTAAAACAAGGAATTTCTGTCTACATCTCGGAGATGAGCTATTATGATTACTTGCATTATTTACATTATTCAGACTGTTATCCTCATCTTCATTGTCATATTCCCAACGTTTCGGCCGTTGTTCCCTCCGGCCTTCTTCAGGTGATTGGAATTTCGAACAGGACTCTTTATTTCGTCCACTGGTGAGTTTGTTACCAGGCCACAGCAGTGTTGAACCAAAACTTGGAGCGTTGAGTTAAAGGGAAATAACTGCGACACCCGGAAGTGTCATGGCACTTGGAACTAGAACAATCTACCACGGTGGACGAAATAAAAGGTTGGCTTCGAAATTCAAATCACCTGAAGAAAACCGGAGCGTACAGTGGCCGAAACGTTGCGAATATAGCAATAAAGATGGGGATATAGACTGAATAATATAAAGCCTATGTTTGCATAAAAAGAACATTATGTTTACGTCATTGGACGCGATGTTTGCGTTAATAGAATATTCGATTCATGTTACTGTTTTGTCATTTTATATTCATTTTCTGTGTTAAAACGAAAAGTTTCATTGGAATATGTTTGTGGCAGGTAGCTAGAACTACGGTAAATGTTGTATAGTATTAGGTTGGTGCAAAATAATGACGTAATAATGTCGTTTTCTGACGTTAAAAAATACTTCAAAAAACGACATTATTACGTCATTATTTTTGCACCAACCTAATAATTTTTGGACTGCTGCCCCACGTGTTTCCAACTCGTCATTAAAGGTTTTCATTTAATATTCTCCATATAAGTCGATCCCGGGTTTTGGAAATATTTTTTAAGGCTTGAAAACTCGGCTTGTACAGAGCAATTCAATATACTCGCAAATACCCAAGAGAAAGATAGGGATTCCTCTCCGCTATCCTCAATTAAATTGCAGGAGAATGTGGAAACAAACATTGATATTCTCAAAATTTATTAATCTAATATTTACTGGAAAAATGTATTCTTTCATTCCAAAACATGTTTCGGGTTGTAACGAGGCACAAGGGGTTGATAAGCCATAAAAATCAAATCAATAAACAATCTATGTTTATAAATAATTTTATCGTTTTCCATGGAGCAAATATTAGCAAGGAGTACTCTTTAGAGATTTCATATAGAGGCCTTATGCCAAACGAAGCTTTCGAAAACGTTCAATAAAAGCTAGTCTTAAATGTCCTCTTTTCTTTTAATAAAATCAATGTCATTGCATAATTGACTGATTTCTCTCATCGAAAGTGAAATGAGATTCGTTCTGAGTTTTGGGGCATTTTTTTTTTTTATTGTTTTCTTCCTGACGTCATCGGAATTCATTATATTGTAGACTGTCTTCTGATATTGAATGGCGAAGGAAAGTCTTCATTGGCTAACGTCCAAAATTTAATTTGTTGAGAACAATATATGTTTTGCTTCTGTTAAAGACAATAAATATTTTTAATTAAAAAAAATGTCATTTAATAGCCGGTACTGGCAAAGAATTATTAAGACAAAGTAAGTGAAAAAAAATTATAAGTGTCAGCTAGAACAGGGTAGATGAAGCGGGTAGAAGAATAAATATTTAATGGAAATACAAGGGGTGCCGAACAGACATTGCTACATTTAAATAAAATATTTTGAACAAAAAAAAATGAAGGGAAGTAACAAAGAAACAAGAAATTAAAAAATTGAAAGATAGATATCAACTGAATGAGATAGATAGATAGATAGATAGATAGTGAACTGAGAGACAGACATTAACTGAGTGATACATACATATATATGTATCTAGATAGATATTAACTGATATATATATCAACTGAATGAGATAGATAGATAGATAGATATGAACTGAGAGACAGATATTAACTGAGTGATACATACATATATATGTATCTAGATAGATATTAACTGATATATATATATATATCAACTGAATGAGATAGATAGATAGATAGATAGTGAACTGAGAGACAGATATTAACTGAGTGATACATACATATATATGTATCTAGATTGATAGATATTAACTGATATATATATATATATATCAACTGAATGAGATAGATAGATAGATAGATAGATAGATAGATAGATAGATAGATAGATTGTCAGACAAGAACTGAGATAAATATGAACTGAATGATATAGATAGATAAACAGCTATGAACTGTCAGAGAGATGAGAACAGAGTGTGATAGGTAGATAGATATATAGATAGATAGATAAGAACTGGGATAGACAGACATGAACTGAGTGATATATACGTATATATGTAGATAGATAGATATATACGAACATAGATAGACAGATAGATAGATTGATTGCCTATATATCTTGAAATTCTCGACGAAATCCAAAGATGTCACTGGAATATTATCGGTACTGAGCTGGCATTGTGACTTCAATAACTTTTACCTCGTAGTGACATGGCTTTCCTTTGTCTTTTCTATTAATAATTTCATGCCAATTGTTCTCATGAGGTTTTCCTCATTGCAACGTAGATCAAATGGATTTAAGTATTTTACTAGATATCATATTATTTACTGTTGAAACTGTTAGATGTAATAGTTCTATTCAAATATTTTCTTTTCTATTACTTCTCGTCTATGGAATTCTCTTATTGTTTTCTGCTTCCCTGCAGCATACGATCTTCAAAAATTGTAAATGCCAGCTCAAATCGCTATCCTGAATCCTATTCTCTTATTGTCTTTCCTCCACGTTAAATTCTCATTTCACTCATAGTAACGAACCCCCTTGAATGGTAGTAGCATTATCGCCTTGATTGTTTCAAATATATATATATATATATATATATATATATATATATATATATATATATATATATATTGAATACGAAACTGTGCAGGTATGAAACATATCTATATAGGAAACTGTGAAAATATGAAAGCTAATCAGATAAAAATTCAGTTGAAAGTACCAAATCTTTGTGTCGCATAACAGACTATTTTATGTGGCCAAGTCGGAAAGGCGTACGAGGCTAAAGGGCACGTCCCTTTGACCTGAGAGTTGTAAGCTCCATTCCTGCTGGAAAGCGGAAATATTTCTTTAATATGATCTCTGAACATTCAGGCTGGTAGAAGAAAATAAATAAATATACTGTTTAATAAAAAGCAGAAACAGAGAACCTACTGAAATACGATTATTCACGACGAAAAGTAACGTTTAAAGTTATATATATATATATATATATATATATATATATATATATATATATATATATATATATATATATAACATCGAATATATCTTTGGATTATGGCGTGCTCATTCTCATCACTTGTCTTCAAATTCTATTTGCCAGTATATTTCCAATTCATTCGTCTATACGGTATCGAGCTATTTTAATGCTATCTGCTTTTTCTACTTTGCTTCATTTTACATTATTACCATTGCGTGACTCACAAACTCGTGTGCAAACTGGACATGAGTTTGTGATTCACCCAATGGTATTAAATCTATTCTTTTAAATGCCGTGTCTCTTCTGTCGGGGCTGATCACTACATTTTCCTGTATTTTGTAGCTCTTGGTAAATTGTTCCTTTTTGCTATCTCTCCTAAACCCTGTTCTACCAACCATATACATCAGTACGTTAGGTAGGTTATTCATTGATTTCTTGGCTTCAATATGCCCTATGTGTCTCATATTCTCCAAGCCCTCTTTTGTCATTACGTGCACTACAAATCTCAACTGTCTCTATCTGATTCTAAGTATAAATGACCTTTTTGTTACCATTCGTGTTAAAAAGAGAATAGGCAAACAATGATGGTCCTGCAAGTTTCATCCAAATTAAGGTCCTTTTTACAACTCGATGTGCGAGAAATTTTACATAAAAGAAAATGTGTGTAATGGGCGTAGACCGAACACCTGAAGGTAAATGAAAATGTAAATAAGAGATTTACAACTTTCAGTGTCCGGAGTCAAAAGGAATGTGCCAGTCGTTAATGTGGGAACGTACTTCAATATAAAGTTATATTTATTTTTGATCAAGGAAATATTTGGTACATCGATTATCTTCTCTTATACTTACACCGACAAAAATAATCCGCTTACAAGTGAGGGTACCTTCCTGCTGGAGACTTCGAGAATTGGACATAAACTCGAGCAATGTCTACGTTTTACCCCTCTATTCTATAACCTGATCTGCGTCTACCATTTTCATTCTAGTTTAAACAGGATCACTGTTTATTGTTTAGCTTCTTATATAACCCTGACCCGCGTGTAGGGTTTTGCTTCTGATATAATCAGGACATTTTCTACATTTTTGCCTGTACTGTATAATGAAGTAGTGTCTACATTCTTTTATTTTAGTGTGAACTGGACTTTGATTCGAGTCCAAACTCGGATTAAGACTATTTTTTGTCTTTAGTATATACCAGACTTTAGTCTAACATTTATCTTAAGTAAACCTGATTTGTATCTATAATTTTAACTATAGTGTAAAGTGACCTATATCTAGATTTTTGCCTTTAGTGTAAACTGAATCTACTGTTTTATATACTAGTGAAAAATGAGCGCGCGTCTTTTTAACACTAATATGTATTAAGGCGCGGCAAAATTTCGTTTGTAACAAAGGAAACAATACTAAATTGTTATGCAATATGCCCCCCCCCCCATATAGCAATGGATAATAAACTCTGTCCTAAGAAATGAAGAGATTTGAGTTGTTGTTCTAGAGAAGGATGCTGTGTATCCCATGGATTAAACTTATTAGTAACGAAGACGTTTTTATGAGGGAAAATGGAAACAAAAAAGACACATTCTTAGCATTAAAAAGAAATAGTTGATATTCCTAGGGTAGATAATGAAGAAAGAGTGTTTGGAGAATTTGACAAACCCCGGATATATTGAAGGAGAAAGGTACAAAGGGAAAAAAACGCATAATCAAAATAACGAAAGGCAAAACCTGATTCAGGAGAGATGGCAGAAAAACAAACCAACCTATGAGCTGCAAAGGTCAGAAAGCCGTGGAGAGTCATCATCAACAACGTCCTGAAGGAAAACGCCACACTTGTGCAAATTAATTGAAACGAAACGAATAATTCCGTTATTATTTACTTTTTTTAGTATTTTTCCAATGAAAGTGCACATGTTAGTAATTCGTATGTCCATTCCATGAAGTTATTTCTTGAAGATTTACCACTGATACTCGATCGGATTTAAATCAGGAGAGTTTCCAAACCAGTCGATAGTACTTTGATGTGCTTACTGGTAAGGCTTTCCAGTCTGTTCGTGCAGAGTTACAGTTTTCGTACGCTTCCTTGGAGTAACGCCCATTACAGACAACGATCGTACGACAACAAATCGACAGTCGAGACAATAATGTTTGGGCCTGATAAAAATCCGATGCAATCACGGATGATGCAATATTTTTCAAAGGCAAACAAATTTCATCATAAACCCTAAAAATATATTCATATTACTGAACGTCACTGCAACTAATCTAATCTAAGGAAAACATAGAAATCGATTATACGTTGTCACTCTAGAGGGTCTAAAACTAATCGTATGGTGAATGAAATGAAGCTAATGCGGTTGTTTTAATCATTTTGCACAAGGGTGTAGAAGAAAATGTAAACTAGATCAACTAGTACCTTTTTATTTTCTAGATTAAACCTAATGTGTGTCTCCCCAGACCTGTATCTCACTCTTAGCTTTGTAATTTACTGTGTCTATCTCTATGATAATTAGCGTGTAATTTAAACTGGAACTGAGTCTACATTTTAAACTTTTCGCTTTTCCTTTAAAACGTACCCGTGTCTACCAGTTCGCTTCTATACTAACCTGCCTTTATCTTTTATCTTCTAATTTAAACTGAGACAGGGCATAACGTTTTCACCTGGATTTAAAACAAAACATAGCCTAACCATTTCAAAGAAAACATAGCCTAACCATTTAAAACAAAACATAGCCTAACCATTGAAAACCATCGTATACATAACGTGTGTTTACCTTCTTATTTTTTTACTGACGTGAAATTATTTTTTTTTATTTATTAAAAAACGGACTATTATGAAATTTATTTTCCAATGCAAACCAGTCTAGTTATTTGACTTTACTAAAAATAGACTAATGTCTATTTCTTGCGCCTGGCGTAGAGCGGACAAACGTTTAGCTTTTGGCTTCTATAGTGAATGTAATTATGTCTCACTTTTGATCTGCAGTGTAATCCAGACCTATGAAACTGCACCTAGATCTAACTTTTAATTTCTATAATGAATCTGACCTGCGTCTACCTTTTGATCTTCAGTATAATCCAGGCCTATGAAACCTAACTAATATTTATATTTAGCTTTTATAGTGACTTTAACCTGCGACTACCTTTTGCATCCAGACATATGAGACCAGACCTATAGCAAGTGTTTAGCTTTTATAATGAATCTTACCTGCGTCTACATTTTGATTTCCAGTGTAATCCAGTTCTATGAAACCTAATCTATAGCTACATTTGGCTTTCATAGTGATTCTAACCGTCATCTAACTTTGAATCTCCAGTGCAATACAGACCTAATATCCGTATATATAGAGATAATTTTAGCTTTTATAGTGAATCTGACCTGCGTCTACCTTTTGGGCTCCAGTGTAATCTAGACCTCTGAAACTGAACCTATAACGACGTGTTATATTTCTGTGTAAACCGAAACTGTGTCTCCCTTTTTGACTGGAGTGTAAACCAAACGAGTGTTTATTTAGTTCTTTACTTTTCCATATGATTTTTATCCCTATAACATTTATTAGCGGCATTAACTATTCCAACATAAGTTCATATCTTGTTAAATTAGCGAACCATTGCGAATCTAAACATTTGCTTCTGATCCTACCATTTCCAAAGATCTCAGATTCAGTTTGGTCATTTTAAAATTTATTTGTATGCGTGTATATAAATCCTGCTACATAGAAGGTCCTCAATGAGAAACTGTGGCTTGTGATCCACTTATGTAGAGCCCCAGTTTTTGTGATTGTACTAAGGTCTTCGAGGACATCCAATGAGTTGGGCAAATGTTAAGTGTGCAGCTAGGAAAGGAGAAATCATTGATCGGGCAATTCATCATTTTAAATCTGATGAATGTTGCAGAGTATGTCTCTGCAATGCAGACCCCGTTACACACAAGAAAACACATATTGCTACTCTTTTCACAAATTTAGATTAGTATTAAAAAGGAAATAAATGCAAATGCAGCTTGTGTCATAAAACCTGCAACCCCCGCGGTTTCTGTAATGGCATGAAACCCCACGAGCAATCTTTCTTTACAAAATTGGGTAGGCCATGTAAAAAATTCGTTTTCCATATTTGTAATAAGCATTACATGTATCTTGCTGGCTTCAAGAGCCTTTGCCCTTCTTACGAAGCATCAAAAACGTTGATCAACCTCGACAGCAATGGTCGTACTCGTTTAAATGATTCAATATCCAATTTGTGTGTATACGTGTATTTGATAATCTATGCGTACGCGAAGCGGAATATGTCAGGGGAGTGAATCGATTTTACGTGATATACCGTTGTGTATGTAATCATCACGTATAAGGGAAAGTGAATAGCATGTTTACGATGTTTTCTCCGGAAATAAGACCTTCCCGACTTCTCACTTCCGAGCTCGTTCGAAAAAATATTTTAAAAAATATATCACTTACAGTTTCACATAAGCTGTACAACGTGACTGACTATCTTCCCATGTCGGCGAACGTGATTTGTTATTTTTCTCTATCAAATCACTGTTTAACTACAAAATTGTATCAATTAAGCCTAATTAGGGTAACCATTTAAAACTCCAATTTTTCACTGAGCCCGATCCTAGGAGCGTGGAAACAATAAGACTTCTGTATTTTAGGGCTACATCTTTTTCCCACACCATCATGAACAGAGTTTGTTGAATTTTTATGTGTAGCTGTCGTGGTCATAAGAATATGATTGCTATTTAAATGCGGTGGGAATGTCTACAATTTTAAATTCACAAGAATTTCATGGTACAAAAAAAGCGACAAAGAACTTTCATTTAGTATCTCCAATAAAAAGGTTAATCTATCGCACTCTATACATATTTCTAACACACATACACGCTCAGGCACACACAAATATATATATATATATATATATATATATATATATATATATAAATATGTGTGTGTGTGTATATATATATATATATATATATATATATATGTGTGTGTGTGTGTGTGTGAAAAGTGTGTGTATATAAATAAATATATATATGTATAATTATTTATATATTATATGCGCGGTACTTATTAGAAAGCGCTCAATATCAGAGATAGAGCTAACATATATGGTTGGATAGATGTGAGCTTGTGACCCTGGGTTTCACGCTTTAGCGATCGTCAGACAAACTGATTAATTTTTAAAAGAATTTTGGTTTTATGTAGATTGCGTGTATTGGTGTTATTGTGGAACTTTTACCAATTTACAATAACTATTATCTAATAATATTATCATTACCACCAACACCCAGCACCATCACTTACACATCACACCTACTATTATAAATCCTCGACAATCTTTAACGCATATTACCCCCACCAGCATATTTAACACCTTAAAACAATAAGATCAGATATAATTTCCATATATAACCATAAGAATAAACACCCATTACCAGGATTCATAATAAATAAAATAAAAATAAACAAATAAATATAAAATAAAATAAAACACCAACAACCACCCTTTAGTTCAAGCTAGCACCACAATAATTACATTTATAGGTTTTATTATTCTCCCACCAACATTACTAATCATTACTAACAATTTACAATAAATATCAGCCACTTATATTATTATTGCCACCATCCACCTTACATATTACTATCACACCATATCTAACATTACCATATAATCCTGCCTTAATTATTAACGTATACTACCCCCTCTCCCAGGATATTTAATACCACCATAAAAATAACCAATAAGGATTACAAACTGAAATTTCTACCAGCCACATATACACAGTTACAAATAAACAAGGAAATAGCGAGCTTTAATATAATAAACAATAATATTTTTGTAAATTAAAATTTAAAAATTAAAATATTATAGCAATCTTCAACTACCATAATTTTACACAGAATACCTATTATCAGGATTTATACCAAAATAAATTGATACATATAACAAAATAAAATAAAATAAAATAAAACACCAACAACCAGTCTTTAGCTACCACCACTATAACTACATTCATGGTTTCATCATTCTCCCACCACCGTTACTAATCATTTCTACCAATTTACAATTTCTACCAATTTACAATAACTATTAGCTAATTATATTATCATTGCCTCCAATCCCTTGCAACATTACTATCACATCATATCATATAGACCCGTTATTAAATCAAACTATCCTCTCACCCAGCATATTAAATATTAAACATTACCATATAAATAACCAACAAGGATTACAAATTACTACCTGTTACATATACACAGTTAAAAACAAACAAATAACCAGCTTTAAATATAACAAATAAACCGCCATTTTTTTCAAAATTTAAAAATAAATAATAATTTTTACCTATCATAATTTCACACAAACCCCACCACACGTATATACATACATGCGAGGAAATATTATTCATCGGAAAAAAAAAATATATATGACATGTATACATTCACGAGACATTCACGAGACATTTCCGCCACACTTCCAATCTTTGGATTTTAACATACAACTGCGTATGTATAGACACAACACCACCCGTATACATACATATGTCATATCCGAAACTGCCCACATATGTTTATATATGTATGAGTCCCGACGGACGACCAAGTATGTATGTGTGTCTGCGTACTTCATTGGGTATATAAACATACATCGATGTTTGCGTCAGTACGATGAAAAAACGAAGTTTCCTCCACCACTTCCACAATAACACCAATACACGCAATCTACATAAAACCAAAATTTTTAAAAATTAATCAGCTTGTCTGACGATCGCTAAAGCGTGAAACCCAGGGTCACAAGCTCACATCTATCCAACCATATATATATATATATATATATATATATATATATATATATATATATATATATATATATGAAGAAAAATATACGGGAAAAAACAAACAAAAATCCTTATATGCAATAATGCTGTTTTAATTTTCATTATTGCATATAAGGATTTTTTTTTGTTTTTTCCCGTATATTTTTCTTCATACTGTCGGATCTATATCCATATATTTGCTTACATATATATATATATATATATATATATATATATATATATATATATATATATAGGAAGAAATATAATCTTAAGATGGGCTATATTTATGGGATAAAGTGCTCAATATCAGAGATAGAGCGTGTGTAAATATAAAATAGAACATAGAAGACGACAGTCTGTTTCATGCTAGACGCAATCGTCAGGCGTGACGATTGCGTCTAGCATGAAACAGACTGTCGCCTCTAAGTGTTGACCTCTATGTTCACTTTTATATGTATATGTGTGTGTGTGAATAATGTGTGTATATAAATATAAACATATATATATATATATATATATATATATATATATATATATTGTTATTTATATGTTATATGCGCCGTACTTATTAGAAAGCGCTCAATATCAGTGATAGAGCTAACATATTTGGTTGCATTGATGTGAGTTTGTGACCCTGGCTTTCACGCTTTTGCGACGTCAGCACAAACATCAATTCAACCAAATATATATACATATATATATATATATATATATATATATATATATATATATATATATATATATATATATATATATATATTCAAAAATGTAGAAAACTTGCCAGACTCGATCCGAAACATACTAACAAAAAGTACATAATAAACTCATCCCGATGTAAAAAATAATTAAAAAATTATGGAAACCTTAATGATAAAAAAGAAAAAGCCAACACTTAATGATATTAACAACGAACATTATCATGATGTTCTGTGTTCGAAAAATAACGAATCTCTATAACACTAAAAATATACACACAACGGACACACCCAATTAAATTAAAAAATAGGAAATCATCTTTGATAATGGTTAAAAGTATAGCTCGGAATTACAGAACATATGGACAATTTCTGCACACCCTGTGTCCCGAAAATTAAACACTTGCTCGAACACAAGAAAAATAAAATAAAAAGCTCAATCGAAGTACCTTTTCTGTCGTTTATAATCAAGCCTTCATAAATAAATTATTGCTGCCTAAGTACACAATATATTACACAGTAAATACATTACCTCGTTTGGGTATAGATCTTTTTCAACCAATGCTAAGTACGTTGGTCTTTTTCAACCCTCCTGTAGCCATCCGCCAAGTTACAATGACACCACCGTGCGTAATATTACTATAAATCGATGTATATCTGTTATGGGACCTTACCCATAATAACATATGGACTATTCCATACGTAATAAATACTGCGCCTCAAGAGGAAGCGGGGAATTCAGCCCAAAGTCGGGCGACCCGCTGACCGGCTGATCAGTTGAACTCTCTGCCTCCGGGCGGGGAGGAACCCGAACGAGGCTACGCCTAAGGGCGGAGTCTTTTTCGGGGAGGTAAAATGATCCTGAACCCGTTTATACGGGTTCAAAAGGCATATTTTTGGCCGAGCCCACGGGCTCAATGATCCCACGTTAAACCGGCCTTGTGCCACATGGTGCCTTCGTAAATTCTGTTCAGTCTGAAATCTGGAGTGATGTCCGTCAGGAGTCAGAGCGAGCGAGTCAGTCAGTCCAGTTAGAGGCAGACCGAAACCGAGTCGCGTTCAGACAAATAAAACTAAACCTGATTGTTCGTACTAACACTTTCTACTTCTCTGTATATATTCCTGTTTGTAATATATATGTGTTATTCCATATCTGTATTCGAGTTCTTCTTTATTGGTTCTACCTTGGACTATCACCGTGGCACATGGAGCCGGACCATAACAATATCCAAGACACGTAATTTTGGATTTTTTTTTCGTGTAATTAATATGGTCTGTTTTAAAAATGCATTGATCCCTCTTTGTGGATCAGTATTAATATTAGGATCCACCTGGATTATATATCAACGGATCTATTACCTGTATTATATATATATATATATATATATATATATATATATATATATATATATATATATATATATATATGAATAGATATTGTTTATAAATATTTATTCATAAATATTGTCTTCTCTACTGGTTAAATCGGAGAAATTTTCATATATATATATATATATATATATATATATATATATATATATATATATATATATATATATATCAAGAATGTGGTGAAGTTCAATTTACATTATATATATATATATATATATATATATATATATATATATATTTATATATTTGGGGGGGGTTATATAGTCTTGAACGTCCGACAACTTTTCATAGAAAAGATGTGTCCTCTGACATGAATTGAACCTGTATCCTCCACGAAACCGTCATTTAGCCTGACGTGTTATACCAGTTTAGCTATAGAGGAGCGTTTGGAAAGAAAGGTCGATTTTACAGCTTTTAAACCGTAGCTAAACAGGTACATCACATCAGGCTATATGACAGTTATGTGTAGGTTACTGGTTAAATTCCTGACGGTGGACTACTATTTTCTATGAAAGTTTTTAGGATGTTCAGGTCGCTTAATGTTGCTAATTCTGTTTATTATAAACACAGCATTTACTTAAATATTTGTGTCTATATAAATAACGTATAACAATAAAATATCTTAAATTAATTCTCGGACTTTCCACATTTTGTAGTACGTGACGTCATTTGTTTACGTTTGGATACGCTTCGAGCAGATATGAACGTTCAAGGGAAATCATGGGAAGTTTGTAGTTTAAAAACACTAAAGGCCTTATTAACCAGAGGCTCCTCTGTAACTAATCTTTCATAGCACGTCAGAATACAGGTTCGATTCCTGTCGGAGGACGCATATTTTCTATGAAAATTACCGGACGTTCAGATCGGTAAATGTTGTTAATACTGTAGAGGTGAGTTCTAATGTCACCATGCTCGATTTGTCAGGAAGATTTCCTGATATTATCGGTCTGAAGTGGGGACGATCCCATCGTGCGGCAAAAAGTGGAGAAGTGCGAGAAAACCTTAGCACTGGCTAACCGAAGTGTTGAGAGTGAAA
>OZ010588.1:100221011-100248511 GCA_963932145.1 Acanthosepion lycidas
AATAATATGTGTTATTACTTATGGCTTTCTTGGCCGAATATTTCAAGAGTTACGCATAACAAAATAGCGTACGCAGAATTGTGTGCATCAAATATATTTTATTTATTTATTTATTTATTTTGTGTTTTTTTGGTGATATTTGCTCACTTTCGTTTTTTGGACATTGAATTGTGTCACTTCGTGTCCGCTATTTTTGTTTTCTGATTTTTCAGCTAGACTGATTAATATTTATGAGCGCCCCTATACTTAAAAATTTTGAAAAACCAATAATATCTTCTCCCTTGTGGAGAAATACTTGCTGTAATATAAACACTTTGCATTTGCCTTGATAAAGCCCCTAAGAGTACGGAACGCGTCGCCATGATTAATTTTCTTTTTGTCTGCATTCATATTGTTTTAACATAGGAAGAGTTATTAAATGATGAATAACCAAATCGAGATTGGAAATAAAACGCTAATCTTTATAACATCAACAAAATACAATACTCGTCAGCGCCGTGAATTAGGTAATCCACTGTTAGTGGTGAACTACTTAGACAGTATATTACTCTCGCTTACAATAGTGTCCAGCGTATTTATGAGGATTGGAACATATCCATTAGTGTTTATAGGTACGGTATATAATCATAAACACACACACACACACACACACACACACACACACATACATATATATATATATATATATATATATATATATATATATACATACGCAAGGCCCAAGAGCTACTCAAGGTAGAGAGTTACAGTGGGGTGTTCTATGAGAGTAAGAAAAGTCAAGAAGTGCAGTTCACGAGGTTATGTAGGAAAGACATCGATTAACCCTAATCTTTATGGGGTCAATGCCTTCGTAATCACCATTAGACTCATACAACTCTTTCTGAATCCTCTGCACTGTCCTCAGATTGACACCCAAACACACTGCAGTGTTCGTATTGGAGATTCTGGCGCGAATGGGAAACAGTACAGCATGCCGTTCCCCAATTTTTGGTGGAGTGAACTGCGTCTTTTTTTCACAAAGGGTGCTCAAAATCAAAACAATGTGCATGCTTGAAATTAAAATATACAATGGCGAAATTATATCCATCGCACCTGGTGTCTGTATATATATATATATATATATATATATATATATATATATATATATATATATATGCATGTATATATATATATATATATATATATATATATATATATATATATATATATATATAGGTATAATATTGGATAATTTAATAACTAAATGAAAAACATTTTACCGATTTATTCATATACTACCGGAAAGTAATATTTTCACGTGTAATGAAACGCTTAAACGAATTTATTAATGTAACGGAAACAAAAAATAGATTATATTTCGTTTTAAATCGTACTGAAAAAAATATCTAAGGCTAAACTTCTATCGAAAATACCCCAGAAAAATAATCTCATAAACTTCTATTCACACCACAACGACAAAATAAAATCAGAAATATCAGAACGATTTCCACTTAAGTGCTCTTAAAACTGTAGACATCGTTATTCAAACGGCGAAGAAAAATATAACGAAAATACTTTTAAACTCCTCCAATATGCTAATTATTTCACCTGTAACGCAATGGAGAAAGTTTACAGATTTCACAGAAATATACAATAAAATAAATGAAATAATATTGATCAAATTAAGCATTTAAAACTAGGAACTCACTAATTCTGAAAAGAATTTATGAAAATGAATATAATTATTATTATTTTCCTTCATCTACTTTAAAAGCAATAAGAGATTTAGTTAAGATAAAACGAATAATAACAAGCTTAAACTTGATGGTGAGTTTTAAGAAACAGACTATAAAATAAGTCCCAACAAATGTTTCTGAAAAACTATGAATTTCAATAGTAGTTTAGAATCTTGCTACCGCCATTTTTATCAACATCAATTTTTGTACAAAAAGTGGATCACAGAGCTTATTCAGCTGAGTAAATATTTTCAGAAAACCTCAACTTCTGATTGGTCACTTAATATTTAATAACATCGACCTAGTTCTTCACCTGACCAAAAAGATAATTCCAACAAAATCTGTCAAGCTTCTGTGAGCCTATCACGTGACCAAAGTTAGCAATAAAATATGAAACGTCCTTCATCTTCGACAGTGCGCCGAGCGGAATCCTTTGAACTCGTCACACACTTCCAGGCTTTACGCTAAAGTTCATTAACATGATTCCAGCCTGAGAGAACACTCATTCACACAGCAATATTTTATGACGAACAATCAACTCAATTTCTGCTTAAATTCAACAATATGTATAATTCCACAAAAAAAATTTTCTCTTTTACATAGAAAAATATTCGCCCTTGCATGGGGTATTGCTGCCATATATGGTTCGGTGCTCCTTCTGTTTGTCTCAAGATTCTTGATAAGATCCAGAGACGGATATGCAATGTAATTGGCTCTGCTCTGGCATCTCGTCTGGAGTTGCTCTCTCACAGACGTGCCGTCGCCTCCCTCTGCCTTTTTTACAAATACTTTCACAGTAACTGCTCCGATGAGCTGCTTCCGTGGTTCCAAGATTTCATGAATTTAAGCGTCCTACTAGGCTGTCACCTGGCTCACACCCTTTCACGGTCGAAACTGTTAGATGTAGCCGTCTCTTCTACACCAATAGCTTCATGTCTCGCACTTCTCGCATGTGGACCTCCTCCCCCTCTTCCTGTTTCCCTGATAGCTATAATCTCCAACTATTCAAATGTAATGTCAATCGACGTCTCCAGATGCCTTGATCTATCCCCTATCCTTGTCTTCATCTATTCCTCTATCAGTCCTATTTGCTCTCGCTCCAATTCTCTGTAACCCCTTGCGTGCTATTGGCTTGGGGTGAAACGCCTAATAAAAAAGAACAAGGCAATGAGAAAATTATTAAGATGTAACGGTTATTTTGATGGAAAGGTTAAACTAGTGTATTGTATAGAGTTAGTGAATGATGAATAAGAAAAAAGCAGATTGGAAATGAAATGCTAATGTTTATGACATCAACAAAATACAATACTCGCCAGCGGCGTGAAGTGGGTAAACCACTGCTAGTTGTGGACTACTTAGACAGCATATTACTCCCACTTACAACAGTGTCCGACGTATTTATGAGGATTGGGACATACACATTACAGTTCATAATTACGGCATATAGCAATTATATAGATAATTGTGTATTTGGACAACTGTGACGTCGCCCCTGCCACTCTCGCCGGCGCGCTATCCTGTGACGACCAGTGTGACTTGGTATTGGTAGCGGCGCGAAATGTGACGTGATCCTGTTGTCACTGCACCGATTATGACGTTCTAACCCTTGGCTGATTCGGATGGGAATCTGGTTAGATTCGGTACCAGCTTTGTCGTCCCCAGCTCGCCTCCAACGTCTGGTTACCGAAGTAACTGCTTTGATTTCTAGTCTAACCTACCCACATTGTGATTTGATCTTTGGTAGAACAAATCAATCAGTCGCCGGGCCGTAATGCAAGCCGAATTCGAGCAAAGGTGATACCGCACAAGTATATGTAAAAGAAAATAAAGTAACAACTCGAAAGGTTCGAATGTGTTAAAAAAAGAATAACAAATATTTTTTTATATTTGGTTGCTGAATAGGCGAGTCTTAATATCTTAAGTGTTTTTTGATAACTGGTTTTTGGTGTCTTCAGGCGATATTCGCAAAACTTGTTTTGGTGGTGTGAGTCTAAGTCGTTCTTCAAAAATACATTGTTTTTGGTTCGAAGTTGGAATGCGTGGATCTTCAGTCAGCTTCCTGCGAGGCTAGTCTCAGAGCTCACAACTCAACTCTGTCTGCGTCTGCGTCTGCGTCTCTCTCTCCACCTGCAACTCTCCAACTCTTCAACTGCCGTCTACTTGCTGCGACTCTGTTTATATGGACGCCGACCAAACAGGGTGTGGACATGTCGTGGTTTGGCTTCCTCGATTATTCGAAATCCCCAATAAGGATTTTCTTTGTTTTGGGACAGGATAATTTATCACTTTCCATTTTTGGAAGTCCATTACTTTCTGCTTTAGAGGGTTTCTTAAGAGAATTGTCCTCCCAAATTCTTCCTTTCTCATATTGGTATCTCACACCAATCCTCTCAGGGGGTATCAACAGGTTTCCCTTCTTTCTCATAGTGGTATCTTACACCAATCCCCTCAAAGGCGTCAACAGGCCTCCCATCCTTCTCATAGCTTTACCTTCTCTCACCGCTCACGCCACTACTCAGCCAATGAACGCTCGACAGCGTGGGTGTGGCTGGTCTGGCTGGTCTGGCATCAGTTTAAAAATTACCGCTCAAAGGAATAAAAATTACCTTCCCCTTTTATTTCTTTTCTTTCTTTTCCTCCGCCAGACCCCTACGACACGTAGTGTGGTCCTTAATCTCTATCTTAACCGAATGTCATCGGGAATTTATCAACGAGATTTTCGCCAGCGTCAAATGGGTGGTCAACTGGACCAGTGAACTGCCCCGATAACAAACTTTTATCATGACAAGGTCTGAACATAAAACAGGTGTCTCTTTCCAAAACCAAATGATATCTCAGAAAGATAGATAATGGTTTATTCTTCCCCACTTTTTTCTCTCTTTCCCTTCCTTTTTCTTTGGGGCGGTCTAAGCTGATGCCATTCTCGGTCAGTGCTTGACATGATTACAAATATCTTCCTGCATTCTATTTCGTAGGCCACTTGACCAATTTGAAATTTTTATTATTGACATGGGCAGATTGCTATCTTTTATTCGACGTGGCATAGCATAAATTAATTCCGACAGATCTAAGAAATACTTTTTTTCGCAAATGAAAATAAAATCTTTACCACTTTTCTTTGTTAAAAAAAACCATCGCTCAGTATGTCTTTCGGGATAGCTTCTTCTCGCCTTAATTATTTCTCGCTTTTAATTTTCACGCGACTGCTAAATAGTGTCACACAACAATCATTCTTCTATAGAAATTTCATTAAAGACGACTGAGAAGGAACTGTGATTAGAGGTTTCATTTAATGACTCTACCATTCGTACACGTATTTTCTTTTCTGGACATAAACATTGTCCACAGGTTCAATATATGCGAGCGCTTTCAGTTATTCTGTTAGCAGTTATCAAGAATATTTTTAACGGGTGAGCATTTACACATGCGTATATATATATATATATATATATATATATATATATATATATATACATGTGTATATATATATATATATATATATGGAAAAACAAACAAAAATCTTTATATGCAATTATGTCCATCGTGTTTGCCTTGTTAAATTGATAATGTTAATTATATTTTATGAATATGTCCTGAAGATGGTTTATTAGACCGAAACGTCAGATGTTTACATATTAACATTAAAACAGCATAATTGCATACAAGGATTTTTGTTTGTTTTTTCCGCATATTTTTCTTTATACTGCCGGATCTATATCCATATATTTGCTTGCATATATATATATATATATATATATATATATATATATATATATATATATATATTGTTAATTTTCCAAACACGGTCAGGAATGTTGTGGCCTGGTTCATTTGTTGTTATGCGTTCTGCATTAAATTTCGAGTCGTGCTACCACTGAGGAAAATGAATCGATAGATAGATAGACAGATAGATAGATAGGTTGACTGATTGATAGCCATCGATCAGTTTCTCGAACTGAAAAAAAAGGAATGAAAACTTACCGAGTAAAATAATACTAAATTAAATCGAAATAACCGAAGAAAGTTCACCTTGCCTTCCTAAGATAAATTTAAAACAACATTTTCAATAAACATTGTCGTCTGACTCATTCATTTTGTTTGTATGTCTGATTTGTAATATATCAATCACCATTAAATATTTAAAGTCAGATATACACAGAAATGTGTATAGATAGATAGATAGATAGATAGATAGATAGATATGAACAGACTGAGATAAATAGATAGAAATGAACAGACTGAGATAGATAGATAGATAGATAGATAGATAGACAGATAGATAGATACTCTATTGAGATAGATAGATAGATAGATAGATAGATAGATACTCAAATGACTGATATAGATAGAGACAAACAAACTTAGATAGATACATACATATAAACAGCCTGAGACAGATAAATAGATAAAGGAAAAACCATAAATCACGTATATATCATATGTACGGCATATATATTTTCTGTATATTTTTATTAGATATATATATATATAATATACACACAGACACATACATACCCATATATATATATATACGCATATATACATATATATATATATATATATATACATACATACATACACGCATATATATATATATATATATATATATATATATATATATTATATATATATAGGTATGATGAGAATCATTAGAGTGCAATTCCCACCTTGGTAACATTTAACTTAAAAGAGGGCAAAATACAAAGTAGAGTAATGTTCTTTATTGTAGGCTATTACACCTAAAACATGTCAAAATACCCACACAATTGCAATCATTTTTCGAACGTCTCAAAGCTTCTCAACAGGTGATTATGAATTACTAGCCATAATTTACAATCGCCTGATGAGATGCATTGATACGCATCGTAACATTTTTAGCGATTGTCACATGTTTTGCGTGTAATACCCTAATATATATATATATATATATATATATATATATATATATATATATATATATATATATGTATGTATATATATAATTTATTTTAGGATATTAGTTTTTGTTAATATACATATATAATATATATATATATATATATATATATATATATATATATATTGACAAAAACTAAAAAATCTTGAAGCTATATATATAAAAAAGTTTAAACCTAACCTGAACAAAATAAGTTACGAAATCTCCACAAATATTGTTAAATGCCTATAATTGATAACAGAATCCATTGGGTTATGCAAATGGCTTCCCATACTTAATACTTCTCGTTTTTACTCTCGCTTCCGAGTCTCATATACGCGAGTTAGTCGTTGCTTTGAAATTTTTCATGTAACAAAAACAGACCATCATTATTGTTTCGTCCGTGTATTGTTTGATATATTGATGTGTAATTGTCATCTAAGATAATGGCTCATGTAAGCCGAAAGCTTAGATTGGATTTAAACATGTATCAATATGGTGATTTCCTTTCGTCCTTCAATGATAATGTTATTAAGCTTATCAGACAATATGAAAGGAACTTACTTAAAATAAACAGACATAATTTGTCTATATTATGTAATGAAACGTGCATCAATGTATGTGTATCTGTGTGTAGATATATATAGAGAGATTAAATATATGTGTATCTATTAAAATAAATAATAAATATGTACTATATATATATATATATATATATATATATATATATATATATATATATATATATATTATCCTCCTTGGGTCTACCCTTTCGGATTACCCAGTTTTCTAAACTATATATATATATATATATATATATATATATATATATATATATATATATATATATATATAAGACTAATCGTGGGGACGTAAATGCTAAAACAGAAATAAAAAAAATATATATATTACGTGTTTCCTCATTCGAATATCTAATCTAAAACGTGTTACAACCACTTTCAAAACTATGAGATATTTAATTAATACACATAAATAAATAACAGCATCAACCCTGAAATAATAATTTTACAGACTATAAAAATATAGCAAAACACCAAGGAATTTAATTAAATCAATAGCTGAACACAAATGATTATTTTGCAAAGTAATGTACTCACTCGATTAGTTATGTTGATGAAACAGCGTCTGTAGCAAACAAAGAAAAGGAATTACCTACAGAAGCTAGTGAAGGAAAGCGGAAAGAAAGCACTAATCCTCAAATGCCAGAAGACAGACTATTTTGTTGTCTGCAAAGAAAGACTAACATACAATTTATAAATTAGTGATACCAAAGTCAAACAAGTAGAATAATTTAGATATCTGGGAAGTGTTTTATCAGAGTACTGAAATTCGAAGGTGCACTGGAGTAGCGAAATATGCCTTCCAAAAGCTAAGCAGAAAAACAGGACAAATCATGACAAACAAATAAGTGTACTAATATCAGTGCTCCTATATGACAAGGCATGCTGGATAATCTTTTCAGTGATGACGAAGTGACTCAAAGAATGCTGGGGATATCATGATCTTTGCAACATGGAATCTCGGCTTCAGTCACTTTCCCACCGCTGCTACTTAGCTCCATTCTTTCTTTTCCTATAAATATTTCATGGTAACATTTCTAATGAACTTTTCGCTAGAACAACGAACATAAGATACGCAGATGACAGAGGACTGATAGTAGATAAGAAGAAATTACAAAACCTGTTATAGAAGGTAGCGAAGGAGAGCAAGATGAAAGGACTAAGTATAAACTACAAGTAGACAATATGCATGGTCATCAGTGAAAGGATGAGGCCGAAATACGATTTGCAGGTCGGGGACATTAACATCAAGCAGGTGCGAAAATTTAAATATCTGGGAAGTGTTTTAACAGAGGACGGTAAGTGCAACGCTGAGATCCGAAGACGTATTGGGATGGCCAAAGACGTATTCTAAAAGCTAGGCAGAGTATTACGAGACAGAAGAATTTCTTTGATAAAAAAAAAAAAAGACTTACTCCCCCTTTACGGCAGCGAATGTTGAACAGCCTCCTCAAAGATGAAGTAGAAACTAGAGTCGGAGGAGGTATGTTTCTACAGAAGGATGCTGAGGATATCATGGACCGAGCGTGTGAGCAGCGATGAGGTTTTGGAAGGATGCAAACTTAAGCTTATACTTAACATCAAGAAGAGGCAGACGAAATTACTGGGACTCGTAATGAGAAAGGAGGTCTTGGAGAATCTGATACTCACAGGGAAGATAGACAAGGGTAAGCAACGCATGACATACCTGGCGGGCTTAAGCAGCTGGATAACAGAACATAGCCTGGGAGAAATAGCAAACGCACAAAAGGATAGGGTTAAGTGGAGAGTCTTCATCGCCTACGTCCTGGTGGGAAAATAAGATAGTAAACAATAAAAAAAAGATGCTACCTAGACTTTAAGCGCAGTAGTAGATAGGCTTGCAAGTTTCATCAGTTTTCAGTTGAAATGTCTAGATGCAACCGCAAGTTCTATGCTAAAAGTTTCTTTTCTTTTAAATGCAAAGATAATCATTATCTTCTGTCGTTCTTAATTCCAGATAATTTATTGTTTTCTCACTTTACTAATGCTTTCTTTTTCCCATATTCTCCCAATGTCAGTAAGGCCTTGCGTCTTAGTTACTTTATTGCTTTGCTTGGGGTGAAATGATTTTAAAAAGTTCAACAAGTAAACATCAATAATATATTGACGTGTTTAGGAAAGCATACGAAAGTTATTTTATAAATAAAATAAACACGAACTATCACGGGAAAATTGGAGACATTTGAAAAGAAAAACGACATGGTGCGTCAATACGCAATATTTTAAAAGATGAAACTCACTGAGACGTCTTTTCTTTTTGATTAATGCACCATCTGTAGAAGAGTAAAATATCTACACACTAATTTATTATGGAACACTCTCTCTCTCTCTCTCTCTCTCTCTCTCTCTCTATATATATATATATATATATATATATATATATATATATATATATATATATATATATATATATATATATATATATATATATATATAGATAGATAATGTACTCAGTGCGTATATGTAAATGTGGTGTTGTCAAGACTCAACAAGGACATCATATATATATATTAAATTGCATAACATATGATTTCAGCGCATGCAAATGTTCCATTCATACAATTCGTATTTCTAAAAATTTCTGTACATGAAAAGCACGGTGGAGTAATGGATAGCGGCTTGGATTGAGGAATCGTAGAGCCGAGTTCGAATTCCAGTGGAATCCATTACATTTACTTACGTGCTAATACACTTGGGAAAGTTGTGACTCCTCTTCTTCTCCCTCCAGCTATGGGTAAATAGCAGGACAGACTGGGTTCTATAGTCTTGGATGACAACTGGTCTAGGAGAAAGAAAACTCTGAATTCAAATCCTGCGGAGGGTTGTTTGGGGACCTTGTGGCACGTAGTGCACCAGGTTTCTGTATTCGGCCCTTCAAAATGTGTGGATGGTCCTGCACGAAACCTTCACCACTATAATTAAATCTCTATACATGCGGGTTGGGGACGGCTTGTGAATTCCAAATTCCCATGAAACTCCATTATTGGAGCCGGCTCAACCCACTTCGGGTGAATACCGTTACAGGTATAGAAAAGCAAGTGTAAACAAATAAGAGGAGTCGAAATAAACAACAAGGTGTATTGAGCTGCAAAAAATAGAAATATATACACATAAGTAAAAACATACAGATAGATATAGAAAAACTATATATACACATACATAAAAACATACAGACAGATATAGAAAAACTGTGACTGACTGATTTATATATAGAGCGAGTTTTTTTGTCTATACGTTATTTTTATGAATAAAAATATTTAAGTAAATACTGTGTTTACAAGAAACAGTATTGCCAATATTTGCCTGAATACCCCGAAAATCTCAAAGAAAATATGCATCCTCCCAAAGGAATCGAACCCGTATCCTACATGGAACCGTCATATAGACCGATGTGCTATACCATTTAGCTACAAAGGAAGAGTCTGGTTAATAAGCTTAAATTACTGTTTTTAGACTACAAATTTCCCATGATCTCCGTCTAATGCTTACATCTGCTCGAAGGCTATCTTAACGTATCTTTATGTAAACAAATGACATAATATATTATGAAATGGACGAAGTCTGACAATTAATTTAATATATTTTTTGTTTATACGTTATTTTTATAGATAGAGATATTTAAGTAATTGCTTTGTTAATAATAAACGGCCGTAACAACACTTACTGACCGGAATGTCCGAGATATTTCCGTCTTAGTAAATAGTTTTCCTCTGTAATTAAAGTAGCATTTTTAAAATCAAACTTATGTCTAGACTCATTATGCCCGACAATTATTTTAATATATTTTTGTTTATACGTTATTTTTATAGATCTTTTAAAATAACGTATAAACCTCAATTGTTGCACAACGTATCAAGCCAACGTGACGGAGGGGCTGAGTGTAGCGGTCTTGTTCATGAATTGATCCCACTAGATGATGCACTTTTTTTACAAGGAATTGTAACTCCGTTCAGTATAGTTGCACTACAAGCGATAGGTGTTCTTAGTGGCTATAGTTGTTTGGCTAGTTCCAGATGAGTAGCGTTTGTGGATTATGAGACAGTAAAAACTGGGCAGTTTTTCGCTTGAGACTTGAGAGGTCAGTGGAGTTGTTCTACAGATGGATGTTGAGAATAACCTGGGCGAAGTATGTGAGAAGCTGAGAAGTATTAAGGAAAACGAAAGCAAAAACAAAGCATATACTTAGATCACATGAAGTGACAGTTGAAATTTTTACCTATTGTAATGAAGAAAGTTTAACTGGGATATTTGACAAGCGCAGGACATGTTTACGTGACAGAAGGAAACATTAAGCAACTTCCCAGTCGAAATGTGTAAATGTATAGCAGAACATGCACTGGAAGAGAAAGTTAGAGAAGAAACGGTACTTAGAGATATAAAAAAGATATGAAGTTGTGGAGACTTATGTTCTTCTACGTCCCGAAGTAACATGTCAAATAAAAAAATAATTTTTACACATATATAGTTGTTTGGTGGGGTGGCTTTTATCCAAACATTTAGTCCTGGATATGACGATGAAGCAAGTCCTCTGATCGGAAACTTCGAGGATTTTGATGATTATGGCACCACCACTTAATTGCTGTTATTCTGTGATCTACCTTAAACTCACAGTTGAAGCACCTGTTAGAGTCCCAGCTATGGAAAATTAGTGAATTCCCAAACAAATACAAAACGCTAAGTACAAACAAGAATTATAGTAAAAATACCAGCAATACATTTCTATATAAAAGATTACAAACAATACAATTTTGATTTGACAAGCAATACAATTAATAGTAGAATTATTAACAATGCATTTTCTCTGTAGTTGAAGCCATAAAATTACGCTCAAAAGATATTTAGTTGAGACCATTAAATTGTATTGAAAATATTTAGAGTCTTTCATGACATTAATCCATAAAATATTCTATAAATTCTTAAAGAAATCAAAATGTTTACCAAAATATAACTTCAACAAAACTACAACATAAAACACACACATCACTTCCTTTTGTAATAATGTTCACACACACATTCATATGCACAAAACCCGGATGTTATTTCTCATGTATTCAAATTCGGAAAGCAGAATAACATATATCATAGTTTTATTACTTCAAATGCTCCAAGAAAATTATTAGATTGGTGCAAAAATAATGACGTAATAATGTCGTTTTTTGACGTATTTATTAACGTCAAAAACGACATTATTACGTCATTATTTTTGGACCAACCTAATAAATTTCGACATTAAGTGACCCATAAGGAGTTGATGTGCCGTTAAACAATCAAATCAATTCAAACAAAGCATTAATTCTTCAATTCAATAATTTTAGAGACAATCAAATAATGGTTGACTCCATTTTGTAGTGATCCAGTGTTAGTAATATTTTATGAGAGTCTCCATTTAAGTTTTCGTATCTCGTTCAAACAGACTCTCTCTCTCTCTCTCCCTCTCTCTCTTTCTCTTCCTTTCCCTTGAACCTTTCTACCAATTCAATGAAATTTCTCTGTGTTTACTTGTCGGTTGGAAATACTATGATTTCTGTCCGCGTACACGACCCAGAGTTCACTAGTATTGACCATTGATCCAGACCTGCTTTATCAAATATGCCGCATTCAAAGCAAATGAGGACTGCATGAACCTGGAATCGGGCCTCAGTTCCATGTCACTTTTGAGGCACAAGACGAGTGATTAGAACGTGCCTCTTGATCTGGGATCAAGGCCTTACTGGCTTCAAAGATTCTTCGCCGTCAGCAATCAACCCGCCGGTCGCTGCATTTCTTGTGGAATCACGCCGTATGTGATTATGCAGGACTATCGACGTATGTCGCAATCTCAGCTCGCGATATCGATATTGGTGAAATTCTTTAATGTCTAAGTGGAATGATCCCCTCTGCGTATGAGCGGGATTAGATCGATATGGCAAAACTCTAATAAGAATAGCGTGGATTCTTTTAAGAGTCTTTCTGAAATTAATGTCGCAAAAACTGTCAGAGAACGAAAGAAAGTCCCCTGATTCAAAAGACAAGAAGACCGATGCGTCGACAGACAGATAGCGAGAAGAGAAAGGCAAACAGTGGAAGCATAAGTTGCAGGAGCGTACGAATAGTTATGGGTAGATAGGTAAAGAGTTGAAACAGGTAGAGATTACGAGACTAGAACTGGCAAGAAAAAATTAACAAGGATAGGTTGGAATTGATCGGATGATGCAGAAACAAAGAAAGTGTCAAGTGGAATGGTTAACGAAAGCAAAAAAATCCAAGAAATCGGATATGTTTGCATCGAATCAAATTACACATATATTCGTGTCGTAACGTAGAAATGGTTACTGAATGACGAATAACCAAAATGGAGGTTGAAATTGAAATGGTGATGTTTAAAACATCAACAAAATACAATACTCGCCAGCGGCGTAAATAGGTAAACCACTGCTAGTGGTAGACTACTCAGACAGCATATTACCACCTCCTCACTCTTAAAATAGTGCCCAAAGTATTTATGAGGATTAGGACATCAGTATTCATATTTACGGTATATAACACCACACCTTTTAGATTTACTCTGCACAGAGTCAATATCTTATCACCGTTGCGAAAATGTTGTAATTCTAAAAAAGATTGCTGAATGAGGAATAACCAAAACAGAGGATGAAAATGAAATGGTAATCTTTATAACATCAACAAAACACAATACTCACCAGCGGCGTAAAATAGGTAAACCACTGCTAGTGGTGGACTACTTACACACACATACACACACACACACACACATATATATATATATATATATATATATATATATATATACACGTTTCATTAAATAATATAGGCAAGTGTTGTCTATTTTATGTAATTTTTTTTCGTAACATCTGATAAGTTTAATAACATTATCGTTGAACGAAGAAAGAAATTCACAATAGTGATCCATATTTTTTTAATACAATCTAAGGTTTCGGCTTACTTAAGCCATTATCAAAGATCTCAATTACAACATATTAAACAATATACACACACAATATATATATATATAGATATATATAGGTAAGATGAGAATAATTAGAGTACAATTCCCACGTTCGTAACATTTAATTTAAAAGAGTGCACAGTCCAAATTAGAGTAATATTCTTTATTGTAGGCTATTACACCTAAAACATGTCAAAATTCCTGCACAATTGCAATTATGTTTCGAACGTAACAAAGAATCTCATCAGGCGATTGTAAATTACTCGCCATAATCGTGTCCAACGTATTTATAAGAATTGGGACACACCCATTAATGTTCATATGTACAGTATATAACACCCCCACCCCCAATTTCAGATTTACTCTGCACAGACTTAACATCTTATCCCCGTTGCCAAAATGTTGTAACCTAGAAAAGGTTACTGAATGAGGAATAACCAAAACGGAGGTTGGAAATGAAATCATAACAACAACGAAATACAGTAATCGCCAGCGGCTTGAAAAAGGTAAACCACTGCTAGTGGTAGACTACGTACACATCATGTAATCCCCACTTACACTAGTATCGAACGTATTTACGAAGATTGGGACATACGTTCATAGTTACGGTATATAAAAATCAGTTTAATTAAAGGAATTTTTTTTTTTTTTTTGGTGGTGAACCGATTTCAATGCGGAATCATGTGCGTTAATAAATAAAATAAATTTGAACTAGAATAACATAAATATTTTTTGCACCACAGTTTCAGCGTGCACAATGTATGAAAAGAAATTGTTGTTCTGTTCCATGACAATGTAAAATAGAAAAAAGAATGACACTGGAAAAAATCTGCTACGTTCTACCCCCACCCACTGTCGATATTCGCCTGACCTTAAACCAAAAAAACTCCTGATTTTTTTCCGACCAATGAAAAAGCTTTGATGGTGAAAACTTTCTCTAATAAAATTCAAGAGTTCATCAAAAACGATTTCACATCAAAGCCTGTGCAATTTTATTCAAATGGTATCTAAGGGCTGTCTGCGAATTGACATACAGGTCACTGCAAATAACGGTAATGTAATATTAGCCTTTTCCGTATAAGGAAACACTCGGCATTTACTAATAGTCTATAAAACGAAAAAAAAAATGGTGTTCTCCTCTAAACAGTTTATTCAAATTCATTAAAGCAGAGATGAAGAATTGAACAACTAAAATAGAGGAAAATGAACCGTTTACTTGATTCGTCCCCTTTACATTTTTAGACGTAAAATGTTATTTATGGTTTATTGATTACCGTTAGTATTATATAAATCGATTTTTGTTCAATATATTTTCGTGATAGAAATTTTACACGCTTGTGCAATTTAATTGAAACAAATCGAATAATTGCATTATTATTTAATTTTTTCTTATTTTTTCCAAGGAAACATGAACTAGTAGACATTTTAGTACTTCGTATGTCCGCCTTTATTTTTTAGAAACACATTGATGCAATTGGCTTGGAATCCAGTAATTTGGAGCAGTCCTCATTGATTTAGCGGTCACGGCACCAAGCGTCTATAATGGCGTTCACGACCTACTCTTTCCTTGTACAATCCGGGATCACCTTGTAAGGCTTGCCAGTGCATTCGTGCAGCGTTACAATTTTCGTACGCTTACTTGGAGTAACGTCCGTCGCAGACAAATGCCGTAGGACAAATAATCGACAGTCGAGACAATAGTGTCTAGGCATGATAAAAAATTGATGCAATCACGGATGACGCTATATTTTTGAAGGTCAGACAAAATTCACCATACAAACCGAAAATAGATTCATATCACTGCACATCACTGCAAATGACTTCATCTGAGGTAAAAACAGAAATCGATTACACCCTCTTACTCCAGTGGGTCTAAAACTGACCGTATGGCGAAAGAAAGGAAATCAAAACGGTTGTTTCAATTACTTTCCACAAGGGTCTATGTGTTTAATGGTGAAATGGAAACGCTTAGAAAAAGATTAGCTGAACAATGACAAAGACAGCAACAAAAGAGCTTATTTGCAGACCAAATTGAAGCAGAACGATCACTTAATAAATAGTGGTACATGTATGCTTCACATGAAAGGCAAGAACAAATAAGACTGTAATCTATCAAATGTAGGAGTAAAGGAACTGATTAATTAACGGTTCTTTTTTCTCTGCAAGCCAATTTCGTCTAAATACAGATTAATATTTTATTTCTATAGCTCATTAAATCGATTAAGGGAAATAATTACTCATAAATTTATTATCTTAACTTGATTTACTTCTTTGACTCTACACAAGGGACATGAAACATATAAATATACAGGAAAGATATACACATTGATAATTATTATATGGTTTGTCAATGGAAAGGAATTGGTAATAATTTCAATGTGGGAATTCAGTGCTACATTATGAAGGGAAATTATTATCAGAGGTCAGGATTTAATGTAAATGTTGTTGAAAATATATATATATATATATATATATATAAAGTTTTGCTCTAGTAATCAATTGAAAATTCTGTTCTTGTGTATGTACTGGATTCTGTTTCAATCCTTACGCAGTCAGTCTGCTCCCAGCAGAACTTCAGGATTATTCTGATATCTTCTAATATCTGATAATGAGTCAAGCTTTTCCGTCACACTGAAGTACATTATTCTGTGTCGCTTGCATCTGCTGTCACCATACAGCATGGGTTGTAAGTCGTCTAATTGAAGGAAGTCATAAAATTGTGCCTAAAATATTTAGATTCCGGCATAATGGTTGATATGCCGCTAAACAAAATCAACCAACGAAACGGTTAATAGTCAATCGTGCTTAGTTTAATTTGTAACGTATATAAATGTAGATAGAAAACAATTGTTGATAAGATAGCGAAGATCACAAAGCACTGCCCGGGGCCTGCAGTCGGTCAAGGGTTCTGTGGGTAGTATGCGCTGGTCCTGCTTGAAGGCTAGAGAGATAAGTGAATTGGGCAAGCCACATACGTGACAAATTTGTGTGAAAGGATAGCAAAAGGGATAGCAGGGACTTCAGCGAAATTCAGCTAATGTTTATAATGAATAGGAAGCTGTAGAGAGCGATGTACGCGCCACGTGGAAGAAGAAGAAGAAGAAGAGAAGAAGAAGAAGAAGAAGAAGAAGAAGAAGAACAACAACAACAACAACAACAACAAGACGTCCTGGGATCGAGACCACCTTTTTATTATTCCCGCTATTCCCTATAACGGTTGAAGACAATGTTATAAAAAAATATAAGAGAACGAACAAATGGCTGGAGAAAAATTAATCATGATTGTAATTTATATCAGAATTGAAATAACCAGATACTAATCTCCTACAATGTTCATATTTTGGAATATCATATCGTTAAAATGGGTGAAATAAAAAAAAAATTGCCCGACATAGATTCGATAAAGAGATATTCTAGGCAATTTCTTGTGGAAAATGACTTTGTTAGTTGAGAAAATAATACTGGTGATGGGGGAAGAGCTGAAGTGATTGGCGGGAGAACTGAAGTAATTGGCGGGAGAACTGAAGTGATTGGCGGGAGAATAAAAATGATGTGATTTGCGAGAAATGAATGTGATTCGGTGAAGAACCGAGAGAAAAAAAAATGGGATTTTAGATCTATTATAGCAAGATAAAGCGAGCTGCAAAATGAGCAGATAAGAAATTAATTAAAAAAAAAAACAAAAAAAAAACTGTGATACTGCGCAAAACAACAGGGAACTAAAGATGACAACTCACAACTCATTAGCAAGAACACACAAATGAAATTATGACCAGTGGCTAAATAATTCTCTCTGGCATAAAATATGCAACACAACACTGCGTGAAAGATCTCGATAACTACGGCATCCGATGTACTGATTAAAGTTGTTAATGTATATATGCACACAGGTACGTGCTTAGTCCCACTCGCACATACACACACACATACAAGCAAACATGCATTTATTCATATTATTATTTCCCTGCATCCCCCACCCCCATTAAAATATCTGACGCTCAACTCAACAAGAGCACCTCTTTGCGAATGGTCGGGCTCACATTAACTGCTGACCTGAGATGGAACAAATAGATTGAGTCAATAGTTTTGTCCACCGCAAGGAAAGTTGGCTCCCTGTGCCGCGCCAGGAATTTTTTCTCGCCGGAGTCGATCCTTCAAATCTACAAATCAACCATTTGCCCTGGCATGGAGTATTGCTGCCATATATGGTCTGGTGTCCCTTCTGTTTGCCTCAGGGTTCTTGATAAGATCCAGAGACGGATATGCAATGTAATTGGCCCTGATCTGGCATCTCGTCTACATTCGCTCTCTCACAGACGTGCCGTCGCCTCTCTCTGTCTTTTTTACAAATACTTTCATGGTAACTGCTGCGATGAACTGCTTTCGCTGGTTCCCAGGCTTCATGTTCAACTAGGCTGTCATATCGCTCTCACACTTTCACTGTCGAAACTGTTAAATATAGCCGTCTCGTCTACTTCAGTAACTTCATGTCTCGCACTTCTAGCCTGTGGAACTCCATCCCCTTTTCCTGTTTCCTTGATAGCTATAATCTCCAAATATTCAAATGTAATCTCAATCGACGTCTCCAGATGCCTTCATCTATCTCTTATCCTTCACTTCATCCTTTCCTCTATCACTCCTCTTTGCTCTCGCTCCAATTCTCTCAGGTCTTTTTAATTTTTTACAAGCTTTCGGCTGTTTCTACAGACATCATCAGATATGGAAGTAGATTTTGTTCTTGTTTTTACTTCTCAGTAATAAGAGGGCAACGAAAATAGAGATGTAATCCGAAAAAATGTTATGAGAAATATGTTATTGTTTTGGAACGTGCGGTCGCAACGCTGAGTTTGAATTTAAATTTTAAGGTTGTGCGTTTTTGTACAAATATAGTAATAAGAGAATTCTTTTTTACTGGTAGATTTTCCGTGAATATGGCATGAACTATATTGTTCAATAATTACAGTAATGTCACACTTATTATCCGAGAGTTATATATATATATATATATATATATATATATATATATATATATATATATATATATATATATATATATATATATATATATAAGGGATAATTACGGAGAAGAGGTCAATGTAGACACCCGGCCATTATAATGATAATAAGAATACGGAGAATTTGTGCCGATACCGTTTCCTGTTTCTATGCAGAACAATTCAGCTTGATTCAAATTTAATTTAATTTAATGAAAGAGATTATTATCCAAATAAAGATCGGATTAATATAGTCAAACTTAAGCATTTGTTCGTTTTTTTAACCTGATTTTTCCTACCTACAAAAAAGCAAACGGTATTGATCAATGAAAAACACAACCCAATATTAAAATCTCAAATGTATAGAGTAAATTCTTGGCTAGGTAAACCGACTACTACTAACCACTAATCCATTAGCTCATTACCCCTCCCTTCTCCTTCAACTTCCCTCCTCACTACCAATCTGATGTGTCCATCCGGTGTAGTTTCTACATTTGCGGAGGAGATTTCGTTTTGATGAATTGAATATCTCGGTGTTCACGAAATAAAAGTTATAGACAAAATCGATAAATAAATTCTCCGTCCTCTTATTATCAATATATATATATATATATATATATATATATATATATATATATATATATATATATATATATATATATATAGTTGGATTGATGTGAGTTTGTGACACAGAGATTGTCAGAGATAAAACATTTTAAATGTTCGATGCAACTTTGATTGAATACCGACACACTACAATGTGTAGAGTTCCAAAGCTCGTCAAATCTAACGACAGTTCCGCAGGTTCGAATCCTGCTAGAGGACCCATGCTTTTCTCTAACGAGATTTCTCGAAAATTTAGACCGATCAACGAAAATAAATAAATATACTGTTTCAGAAATAAATAGGTCGTCCATTTAAATAACGAGTATCCACTAAAAATAACATTTAAGTAATAAAAATCTATCGGATTAATATATGAAAACCTATCCCATTCTTTAGAAATACTATATATATATATATATATATATATATATATATATATATATATGCACACACACACACACGCATACACACACACACACACATATATATATATATATATATATATATATATATATATATATATAATTAGGAAAAATTTAAGACCACTTATCTGTAATAGGGTAATTTTCGTTTTTTCACAAAATCATGTATCATTTTTTCATTGCATGAGCCGTTATTCGCTCATGATTTATGGCCAAAAGATGATTGTCATTGCGAAGATAGCAGCCATTTTGATAGATTTTGTAAATTAGGCTTAAGATATGCCAAAATAAATTCTATATTTCCCTTCACACGAAACCCCCAAATTGTGGTTCTACGTGATTAAGCCTTTTTTTGAAATTGAAATAAGCCTAAACGGAGATCTTAGCGAAGCATCTATGCGCACTCCTATCGTGTATTTCCAAAATTCTGGGACTTTTCGCGACAAGAGCAAAAGTGGTGTTCCAAGGAATGTTTTTTTTTAAGATGAACCTTTCCTGAAGAGCATTGCTATATGATTCCCAACAAGTTTGGTTTGGTTTGTTTTGTTTTACGTCATATTATCCTCCATGAGTTATTTAATGCCAACAAAATCTTATTACTGGTAATATGTTTTTAAATGTATTGCTGGTAATATTTTATGCTAATAATAATTTTTTTAGAAAGTATTTCTCGTATTAAAACCTATTTTACAATTTCATAGTATTTTGACACCAGTTTGGTGTTTAACTATTTTCCCATAGCTGCGGTCCTATCAGGTGCTACCACCTCGGGTCAGGGTGCACCAGGGAACACCAGCAATTAAGAAGTGGTTTCATATTCCTCAAAACCTCCTGATCAGACGCCTTGCTGTTAGACATCGAAACTACACGAATGTAGTTTATCATCATACCTAGGACGGGATTCCCGGCAAGACCATGGAAAAATATATCACCTTCTCTGCTTCAAAATCATACAAATAATATTCGTAGGACGATTATAAATTGTCCAGGAAGTTCATTTCTTGAGGTTTTCGTACTGGGGAGGTTATCTATTACCCGTTACATTTGGAAAATGCCTGAAAAGCATAAACCATATTTTGATACATGTATTTTGAGTAAAATTAAGTAGATTTAATCGTTCAGAAGATGTCGATTGTTGTGTAAACAAAGAAGTTCATGTCATCGTGGCCGAAAGTTTACCCCATACTGGCATTGTTCAAACCAAATTATGGGCTATCTCCCCAAAACTTTAAACACTGTTCGCTCAGTCGAGTTGCCTGAACAGGTGGTTGCAACACGGATTGTCTAACTGTCCGATTATCCGGTTAGGATTATATAAGATTAGCATAATAAAGCAGTCTCCAAATAATACGATCTTTTATGAATTGCTATTTTCATATAGTCTACTTTTCAGATAAACATATCCTGAAAATAACCTAATAGTAAGAATTTTTCTGAAGACTGGTAGTGTGTTCTCTGCATAATTTCGAGGCGTGGTAAACATCTATCTATCTATCTATCTATCTATCTATCTATATATATATATATATATATATATATATATATATATATTCATAGTGTGTCCATAAAGTCCGTGTGCACTTTAAACATTTATATCTTTATTTGTATTTGCGATAGAAATAATTTGTAAAAAGATTAGAAATAAGTAAATCTATATTTTTTATGGTTTTATTGAAATTTTATTTAAGTTTCCATATGTCCCCCATTATTAGCAATACAAAGGGTAATATGATTTTGAAGTTCACGGAAAACATTTGCCAACTGATTTACAGTAATGCCTGAAATCACATTAGTTATTTTAGCTATACTTAAAACTAGGTACATTAAACTTTCTAACATTTTTTCACAGATTATTTCTATCGAAAATACAAATAAAGTTATAAATGTTGATTGATATTTTCGAGAGACATAATAAGAAAAGAAGACACGAGGAGAGAAACAGGGGCGGGGGTGCAATAAAATAACATGTATAAGACCTCATGAGACAATAAAGACGCAGTTGAAATGTTGTATATACTTGATGAGGAAGTAGCGTTTAGAGGATTCGAAACTAACAGGATGTATTGACTGCAGGAAAGGAAGAAATGTCCAGCGAGTACCATACTCAACATGGAAAACGTAAGTGAAAGTAGATGTCAGAACGGTGAGTGAAAGAGGATAATAGCAAAAAGAAGAAACAACATTTCTTTGAACTGTATAGTATAGGATGTTGTGGAGATCCATGATCACTCAAGTCCAACAGAGACATGGCACATGGAAGCAGAATAATCTGTCGCTGTATCTATCTATCTATATCTTTCTCTCTCTGTCTCTACACACACAAACACTCGCACGCACGCGCGAATGCACACACACGCGAATGCACACACACACACACACACACATACACACACACACATATATATATATATATATATATATATATATATATATATATATATATATATATATAAGTAAAAAGAAAGAACAGTAAGATATATAATCCGGTGTTCTTTACAGAGCATTAATATTATAAATTAATTGATTTTAAATATGTTTTTTCCGCTACACAGTTCTAACCATGTTTCAAAAATGGAAGGTCCGAATTTAATTTTGTAATTAAATTAGACGTTAGTTCCATTTCATCCTCAAGCGAATTTTGGAGTAACTTTTAAAATTACTGGGTTTTAAAGACACAGCTAAAATCATAATTCACGTTTCCAAGTTTACAGATAAATTCACTTCCACTAAACAGGGGTGTTTTCGTGTTCATTATGTCTGTATTTTGATGTATCCGTTATTAATACGTTTTGGTAGGGTGTAGGGATGTATTTTTCAATGAAATCTGACATGCGTTAAATGCATGACGTCTGGATTTTTTTTAATTTTATTATTAACGGCAAAAATTATTACGGCATTTTTTCTATTTGTATATTTAAAGATTTTTTTGGTGGGTGTTCAGGTTAGAATACGTTTTATTTAACTACAATTTGAAAAATATTTTCACTATTATTTTTTTAACATACTATATTTCTTTTAAGAAGAAGTAAATGTATTAGAATCCCTTACAGTATGTAGAGTTATTTTCACATCAACTATAAGTATGTATATTATTAGGTAAGAATTTTTTTTTATTTAAGTAAACTTTATGACAATGATGCCAAAAATAGCTAATTTATTTCACTGATTTAGTAAACTTTTATTTTTTATATAAACTTAGTAATATCGTGTTTCTTATGTAAATACAAAGGACATGGGTCATTCAATGGCTTACATCTTCTAGCTTTTCATATTAAATTCATTTTACTGTAGGTGTTTTATTGGATTCCTTTAAGTGCTTGTAATACTTGGAGGGAGATCTATAGGTTAGAATACGTTTTATTTAATTACAATTTTAAAAGATGTTTAGGTTAGAATTTCTTTTTATTTAACTACAATTTTAAATACAACTTTAAATATTTTCACTGTTATTTTTAATAGACTATATTTTTTTAAAAGAAGTAAATGGATTAGAATTACTTACAGTAAGTAAAATTATTTTTACATATCAAGTATAAGTATGATATTACCTTTGTTAAATTTTTTATATTTAAATATTATTTAAGTAAAATTTATGACAATTACGGTAAAAAAGGCTAATTCATTTCTCTGATTTAGTAAACTTTTTTTTTATACTTAGTAATATATAGTTTCACATGTCTGTACAAAGGACATGGGACATTCAATAGCCAACATCTTATAGCGTTGCATCATAATTTCATTTTTCTGTAGGTGTTTTATTGGATTCATTTAAGTGCCGGTAGTACTTTGAGAGAGGTGTTTTGGTTAGAATACGTTCCATTTAACTACAATTTTAAAAGATGCTTAGGGTAGAATTCGTTTTAATTAAAATTTTAAATACAACTTTAAACTATTTTCACAGTTTTTTAAATAGACTTTTCAGTAAATGTAATAGAATTACTTACAGTATATAAAATTATATTTTCCCATTAAATATAAGTACGTATATTACGAGGTCACACTTTTTAAATTTATTTTAATTTTTAAATATTATTTAAGGAAAATTTTTGACACTGACGGCATAAAATAGCTATTTCATTTCTCTGATTCAGTAAATTTTTGTTTTTTATAAACTTAGTAATATATATTTTCTCATCTAAGCACAAAAGACATGGGTCATTTAATGACTTACATATTCTAGCTTTTCTTATTAATTTCCATTTTACTGTAGGTGTTTTATTTGATTCGTGTAGGTGCCAGAAGTACTTCAAGAGAGATGTTTGATTTTTATATTTATTTTGCCTAAATGTACTTTGATGTTGGTTGAATCTTTTTTTGAACTCATGGCTTGCGGAACATATATATATTTTTTATGCTTTCACGATTTTTCATTGAAGAGATATTGCATTGGTATACTAATGATTCAGTGCGACATTTATTTTGTAGAGGGAAATTTTGAGGGTTTCTACAGTAACATAATTTTGGTTTATTTTCATCAGTTTTATTTTTATTTTTCCATTGTCTATTTTTTTTTGGTTTTGGTATAAGTGTTTATTTAAGATATTAGCATTCTTAATAATTTTTTCTAAGTTTTCCGTACAGCTGTAACTCAATTTTAGTGTGTTTTTATTGAAAATAGTACTTAGGAAAATGCTTGACGATTAATGCGAGAGATTTTTGTCCTAATTTGTTTTCTACCATTTGGTTGTATGGGGGTGTATACCAAATTATTTTTCTACATCTGTTTTTTTCTATGGTTTCCATTTTTCATTTTTTATATCAGTTACTTTTGGTTTTTTGTAGCCACTCTCTTTTAGAGTTTTGTTATAGGAATTGATAAGCTCATCGAAAATCATGTCAGATATATATATATATATATATATATATATATATATATATATATATATATATATATATATATATATAATATTTATTTTAAGAAATTAAATCAAAAACATGATAAATATTATAATAGTAATATTTAGCTCTATTCTCTGCTGAGCCCACTTTTAAAGTAAATGTTACGAAGAGTAGACTTGAAGTTTTTATATATATATATATATATATATATATATATATATATATATATATATATATATATATATATACATACATATATATATATATATATATATATATATATATATATATATATATATATATATACATATATATATATATATATATATATATATATATTACGTCAAATCTCAATGTGTTCATAGCTATCTACCTATCTATGTATCTATCTGCAACTACTACTTTTTTGTCTTTATCTTTCTACATGTATGCTTGTCTTTGCACCTCTATCTCTCACACTGTTTCTCTTTAATTCTCTTTTTCTGTATCTACCTACCGACTTACCGACATACCAACCTACCTATATATCTGTCTAGAAAAATAAGACTTCGTTCATTCCTGATTATTATAATTTTTTCAGATATCTCAAAAATTGTCCTTAATATTGTGCGTTTATATATATATATATATATATATATATATATATATATATATATATATATATATATATATATACATACATATACTGATCAAAGGAATTGATGGATTTCTTTTTAATCAGATAATTTTTTTTATTCAAACGTTATTATAGCGGATACTTCATATTTGAAATGGACGCCTGCATTTTCACTCATTAAGTATATTGGTGCATTTTTTGCTAAGATTTATCAAATGTGCAGTTTGATAGACGGAATATACATGCATATATATATATATATATATATATATATATATATATATATATATATATATATATATATATATATGTTTGTATGGGACATGTTTCCAAAATATTTACCTGTCGTTTTTCCGTTCTCCCTTTCTCTTACTATTTCGTTCTCTCTCTTTCTCTCTATATCTCTTTCTCTTTCGCTATCTTTATCTTTCTCTCTCTTTCTCTTCCTCTCTCTCATTTACTTTCTCTCTCTATCTTTTTCTCTCACTATCTCTCTCTTTCTCTATCTTTCTATCCTTTTCACTCTAATTCTCGCTTACTCTCACTACTTTTTCTCTCTATCTTCCTCTTACGTTCTCTCTATCTCCCTCTTATTTTCTCTCTATCTCTTTCTCTCCCTATCTTTATATTTCTCTCTATCTATCTATCTATCTCTATTTATATCTCTATGTTACTTTCTCTCTCTCTATTTCTAGTTCTACCTATCTGTTATTCTCTATCTGTTTATCTCTTATTCTCTCTCTCTCTCTATCTATCTATCTATCTATCTCTATCTTAACTACTGCTTTTTTATCTAGTTCTCATCTGGGCGATTTACAAGTATATTTGTCGAGGTCAAGTAAAAACATTGAAACTCAGTAATCATTTCTAAGATGCCAAGAGAAACAAACTGATACAGTGGAATATTTCAGGTCCGGCTTTCTTTTATTTGGGCTTACAGACCAAAGGTCAGGATTTTATTTCTTCATCGTTCTCTCGTAAATTCTACCATATTCGTTAACGAGATGAGAACGAATAATGTACACTGCTATCAATAAAAATATCACTATATACAGTAGAATCTCTCTCTCTCTCTCTCTCTATCTATCTATATATATATATATATATATATATATATATATATATATATATATATATATTTACCAGAAATGAAGTACTGCTGTCATAGTTGAGTTGGAGATGTCACAGTCTTAATATGCAGCCATAACAAAGTTCAAAAACGTTGTCTCACCCCAGTTGGTCATAAACTGATTTTAATCATACAGTTCCTTTCCCTTACACAAATCGTGACAAACAGGACCCACAATAGCACATTCACAGGATCAAATCATTCCCTTTCTCTACGAATTCCATAGGCAAAAACGAAGGTCCACTCAGAAACCTTCTGTCCCAGAATCTCTACATCACGGAAGCTTGGCTAATAACTACAATTTTCGTCTCATCAAGACTGGTGTCTAGCGTTATCATGAGCACCTATCATATAATGTTTCTGATGGCTTGCTTCGTGGAACTGACTGTCAGGAGGATGCCTACACGATTACTACAATCGTCACCTCGTAAAGTATTGTATCATCCGTTATCTATCATACCCATAAATAGCACTTAGCTCTTTCTCTTGTGTCTATACAAAAACATTATTTAGTAAACCTCTACTTAAACATATTTAGACCTTGTACAGTGTATGGAAAATCTCTACCAATCTCTCTCTCTCTCTCTCTCTCTCTCTCTCTCTCTATATATATATATATATATATATATATATATATATATATATGGTTGGATAGATGTGAGCTTGTGACCCTGGGTTTCACGCTTTAGCGATCGTCAGACAAACTGATTAACTTT
>OZ010588.1:100256011-100278511 GCA_963932145.1 Acanthosepion lycidas
AATACAAAGTATGCTTGAGAGAGGTATTAAACGAAACCCAACCTAAACTCTACCATGTCTCTTTAACTACCCCTTTTACACTGTTTGTTAAATTACAAAAAAGTTATATTACCCATCAATTTTAATTTCATTTTTCGTTTCATTTCATTTTTGGAAGTGCTACCTGATGATCCGGCATCCTTTAAAAGGGCTCTGGTGAAATAAATTATTATAATGGTAACTTAAAGAGTTCTGTTTTTCTTTCAAATATTAGCTCTGGATTTACATTGAGCTCTCAGGATTTCATCCTCCTTGGGATTACCCATAAGGATTACCAAGTTCTTCATAACTTAATTAATATATATATATATATATATATATATATATATATATATATATATATATATATATATATGCTAATAGGAAAATTCCCTTCATAATAATAAATTTACTATTTCGCCATACAAAAACCTACCAGCATGAATTTATATACACTTAACTACAAGAGCGAATGCCCATATTACCACAAAATAGCAATTATAAAGAATCTAATACATCGTGCAGAAACTAATTCATACACAAAACAGATTTTTTAAAGTGAACTAAAGAATATAAAACACTTATTAGTAATAGCTTTCCAAACTATATAGTTGATGAACAAATAAGATGCTCTCTTAGAAGTCTCAATACTAATCAAATAGAACATAATACTGCTTCAACTAATCCGAAACATAAATCTCCTATATCGTAGTCAAATGCATACTAATTATAAACACGATGAAAATATACTAAAAAAATTAGTAAATACTTATATTTGTACAACAGATTCTAGTAAAAACTTACGTTAATAATATACTACACAAAATCATCCAACTCGATTATTCCCAACGATTCTCCCCACCCACGTTAGCGATTTGCAAAAAAAAACAACATATTTTACAAATTCAAGTGCCGTTAGGGAGATTGTGTCTCCAATGGAATAAATATTATATATGTTGGTCACACCACAAACTCGCTTTCACGACTCTACATTTGAATGATAACTCTAACATTTTTAGGCATTTAACAACATTCCTGGCCGCATACGCAATTCCAGAAAATCCTCGTTGAAAGCACAACTATACTTAAACATGAAAACAAAATAGAAAAACTAAAAATTTTTGAAGCTATAGATATATAACAGTTGAAAACCTAACCTGAACAAAATAAACTATGAAATTTCCACAGCAATTCTTAAATGCCTATAATTGATAAGAGAAGCCATTGGTTAATACCAACGGCTTGCAGTACTTAATACTTCTAGTTTTCACTCTCACGTGGTCATGTGTGCCGTCAGGACCTGAGGTGTGATTTTAACTTCCGCGTCTCGTATACACGAGTTTGTCGTTGCTTGGAAATCTTTAATGCAACAAAAACAGACTATGATTATTGCTTTTTCCGTGTATTGTTTAATATATTGAAATGTAATTCCCATCTTTGATAATGGCTTATGTAAGCCGAAAGGTTAGATAGGATTAAAAAACATGTATCAATATGGTGTTTTTCTTTCATGTTTCAATGATAATGTTATTAAGCATGTCAGACAATATGAAAGGAATTTACTCAAAATAAATAGTCAAAACCTGTCTATATTATTTAATGAAACATGCATCAATATATATATATATATATATATATATATATATATATATATATATATATATATTATAATTTATATATATATATATATATATATATATATATATATATATATATATATATATATATAAATTCAGAAGAGGATAGAATCCAGGTAGAATTCAATGTTCAGGACAGAGTAAGAATATAATATAAAAGGCTTAAACACTAATATTTCATGGTTATAATTTATTACATTGGAATCCTAATCACGATCCAATTCATCAGATGTACAAATTCAAAAATAAATCGGAAAATAATTTTACTGAGAGTGTATGCGTGGGAGTGGGAAACAAGTGTGAGACGGAAATGTATGAAAGCTCTAGAGAGGGGTAACAGAAGAAAGAAGAAGAGGAAGGCCTAAAGGTGAAGGTGGGGATTAAAATTTAACAGAGATGAGTTAAATGATATTTTAAATGAGTGAGATACAGATGAATATGAATTATTTTTCGACGCATAATTCGCTACCGATTCGCTGACCTAAATTAAAATTAAATAACAAATACCGGAAACTTGTGGATACATTTGTGGTGACAACCATGGAATATTAGTGTTTGAGCCTTTTTATTTTATATATATATATATATATATATATATATATATATATATATATATATATATATATATATATTTATATTTATATATATATATATATATATATACATATATATATGTATATATATATATATATATATATACATATATACATATATATATATATATATATATATATATATATATATATATATATATATATATATAAGGTGTGCAGTATTTATGGGATAAGGTGTTAGTTCTGAGATAGAGCGTATGTAAATATAATTATAAAAGGGAACATTGAAGTCAACAGGCTGTTTCATGCTAGACACAATCGTCAGGCGTGAAACAGCCTGTCACCTCTGAGTATATATATATATATATATATATATATATATATATATATATATATATATATATAATATCAATTGATAATTGGTAGGGATGATTCCAAGGAGGACCTTAATCCAAAGACTTCTCAATGTAAGAACAGACTAATATAATAATAATGAGTACACACAACCCTTTCTTCTATAACTTTACCCACAAAAACCGTTTGGCACCCTGTATTGAATCTTTCATTTTTCTTTCTTCCTTTTTTAATAATACAACTTTTCCTCTTTCTTTTTCTGTTTTTCTTTTCGTCTGAATAAATTGACTCCATTTAATAACAAAACGTCGGTTTGAAGAGATGAATATATTTTTTGTATATTCATGATATAAACTATAACCGGATGGATTTTTCAGGTTCGTCTGTACTCATAATTATTATGTATATGACTGATATGCAATAGGATAGGTCCTGATCTGGCATATCGTCTAAATTAACTTTAGCTACTTTCACGGGTACCACAACTGCATGCATTTAAGCGTAGTACTTGGCTTGCATCTCGGTTCCAGCCTTTCAATGTCAAAACGGTTGCATGTAGCCCTCCCTTCTACTCCAAAGACGGTTTATCTCGCACTTTTCGTCAGTGGAATTCCTGTCCTCCTACTTGCTTCCCTGATTCTTATAATATTCAAATGTTATGTCAATGGACATCTTCTGGTGCATTGATCTTGATCCTCATCCCCATATATATATATATATATATATATATATATATATAGAGAGAGAGAGAGAGAGAGAGAGAGAGAAGTTGCAAATTAAAAAAATAATTATGTTCTTTTATGAAAGTATTTATTTATTTGTATATATATTTGATATTTCAGATTGGCCTCAGTCTTTCTTCAGAAATAACTCTAAATAAATTTCTGAAGAAAGATTGAGGTCAATCTGAAATATCAAATATATATACAAATAAATAAATACTTTCATAAAAGAACATTATTATTTTTTTTAATTTGCAACTTTTTCTATATATACATATTAAGAAAGTATATGTGGTTCTCATTATGCTATATATATATATATATATATATATATGTGTGTGTGTGTGTGTGTGTGTGTGTGTGTGTGTGTGTGTGTATGTGTGTGTGTAATAAAGTTTGGACTGCTTAGAAAGAATGTCGGGAAGATAGAAGTGTTTAACGTCTCATGGCAATGCCTCAAAATTAATAAACTATTCCGCTCTGTAAATACAGAAAAGACACAGCAGAGCCAATACAAACTCTGAAGAAATAAATGCTTAACATCTATTTCAGTGAAATTGAGAAAGTTTTGAATTTCAAATCTTTCCATTTGTAACCACATTTCTTAAAATACCGACCGACATTCATATTTATCTTTTTTATTGCAATATTTTGTTAAATATGTTTAAACTCTAGTATTTATCTCGTCCTGGGTAAGACGATAAACTACGTCCGCGTCCTGGGTAAGACGATAAACTACATACGCGTCCTGGATAAGATGATAAACTACGTCCGCGTCCTGGGTAAGACGATAAACTACGTCCTACAGCGAGGCCTCTGATCAGGAGGTTTTAAGATACGTGGAGTCACCCCATAATTACTGGTTTTCTCAGGTCCACCCAAACCTGCGGTTATAGCACCTGTTAGGATCCTAGCTATGGGCAATTAGGTAACCCACCCCCAACTGGGGTTAAAACGTGTAAAATAGATTTTAATACCAGCAATACATTTTTGCAAAAATTATTACAAGCAATAACTTTTCGAAGTAAAAATGATTACCAGGAATACATTTTTGAAAAAAGAAATATTACCAGCAATAAAATCATATTGGCATTAAATGACCCATTGAGGTGTTGATATGCCGAAAAACAAATCAAACTAATCTAGTAATTTATCATTACGGTTATTCTTTGTTATGCTATCACTTTCAACGGCATCAAGGATTTCGGTCATATAACTAATTGTTCAAAAACTGAGGGATCAGTTTATATACTGATTGTAATATACAAGTGATCCCCAATTTTATATCCACTGAATGGCTGGAATATCGTATTTGTTCGTGGAGTGCATTTTGGTAGGTATGTGCTATTATTATCTCAAAAGTATACATATAATCGAACAATATTTTCTGGATATAAATACGCTGCAATGGGTTGATAAATCGTAAAAAACAAATCAATCAATAATTAAAAGTCACTGAATTTAAACGAAATTGGTTTTGTCGCAGAAAAATATATTCATTTCGAAAGGTAATGTTATTATTAGTTAGTTCTTGGCGGGAAAAATGAATGCAACGTGAAAAAAGTACGTCTTATAGTTGAAAGTAAACCTATCTTGAAACCAAATAGAAAACTGTACGCAAATCCGAAAAGTGGAATGCGAAAAACAAAATTTGGTGAAAGGAAAAGATCCGTAAGAAAATAAACAACATAGGGCGGGGAAGACATACACACACACGCACACACTCCCAAATACGCGCCAAAAAAAAAAAAAATAAAATAACAGAAATAAATTTCTATTAACTTATAAAAGCAAAGAAAACACTATTTTGTAAATTGTACAAATCTCTCTCACAATATTTATCTATGTGTGTGTTTCTTTCTGTTTTTGCAGTCTCATTTACCATTACAGTAGATTTTCCCTTTTCCTCCGAGTTTTACTAATGTAAAACATTATTTACTTATTTATACATCTATTTTCTGGGTACTTGAGTTTTCAATTAGTTCCATAGAAAAATGGAAATGCGGATACTGGAGACTATGGAAAAAATAATATTCATTCTATCCTGTCAGGTTTTATTTCGTTTAGTATTTTCGCGTGCGCTTCCTTTGTAGCAATATTTGCTGTAATATACGAATATTTTCCCCTTCGATGATTTACATGGGATATTCAGTTACATTTTCACTTTCACTTTCACTTTCATATCAGCCATTTTCATATTGAACCATTTTCCATTTCCAGAATAAAATAGTCGATATATATAGGAGGTGCACAAACATGTCGCTACACGTATGTGTATGATGGTATGTGTCTCTTCTTGGTTGAATTTAACAAAACGATTTCGACGATGCATAGTTATACACACAAACACATGCACACACAAACACACACACACACACACATATATATATATATATATCAAAAAAGTAAGTTTTTTAATGGAAAAGAATGTAAAGTGTGTGTGTAAATATATATATATATATATATATATATATATATATATATATATATATATATATAGTAATATTGGATCTATTGTTAGGTCTGCTGTTAGTAAATTTGGTTCGCTATGTCGTGTTTTATCTAGCTTACATATTTATAAATCTATCATTCGTTCTGCTTTGAATATTGCTGTCATATATAGTCTGGGCTCCTTATATATATTTATATATTCTTGATAACATCCAAAGAACTATCTGCAACGAAATTGGTCATGAGCTGGCATCTCGGCTGCAGTCAGTCATTTTCAAACCGGTGTAATGTAGCTTCCATTCTCTTTTTTCATGAATAATTTCATGGTATTTTATTTATTTATTTTTATTTTTTATTTTGGTGAATTCTCCTTCATAGTATCTAGATTGTATGAATCTAAGTTCAGTCCGAGATTGGCAGCCAGGTTTCTTTATTTTACAGTGAAAATGATTATATGCAACAATAAAATAACCAGTTTCTTCTTGCGTACTTGTCCCTTATTGAAATCTCTTCATGTTTTCTGCTTCCCAGTTAATTTTGAGATTCAAAAACTTAAATGCTATGTCGATCATTATCTTCTAACTTCTCAATTTCTGTTTCTTAGTGGCTTTTATGTCTTCTTTGAGATTAAATTATTAATACACACACACACATACACACACACATACACACACACACAGACATATATATATATATATATATATATATATATATATATATATGGAATCATCCATACAAAAATGGAAATTATTAAAGTTAATGATATAAATGGCCATTTATATCATTAACTTTCCTAATCTACTATTTGTATGAATGATTTATGTAATATAAATTTTAACTGCACCACATATTTTTTTTTTAAAAAGACCTGATCCGACGTGCAAATTTTCGGGATAACAGCTGCAGCATTATTCTATTTATTGAACAGTTAAGTTCATGTCACATCGACTGAAAAACTCCTACAGCAAAAAATTCTCAAATTATCATATTAGTAAAAAAAATGCACTCTTAAATTTTCAAAAAGATTCAACCTTAGCGTTGCGACTGCACGCCCAAAAAGTTTTTATCCGTTAATAATAACACATTTAAAAAAAAAAAAAAAAGAAAAACATATTTCAATTAACATTTAATCTTTTGTGTCCCGCTACTACCTGGATTTACTAAACAAAACAAATTAATTTCCATGCCTGATGATGGCTGTAAGTGCAGCTGAAAGTACTTACAGATTTAAAAAAAAGACCTTATAAAACTTGAAGTTTTTAAAAACAAGGATCATAACATTCATAGACAGGTTCGTGGCTTAATGTAACTTTAATAAATTGTTTGCGAAGATGTTTTACGTCATTTATATGATTAACTTTACCAATCTACATTTTGTATGACTGATTATGTAATATATATATATATATATATATATATATATATATATATATATATATATATATATATATATATATATATATATCGCTGGGGCCAATTTCACTATTCCTGGTCTCCATGGGCACATATAAGAATTCATTATTACAGGATATATTCTTTATATCAAATAAAAATAAAATAAAATATATATTCTTTAATAATGTCATACTTATTGTCTAAGTTATGAGAAGAGAGAAATCACAAAACCTTCATTACGTTTTATTTAAATATTGGTCACGGTAGCCACTCCCCTCATTATTGGCATAAATTCTGTTCGCCTTGATTGATAAACATTGAATTAATTATATAATTATACGTAGATCAATAGGTATACCATTCTTATTGTTATTTTTATTATTGTTATTGTTGCTGTTGTTGTATTTCCTTAGATATCTGTTATATACACATTTCCTTGCGGGTTCCACCCAGAGACATAAGGTCAGACATGCCTTCATTGCATTTTCAACTAAGCATTTTTGATCACACACATTTACATAAATAAAGCCTCTTCGTAATGTCTGAGCTGTACTATTGAATACAATTTTTTTCTATTTCTTCAAGGCATGGGCTTCAATAAGTTTTTCGTGACCTTTCCCAATCACTCCGACGGCTATAACTACAACCGGGCATTACTGATGTCATTATATGGAACATTTCTGAGATTACCACTTTAGATCTTTGTATTAGGTTGGTGCAAAAATAATGACGTAATAATGTCGTTTTTTGACGTATAACGTCAAAAAATGACATTATTACGTCATTATTTTTGCACCAACCGAATATTTTTGTATTATTTTTTTTTTTTTTTTGCAGATCTTCAAATATACATTAAAATCTGAGGGGAGGGTCATATCAATAAGAAATTGCATTTAGTTTTTTATGGTCTTTGATCACGATGTCTAGTCGATTAGATTTGATTGTTCTGTCTCCTTTTCCTATAACAGGCTCTGCGTGATGTTTCTACCATATTTCGTGTCGATTACTTCCCGTAAAAGTTGCATATTTTCCAGTGTGGATATTGGCCAACTCTATTTTAATATTAGGTGGATGCTATAACCGTGCAACCTGATATGAGATTATCAGTTCTTTCAGGATATTCATCAGAGAATCTGCATTTGGGGGTAACACAATATTTCAGAATGTGCATTTGGTAATTTCCAGTTAGCAACTATTGGTCCTGTGCAGCAAGAATAAAACCTCCAGTTTCAGTGATGACCTTGCATTACGTAGCCACCGATGGGTACGTGGTTTCTCTGGATCAGCTTGTTCGGTACGGTCATAGTATTGTCTATGAAGATGCTTATCTCTCCATCGTTTCTGCATTTCGTCCACTGCATTTCTTATCGTGTTCTTTTTAGTTTCTTTACCATTGCATTAGGTGCATTAAGGTTTACTTGCTTTTCTTTACACACTTGAAATTCCCTTTTGAATTAGTTCGCTTCCTTTATTACTGAATAAAGTTTCTTTTTTCTTTCATGTTCTTTGACACAGGTAACCGTCTAAAGTTTCCAGGTATCTTTGAAGACTGATTGTTGTAGCTTTTGAAAGCAGTTCTAGTCGAAATAATACTCTGCCTCTTCCGGATCTGTACAGATACAGCCATCAACATTAGCCTTATGATGATGCACGCGGTTGTTATAATGTTTAATGTACCTAGTTTTAAGTATAGCTAAAATAACTGTGATTTCAGGCATTACTTTAAATCAATTGGCTTATGTTTTCCGTGAACTGCAAAATCGTAATACCCTTTGTATTGTTAATATTGAATGACATGTGTAAACTTAAATAAAATTTCAAAAAATCTTACAAAATGTTTATTTACTACTTTCTAATCTATTTTACAAATTATTTCTATCGCAAATACAAATAATTTTTTTTTAAAGTGTACACAAACTTTATGGGCACCCTTTATATATATATATATATATATATATATATATATATATATATGAAGAAATATAGTCTTAAGATGTGCTATATTTATGGGATAAAGTGATCAATATCAGAGATAGAGCGTGTGTAACTACCTCTAAGTGTTGACTTCTATATTCACTTATATATATATATATATATATATATATATATATATATATATATATATAGATAGATAGATAGATAGATAGATAACTAGACTCGTTTCGAAAAACCCTCGAATTTTTGATTTGCCAATAAATCTCGAGGGAAAAAAAGGTTTTTAAAAAAGAAAGAGCTACAAACATGAACTACTGCCGAAAAAAATCGCACAGATGCAGGTCTGAAGTCCAAAGAAAAAAAACCCGATACGAGTAAATAACTAACTAACAAAATAGCTCAATACAACCGTAGAGCAGACCTAGATACACCTAGTGAGCCAGACAAACCCACCTAGGTTTAACCTAAACGGATCGTCAGGGAAAGTAGGTTTGTCTGGCTCACTAGGTATATCTATATATATATATCTATATCTATCTATCTATCTATAGATATATATAATAAAAATAATATTATATTAGTATCTTGGAAATATTCCATATAATGTACCATTAAAAATCAAGTGTCAGTCTTTTACACCAGACAAAGTGGATCTTCAACGAGCCAAGGCGCACATCATAAGAAGCGTTCATTTAAGTGTATTGGGAAGACCATCTCAGGTGAACGGAAGTCAATGGAGAGATTGCCTTTGTATCTGTTGTAAAGAGAACTTACTCTTGATGAGCACCCTAGACAGGAAGCCAAGACAAATTCAAAGATCTAGCTAAGACTATCTGAAACATCTTGAAATTAGTGTCAGAATCTAGTGAAAAGCGGCAGAGAATGGGTCCTGGTTGAAGAAATTTTTTTTCTTGATAATTGTAATCGTTTTGCGGTCAGGTGAAAAGGGTTGAGAATTTTGAAGTTGAAAAGAATTCTTAGGAAATCTGGTATAGATTCGATGCCAGAAGATGTATGTAACATCTGCAGGGAGGCTTTTTCTATCGTGTGCCCTACTAATCATCTAATATCAGATTAAACAATGCAGTCTAATGCCGACTGTGTTAATGTCCTTCCAGACAAACCTTCAGGGTACGTCTATCAGTTTTGTGATACAATTTGCAGTTCTGACGCCTGGATGAAGACGCACGCCAAGAAAGTCATTTTTCTGACTCTCCAAAAGCCTTGCGTATTGCACATATAAAAAAAAAACAAGGCTTGCAGAAAAGCGGTTGGCGTATCTGCGGACCGATCGGTCCAACGTTGAAGAGATAATGTTTTTCTGTAAAGAAAAGGCAGTTATATACAGGCAAGTTCTTATATTAGTTTTTCCTGTACGCGAACGAGTGATCTTTTCTAAATGAGTATGGAAATTATCTAAATTACGATTGCCTTTGATAATAAAAAGAATACTTATAATTAGAATAAGAGAAAGTCACAGCTGAAGCTGCTTGACCGTATAATAGGGAAGACAAGCATGGGGGGGTTGACCCTCAAGGGAATATCGAGAGAAAGAGAGATAAAGAAAGCAACAGGCCACCTACCTTACGAACTTGTTTGAATGAACGGCAGAACGGGAAGCAAAGGAATAAACGTTGCTAAGTGTCACAGGGTATAGTATACAGGAGAGATACATATTCGCCCACGCACCGCAGGGAGACGTCACATAGTAGTAGTGTTGAAATTCCCGCCTCATGGACCGAATGTATCTCGCCGGGTGGTGGAACTGTTTGGGAGTCCCGTCTCAGTTTTCCCCGTCCCAATGAATGTTCTTGTATTGCATCTATTTATAACCTGTAATAGTTATCACTGTTACCCGCTTGCACACCAGAGCTGCACGATCAAGCAGGTTGACTTATCCTTATTTACATTTTTCTGACTATTGTCCTCATATTTGTTGCCATATGTATCACAACGTTTCGGACGTTGTACGGTCCGGCCTTCTGCAGGTGGTTGGAATGTCGAACTCAGCCCTTTATTTCTCTCACTGGGGTAGACTGTTCTGTGCCATGTCTAATGGATGTGAGTTATCAGTTATCTCCTGTTAATTTCCCTCTACAAGTTCTCCACCGCCTTAACAAGGTATTGAACTCACACTCTTTGGGTCCTGTCACTGGATCTAACTAACGCCTTTATCCACTGTGCCATGTGTCCTTGATTAGAACTAGAACAATCTACCTCAGCGAGAGAAATAAAGTGTTCAGTTCAACATTCCAACCACCTGAAAAAGGCCGGAGCGAACAACAACCGAAAAGTTGTTATAAATATGATAACAAAGATGAGGACAATAGTCCGAATAATGTAAATAGTGTACATAATACCTCATCTCAGAAATATAGACAGATACTGAAAGGCCGAAACGTTGTAATAAATATGGCAACAAAGATGAGGACAATAGTCTGAATGATGTAAATAGTGTACATAATACCTCATCTCAGAAATATACACAGATACTGAAAGGCCGAAACGTTGTAATAAATATGGCAACAAAGATGAGGACAATAGTCTGAATGATGTAAATAGTGTACATAATACCTCATCTCAGAAATATAGACATATACTGAAAGGCCGAAACGTTGTAATAAATATGGCAACAAAGATGAGGACAATAGTCCGAATAATGTAAATAGTGTACATAATACCTCATCTCAGAAATATAGACAGATACTGACGTATCCTTGTTTATGAATATCAAATCCGCTTTTCTCAACCGAATAATGTAGTCGTCTTCACCTCAACACACTAGAGTAATGTTATTCATTTGATTTTTGACAACAACGTTTCTCAGTTTACGTCCCGCGAGTACACTTTCCGCCATGTTTCAAAAAGTCTTTCTCCACTTCTAAAAAAAAAAAAAAGAAGAAGAAATCTTCACTGGAGAATTTTGCTTTCGGAAAAGATCAATAGTGTATCCACAGTTTGTCTCTACTAGTCTAATTCCTTACTGAAATGGTAAATTTCCTTTTAATGTTACTTAAGTTTAGGCACAATGCAACATATACGCTTCACAAATCGAAATAATTACTACAGTCCGGTTCAGTGAACACAACATTACTACTACAACATTCAAAAAGAAACGTTTTAATTCACTATGCTATTGTCCCGTGGGACAACCGTGAATTTACGATCCTTATAAGGAGCATAAATGTAAACGATCTAGGATTGCAAAGGAAATATATTACCGCAGATTACATCCACAGCGCAGAGAATAAATCACTAAGACTCAGACTCGAACATCGGGGGCAGAAAGAAATGCCGAAAACTCGATTCGCAGGTACTATCTCACAATGCACGCAACCAGTTAGAAAAATAACTCACTCTCCAAAAAACGATGTAACCTATATACCCGAATTTTTTCTCCCCGATTCGAGAACACCAACTGATTTTATCGGCCGAGCATTTTTTTTTCCATTCGTCAGCAGCTGGGAGAGGACGCTCAATTTTTGCATATCAAAATACTTTTATGGTGACTCCTGCGACGGACATGTTTTTTTATTTAAATATTCAGTCTTCAGCATGCCATGCGGAATACGTGCCCTTTTTGGGGTAAGTAATTTTCTTTTTCGACACATTTTCCATCGTAGGATACATGCGACGCGCTGTCGCTTGGTTTGACGAGGTAAGTCGCCGTTTTCTTCGCTATAATAAACTAATTTGCCTGCTACTACTTGTTACGATTCACTTCATTTGACAATTTTTCTCTTTTCTGCTGCTGCTGGTAGGCTTTGCTGTCATATATATTTATTTGTTAGCGTATTCCGTATTGTATTCATTTGTATTATATTATAGCTGCTATGATTTCAGGAGAACTTACAGTAGGTTTTCTGCCAGCTTTTCGCATGTTGTCAGTGTTTAAAAAAAAGAAACGATATTTTACAATTGAAAATGGAAATAATAGTAAAAGAAAAGAAAAGAAAACACCAATAACTGCCAAGATTTTCTGGTTCGGAAATTGAGTTTCACGAATCATCAAGACTCGCATTTTATAGCTTCAAATGTTTCGAACATTCCAGAAATAACAAACAGACATCGTTTAGGGGAGATGATTTTACAAGAATTTGAAGGATGTGCTTGGAAGCATTATGCCCAAGAATAATTTTGTCAGTAGTTTATTTTACTCCTTTTTAATATGGTATTTTTTTTTCTATATAAAGAAATTTTTCAATATCATTTTTTTCTAAAGTGTTCCTCCTAACCTAACATATGCGCTAATTCATTCAGACATCTCGTTACCTATCCCTCTAACCTGAGGTGACCATATTATTTACTATAGGTTTTGTCTCAATGCTTAATGTATATGGTCTCTGCTGATAACTGTACGAATTCCTAAAGGTCTGTAATGGATATTATACATTACACATTAGCTTATTATACCATTACGGGTTGTCCATGATTTGTTATGGTGATAGAATTAGCTTACTTGGTCATGGTCAAGTCGTTTGCAGGTTTCTCTTTACTGCTGCTGCTGTGAGGCTTTGCTGTCAAGTCTAATTATTAACATATTCTGTATTGTATACATATGTATGCAAAAGACTGCTAAGGTGTATCTCTTAGCCTAGCATATGTGATAATTCCTTCAGACGTCCGATTCTTCCGTGGTCTTATTCTTTATCTTTGAAATCTGGTGGTACTAACAATAAAGACGATGATAAAAAGTCCCAATGTGAATAATATAAATGATGTAAGATCTTACACATAACATTAAATCATGTCTGTTTCTTTTCCTTAAGAAGCATTTTGCGATAATTTTCTTATTGATTAAATGTGATCATTCCAAAATTAACTGTCCCAGAATAAATGTAACCCAAGAATATGAACGACATTTATTTCTGTTTAAAAAATTATATACAAACCATATATTTCTGAAAACCAGACACGTTATCAAATCTATTGCTACAAAAACATGTCACTGGCTCTGCTGGCAAAGATTTTATAGTCATTTATAGTATATACTGCAAATGTGCTCGTTTCTGCTGAAGACCCACTTGAATTCTTCGGGCAAAATGTCCATTACTTTCAAGCACTGTTTCTTTTGATATAGCTCAGATTTGATTGCTGCCTTTGGCTCTGAGATAGTGTGGGTGTTGTTCCTGTAGACTCGATCCTTAAGATACCCCGACAGATTAAAATCTGGGCGGTTGAGGTCGGGGGAATGCGGAGACTACTCAGGTTCGCATTTACGGGCTGAAGAGTCGGTTGAAAAACATCTGGTGCCCTGTCTGAATTCTGGTTGCACCTCTGCCACACCCCATGAGAGGATTTGGTGAGGCCAATGCCCTGGCACCTTTGTACGAACAGATTTCCTCGGATTACTGCCTACTGAATCAGCTGCTATGTTTTCAGGAGACCTTACAGTACGTTTTTTGACAACTTTGATTGTTACAGACTTTTTCTCATGTTGTTGATTGTCCCTGTAGGCTCAAACCTCTTGATCCATCGGTAAATGTCAGTTTTGCTAGGGTTTTCATTTTTCTGCGGAGTTTTGCGATGGCATATTTATAGGAATTTCCCTCCAATTTTCTCAGCACGCAGAACATTTTCGGTTCTTCTGTAAAAGACATTGTAGTTGGTGTTCTAGTTTTGCTACCGACTCAGCTTTCTAAGTCTAAATCCTAAAAGTTAAATATTAAAAATCAGCAAAATTATATCCGTTTATTTAGGTTTCATTAATACTGGGACATCCTTTACAATACGTCAGTGAAGGATTTTGCTTTCGAATAGACCACAATCGGCTTCAATAAGTTTCGGCATAAATTTTTTGCAATAAGTCATAACCCTAACAGAAGAAAATAATAATTTAGCGGTTGGTTTCCTACTGATAAAACTGATTTGGAATTAATTTCGTCAGTGTTTAAAAAAAAAAAAGGAACGAAACTTTGGAAATGAAAATTGAAATAATAGTAAAAAATAGTAAAAGAAAAACAAACAAACACCAATAAGCGCCAAGATTTTCTCTTTCCGAAATTGAATTTCACGAATCATTTAGACTCGCATTTTATGGCGTGTAGGAGAGACGATTTTACAAGAATTTGAAGGATGTGCTTGCAAGCATTATGCCCAAGAATAATTTTGTCGGTATTTTCTTTTCCTCCTATTTGATATGGTAATTTTGTTTTCCGTATAACGAAAACTTTCAATATCATTTTTTTGTGTGTAATTTCTTGAAAGGATACGTTCAGTTCTCTGGTTATTCGTTTTTATAAATCTGTATTTAAAGAAAAATGTTTAGCTTCTATATCCGACGTTTTACGTCCTTTCGATTTTGGCTTAACGCAATTGCTTTTCTGATTTTTGATTCTTTTTTTGACTAACTCTGGCGAACCGATTCGTTATTAATTTTAGGTACGAATTCAAAATTGTTTCCAGACGAATTTGTTCTAATATTTTTTTTTATTCAGTTTCTCTTTCAATAATCATTTCTTTCTATTTTTATCTTTTATTTGACTTTCTCTAAATAGGTATTGATTGGTTTCTTTCTGTCTTGTTCTCTTCTTTCTTTTTCTTTCCTTTCTTTTTCCTTTCTTTCTTTCTTTCTTTTTATTCATTTCTTTCTTTCTTTTTCCTTCCTTTATTTCATTTTCCATTTTTTCTTTTATCTTTCTTTCTTTCTTTCCTTCTTCTTTCCTTCTCTTACGTTCCACTCTTTCTTTTTCCTTCCTTCCTTCTTTCTTTCTTTCTTTCTTTCTTTTCCTTCCTTTCTTTCCGTTTCCTTTCATTCTTCCTTTTCCCTTCCGTTCTTTCTTTCTTTTCCTTCCTTCCTTTCTTTCTTTTTCCTTTGATTCTTTCTTTTCCCTTCATTTCTCTCCTTCTTTTCATTCCTTTATTTCCTTCTTTGTTTTTCCTTCTTTTCTTTACTTTTCCATTCTTACTTTTCCTTTCTTTCTTTCCTTCTTCTTTCTTTCTTTCTTTCTTTCTTTTGCCTTCCTTTTTTTTGCCTTCCTTTCTTTCTTTTGTTTTTTTTCTTTTTCCTTCCTTTCTTTTTCCATTCTTTCTTTCTTTCTTTCTTTCTTTCTTTCTTTCTTTCTTCTTTTCTACATTCTTCAATGGAAGAAAGAAAAAAAGAATCTTTTTCTTTCTTTATTTCGTTTTTATTCCTTATTTTTTGCTCTTTTTTGTTTTTATGCTAACATTTCTCTTTCTTTCTTTTGTCTTTCTTTCGTTCAAAAAATTCTAAGCCTCACCCAGAAGTAGTTGGAGAAAACAAGACAGTTTTTCACTATTTATCAATATCTCCCTCCCTTGAAATCAATGCACTTGGCCCGACGATGATTAACCATTACAATCGCATCACAGAAGAAGACGGTGTCCCGGTACTCCAAACACTCTTCCAAAATGGCGACCATGCAGATGGGATTTGAGTTGAAGAAACATGAAACAGTCAGATGGAGTTAAAGGAGATGAGATAGCAATTCAAAGCAACAGTTGGATATTTCAGCTACTGCAACCTGAGTAGTGTGAACGGGCAAGAGCAAAACTCCCTTCTGCGTTTCTCTGCATTTCGACTTTCTTGCTTCCATCAGTTGTTTTCATTCTGATGCAATCTACTGTCCATTAATAGTTTCCAGCCTTTTCCAGGTAGTTTATCAAGATTACGCCTTCAGAATCCCAGAAAACTGTATCCATCACCTTGCCAACAGACGCTGGCTGCATTAACTTCGGGAGTGGAGCACTCGAGAGTGTCCACTGTTTGCTTTGAACCTTTGATTAAAGCTCAAATTGGTGAACCCAGGTTTCATCTTGAGTTACTAACTTGCTGTGAAAATTCTCAGGGTTATCCTGGAAGCGAGTCAGAAGTGTCCTGGAAATGTAATCCTCTTTCATCTTTTACTTCGAACTCAGCATTCTTGGGACACATCTTGCAGACGGCTTATTCATCTCCTAGATTTATTGAAACAATATAGACCGAACTAGAACTTATGGCTTTGGTGTTAGTTATTGGCTGGACAGTAAGCTATCTGTCCTTCAAAATAATACAGTGATTGCCATCAAATTTGGCTGAGGTTTTGTATGAGCTTCATCTGTACAGAAATAAAAGCAGGATTCTTAATTAGTTTTTCTGATTTGTTTAAGAAGTGTTAGTCTGTTGCTACAACAAAAATGGCTCTTATGTTATGGTGAATTTTTTGAACGACCCTTGTATATTATTTGCAATTTAAAAAAAAAACTTTATTGTTTTTTTCTTAATGTCCTATCGCTATTTTGGTTTCGCCATTTTTGTGTATTTCTTTCGTCATGATTGGTTCTTTCCTTACTTTCTTTTTCTTTTTCTTTATTTTCTTCTTTCTTTTTGTCGACATTGATTTTGGTTTGAATTTTGATCTTACTTTCTTTTTCTCTTTTTTCTTCCTTTATTGCTTTCTTCCTTTAATTATTTCTAACTTGTTTTTAATTTATTCATAGCTGTCGGCTTTCTTTTTCATTTTTATACATGGCTTTTCTTTCTTTCTTCATAACTTGACTTTCTTTGATACATTATTTTTAGATTATTCAATCGTTCATTCAACATTTTTCTTTCTTCTTTTCTATCGCTTTATTCACTATTTATTTTTCCCTTTCTTTCTTTCTTCATGGATATTCGTTCAAATTTATGTTCATTTTTCTTGATTACCTTATTTATATATTTCTTTCTTTTTAATTCTCTACATTTTCCTTCATTCTTTCTTTCTATCTTTCTTTCTTTCTTATTTCTATAAGTCTTTCTTTTTAATTATCTTCATTTCCTGTCTTTCTCTCTTTGTCTTTTTCTTTCTTCATTCTTTCTTTCTTTCTTTCTTCCGTTCTTTCTTATTTCTATATTTCTTTCTTTTTAATTCTCTACATTTCATTTCCTTCTTTCTTTCTTTCTTTCTTTCTTTCTTTCTTTCTTTCGTTCGTTCTTTCTTTCTATATTTCTTTTAAATTCTCTACATTTTCTATGTTTCTTTCTTTCTCTCTCTCTCTCTTTCCTTCTTTAATTATTTCTCCTTTTCTTTCCTTTTTTTTTCTCTCTCTCTTTCTGTCTTTCTTTCTTTCTTTTGCTTTTTTTTTGTTTTTTTTTACATTTTGGCTCTTTTATATATTCAGGGCAATTATTTTCTGCGCTGCTCTTTCTTTTTCAGCGTTCGTTTCGTCTTTTTTATCCTTTTTTTTACGTGAAGTTTCTTTTTAATTCATTCAATCTTCACATTTCTTTCTTTTTTTTTTCTTCATGGCAGTACTTTTTTCTTCGTGTACATTTTTCTCTCCAACGCTCGTTCTTTCTTTTCTCTTCTCTTTCTTTTCTATATTCTTTCCTTCCTGTCTTTTTTATTTATCCTTCTTTCTCACTTTATTCCTTCATTTTCCATCGCCATTTTTGCTTTCCTTTTTCTCCTTTTGAGGTATATTTCTTCAATATTTTTATTATTATTATTATTATTATTTCTTTCTTTCAATTTTCATGTTTTGTCTTTCTTCTTCCTTTCTTTTTTCATGGATTCTCCACTCCTTTTTCTCATTCTTTCTTTGCACTTTTCTTTTTATTCTTTCTTCTCCATAGTATTTCTTTCGTTCTTTTTTCATTGTCTTGATTTTTATACTTGCCTGTCCTTCCTATTCTTCGTCATGATAGTTGTCTTTCATTTTATCTTTATTCATTCATTCTTACTTTGTATGTTTTTTTTTCTTGCTGCTTATTCCTATTCTTTTTTTGTTATCTTTGCTTCTTTCCTCATAGCCTTTTCATTTTATTCTTTGCTTGTTTCCGCATTTCCACTTTCTTCATACCGCTTTCATTCTTTCTTTCGTAATTATTTGTTGGCTTGTTTTTTCTTTCTTTCAGCATTCTCTTTTTGTTACAGCTTTCAATTTTCATTCATTTTTTTTCTTTCTTCATGACACTTTTCTCTTTTTACTTTTTCGCAGGTTTTTCTTGTTTTTTCAAGCCACTTTATTTCTTTCGTTATTTTTCGTTATGCTTCCTTATTCTTCATGACACTGTATTTCTTTCCATATTCTTTGTTCTTCTTCGTGTCACTTTATTTCTTTCGTTATTCTTCGTTATTCTTCGTGCCACATTATTTCTTTCGTTATTTTTCGTTATTCTTCGTTCTTCTTCGTGCTATTTTATTTCTTTCGTTATTTTTCGTTATTCTTCGTTATTTTTCGTTATTCTTCGTTATTTTTCGTTATTCTTCGTTATTTTTCGTACTACTTTATTTCCTTCGTTATTCTTCGTTCCAATTTATTTCTTTCGTTATTTTTTCGTTTTTTTTTTTCGTTATTCTTCGTGCCACATTATTTCTTTCGTTATTCTTCGTTCTTCTTCGTGCTATTTTATTTCTTTTGATATTTTTCGTTATTCTTCGTTATTTTTCGTACTACTTTATTTCCTTCGTTATTCTTCGTTCTTTGTTCTTCGTTCTTCTTCGTGCTATTTTTTTTCTTTCCACTTTATTTCTTTCGTTATTCTTAATATTCGTTTTTTTATCCTTTTTTTTATTTTTCTTCTCTTTCTTTTTCCTTCTTTCTTCGTGTCTCTTTCTTTTTCCTTCTTTCTTCGTGTCTCTTTCTTTTTCCTTCTTTCTTCGTGTCTCTTTCTTTTTCACTTCTTCTTCATCCTTCGTTTATTTTCTGTGTATCCTTTTGACACATTAGTTTCTTTTCGCAAATTTTTCTAGATTTCTTTTCTTTCTAACTTTCGTTCCTTTATTGTTTTCTTTCTTCCCTTTATTCTTTCCATATTCTCCTTCTTCCTTTCTTCCCATGGGTCTTTATTTAATTCTTTCTTTCCTTCCTTCTTTCTTTTTTTTTTCCTAATAATTCCATAATATTTTCCAATCTTTAAATCTCCACTCATTCAATCTCTTTTTACAGTCGTTTGCACATCTTAGTCTATATTTCCTAATTCATAGTTTCCTTAACTTTTTCTCCCTTTCTTATTGCTTTGTATAATTGTTTCTTTGACTGTTTTTCTTTCTCTATTCATTCCTTGCTTCTTTCTTACTTTTTGGCTTTCTTTCTTCTTTAAATCTCTTTCTCTGTTCTTGTCTTGATTCTTTCTTTATTTCTTTTTTTTCTTTTTCATTTTTCTCTTTCTTCTTTTTATTTATTTCTATTTACTTTACTTGCTTCATTTTTCCTTTCTTTCTTTCCTTCTTTCTTCCTTTCTTTCTTTCTTTCTTTCTGTACTTCATTTATTCCTTTCTTTCTTGCTTTGTTTTCTCTTTCTTCTTCTTTATTCTTTCTTTATTTATTTCTTTCTTTCTTGCTGTCATTTATTTATTCCTTTCTTTCTTGCATTATTTTCCTTTCTTTCCTTTCCTTTCTTCTTTTTTCTTTCTTTCTTTTTTTCTTTCTTTCTTTCTTTCTTTCTTTCTTTCATGCTGTCCTTCGTTCATCCTTTTCCTTCTTGCGTTATTTTTCTTTTTTTATATATCCTTTCTTACTTTTCCTTACTTTTCCCTTTCTTTCGTTCTTTCTTTCTTTATTTCTTTCTTTCTTTCTGTCTTTCATTAATCATTTTCTCTGGCTTTATTTTTTCCTTTCTTTTTCCTCTCTTTCTTTTTTATTTTCTTTCTTTCTTTCTTTCTTTCCATACTCATTCCGTAATATTTCCAAATCTTTAAATCCTTCACTCAATCTCTTTTGACACAAAAATTTCCTGTTCATTTTTTTTCTGTTTTTTCTCTCTTTCTTCGTTTTTTTCTCTTTCCACCAATTCTTCTGTACGTTTTCTTTTTTTTATTTCTCGATCAATACACGGATTGTATTTATTCTTTATATTGAATAGAAGCGATCGAATAACTGAGAATGTGCCCTTAACTCCAAAGTCCATGTCTCGAGTCACTGGTCTCCGACTTTAGATAATCATATTTCTTCTTTTAAGCATTGGCTATATAACACGGTTCAGTGTCTGTAACAAGTGAAACCGGATATCGACCGCATGTTTACCGAAGATGAGAACGACAAAATCTGACGGTTACATATTTATGTAAGTAAATAATTTCCGTCTTGATAAGAAATAGCAAACCCAATATGTATTCTTCATCTCCGTTCTACCTGCGTGTTGGAAAGAAATCGAAGACACTCGAAGGTGGTGCATTTCTGGTGAATAATGATTTTAGTTATTGATTTTGCAGCGAATGAAATTCTTGAACAGAACGCTTATCAGAGATCATGTGTCGGGGAGAATAGAGATCGAGTGATCGAAGATCGGCTCTGGAATGTTAGGTTTAGAGGAAAGAAAAGGAAGAAGAGGGGGAAGAGGAGGAGGAGGAAGAGGTGGACATGGAGGAGGGAGAGGAGAAGGAGAAGAAAAGAAGAAGAAGAAAGAGAAGACGATAAAACACGAAGAAGAATTATAGGACATCAGAGAGAAAGACCAGATATTGAAGAACAACAACAACAATAAGGGATGAGTATTCAAAAGAAGAAGAGGAGGAGGAGAAGAAGAATAAGAAGGAGGAGGAGGAAGAGGGGGCGGAGAAGAACAAGAAGAAGAAGAAGAAGAAGAAGAAGAAGAAAAGTCGATAAAAACACGAAGAAGAATTATAGGGCATCAGAGAGAAAGACCAGATATTGAAGAACAACAACAACAATAAGGGATGAGTATTCAGAAGAATAACAAGAACAAGAAGAAAAATAAGAGATGTGTTTTCAAAAGAATAAGATGAAGATGCATCAGAGTGAAAGACCAGATATTAAAGAAAAAAAACAATGGATGAGTATTCCAAAGAAGAAGTAGAAAACATAAAACGCGATAAAACGACGAAAAAGAATTAGAGTTCATCAGAAGGAAAGACAAAATATTAAAGAAGAAGAAGAAAAAAGTGATCTCTATTCAAAAGAAGAAGAGGAGGAGGAAGAAAAAGAAGAAGAAGAAGAAGAAGAAGAAGAAAGTAATCTGTATTCAAAAGAAGAAGAAGAAGAAGAAGAAGAAGAAGAAGAAGAAAGTCATCTCTATTCAAAAGAAGAAGAAGAGGAAGAAGAAAAAGAAGAAGAAGAGGAAGAACAGGAAGAAGAAGAAGAAGAAGAAGAAGAAGTGATCTCTATTCAAAAGAAGAAGAAGAGGAAGAAGAAAAAGAAGAAGAAGAAGAAGAGGAAGAAGAAGAAGAAAAAAGTGATCTGTATTCAAAAGAAGAAGAAGAAGAAGAAGAGGAAGAAGAAGAAAAAGAAGAAGAAGAAGAAGAAGAAAAAAAAAAGAACATAAAATCACTATAAAAAGACGAAGAAGAATTAAAATGCATCAGAAAAAAAACAGATATTAAAGATGAAGAAGAAAAAGAAGGGATGTGTATTCAAATAAGAAAAGAAGAAGATTAAGTTGTGCATCTAAAGAAAAACCCCTAAGAAGACGAGGAAGAAGTGATGTGCATGATAATACGAGTTATAGAAACTGAGGAGAATAAGCAAATGAAGAAGATATATATATATATA
>OZ010588.1:100281011-100358511 GCA_963932145.1 Acanthosepion lycidas
CTGACATGAGAAACTATATATTACTAGTTTTATAACAAATAAAAGTTTACTAAATCAGAGAAATGAATTAGCTATTTTTGCCGTCATTGTCATAAATTTTACTTAAATAATATTTAAATACAATTTTTTAAAGCATTGTGACCTGGTAATATACATACTTATACTTGATGTGAAAATAATTTTACATACTGTAAGTAATTCTAATATATTTAGTTGTTTTAAAAAGTAATATAGTATATTAAAAATTAAAAGTGAAAATATTTTTCAAATCGTAGTTAAATAAAACGTATTCTAATCTAAACACACCCCAAAAATCTTTAAGTATAGAAATAGAAAAAAATGCCGTAAGAATTTTTGTCTTTAACAATAATTTATTTTTAAAAATCCAGTCGACATGAATTTAACGGATATCAGAATTCATTAAAAAATACATCCCTACCCCTACCAAAACGTAAGTAATAACTGATACATCAAAATACAGCCATAATGAACACGCAAACACCCCTTGTCTGGATGAATTAATTTCTCTGCATCCTTGGAAACGTGAAATATGAATTTTTGCAGTGCCTTTAAAACCCAGTAATCTTAAAAATAGGTTGCTCCAAAATTCGCTTGAGGATGAAATGGAACTAATGTCTTTAATTTAATTACAAAATTAAATTCGAAACTCTTAGCTTCCATTTTTGAAACATGGTTAGAACTGTGTAGCGAAAAAACTATTTTAAATCAGTTAATTTATAATATTAATGCTCTTTAAATTTACATTAAGCACTGTTTTGTAAAAATAAAAAATATCTATATGAACAACGGGTTATATATGTTACTGTTTTTCCTTATACACACACACACACACACACACATATATATATATATATATATATATATATATATATATATATATATATATATATATATATATATATATTCATTTAAAGAACATTTCCTGCTGCTTATTAACCTGAGAGATATTTCTCTTACATTTATATTTACATATGTAAAAGTATTAACAGTGACACTGCGTATTGAAATATCATCTCTGAAGCGAGAAATTTGCCAAAATAAATGATAGTAATAGCTTCCGTTGTCACTTTCATTCTCTTTAGAGGAAATATAACGTGTCAGGTCGGCGTTCGTCAGGATTGAATTCTCAAAGAATAGCTTTCTTTCCAATCATTTGAAATCCTTAATGCGAATTTCGATAACTGGGTCCTCTCAACCGTCTTTCATTTTTCATCATTTTCAGCTGGCAATTTGGCATTTTCCTCCTCTTTCTTCCATTCTTTATTATGATCATCGTGTGAGAGTTCAGCATGCCCACAAATTGATGCGAAGTTACAAATCTATAAAATGCCAGACAATCAGATAAGTGTATACCACGCACATGCATCATAGCCAATATTATTACGCAGTGAGAGAGCAGAACGCCAACAAAATAAGGTTAGTCTACACATATACGTGGCCCAATGTACCCATTACTCCAACCAGTAGGTGAAGTTTATAACACGCACATTAACCACAGCCAATATTATTTTGAATTAGAAATTAGCGAGCCAACATACTGATGTTCCAATACACATATACGAAGCCCAATATACCCATGATAGTACAGAGTTTAGTAAGCAAATTTACCCTATCAATTTTATTACTGTATTAGAAGATACAAGGTAACAAATTGACGGGCAGCACGCGTACACCTTTGTGCAAATTAATTGAAACAAAAAGAATAATTCCGTTATTATTTAGTTTCTTCGTATTTTTCCAATGAAACACGATCAACTACACATTTTATTACTTCGTATGTTCATTCCACAAAGTCGTTCCTTGCAAATTGACCACAGATTCTCGATTGAATTTGAATCAGGAGAGTTTCCGGGCCAGTCGATAGTACTTTTATTTGCTCACTGGTAAAGCTTGCAAGTGTGTTCGGGCAGCGTTAAATTTCCGTACGCCTCCTTGGAGTAATTTCCACCGCAGACTGTAGACGTAGGACAACTAATCGACAGTAGAGACAGTAGTGTCTGGACTTGATAAAAATCTGATGCAATCACGGATGACGCAATATTTTTCAAGGCCAAATAAATTCATCATGCATCCAAAAAATAAATTCATATTTCTGCACACCACTGCAAATGACTTAATCTGAGGAAAAAAATAGAAATCGATTAAACCCTGTCACTCCAGTGGGTCTAAAACTGGCCGTATGGTGAAAGAAAGGAAACTAAATCAGTTGTTTCAATTAATGTGCCCAAGGGTGTACACAAAGACCACACAACCCATCATAACACCCGGTTTGACTATAAACACGAACACACATCCCAGCCAAAATTATTATTATATTAAAAAGCATCAAGGCAACGCTTAGGCTCTGGAGTACATATATACGAATCTAACTGTACTAATTATGACACTCATTTTGATAAAGGTATACAACGCTCTTTCATCCAATCGATATTATTATTAGATTAGAATGCAGCGGAGCAACAAAGTGACGCTGGTCTACACATATACAAAGCCCAAAGTATCCGTCATGGCAACCAGTCCGATAAATGTATAATTGCTACATTTATCACAGTCAATATTACGACGGAGTGACAGAGCAGCATGCCAACAAAATGAAGCTGACTTCCACATACGAAGCCCAAGTTACCATCATGACATCCCGAATGATAAAAGTTTATCACGCACAAGCTGTCTGTATCAGGCATATACTCTACGACCTTTCCAATCAATTTCATGTAATTTAATTAATTGCAGCTTATAACCTTGCATGCGGAAGTGGTTGCTCCATACTTTCACCCCTGTGCAACATCTAAGCTACACTTAGAAAATTACTATAAACATGCATGTGTGTCACAGTTCGATATATCAGCTCTAGTAAATTAGCCTGTTCAGACGATATCCGATTGAAAGTGTTCCTAAGTATCTTCATGTGACTCTTAAATCGCCTTGTCTGTCTCATGTTTTAAAATTACTATAAAATTACTCTCTCAACTCCTGGCTATGATGCCTACACCTTATTACCCCTCATGAACAGAGAAGCATAGTGTACCATCCCTTAGAACAGGGGTTGACAAACTTTTGATATGTGCCGACTTGGGGTTTTAAAATCATCCAATGTGCCAACAGCATACATAGTTTTATACAAGTCAAGATCAATACACCTGCTCTACAATATATTTTATATAATAATATAGACAATAATAGGTAAATCATATTAATAGAAAGAAAAGCAGCAGTTTTTAAAAGTTGTTTTTATTTGGGTATTATTATTAAATGGAGTCCAAAGAGTGAGCATTTCTGGAACAGCGAAATATCATTTTTGCAGTATTTATTGGTGATGTCATTTGCGGCTGCGTGGCCTTGGAAATTGTTAGGCGTGCCACGTGTATCAAGCGTGTCGTATCTTGCCGACTCCTGCATTAGCCCAGCTAGCAGGTTAAAGTCAGACTACTGTTAAAGCAATCTGCGGTAAGGAACGGAATATTTAATGTAGGCTAACTTAATTTTCCGATTGAAAGTATATCCATGTTAATACTAACAATTAGTTAAGATTAACATCCATGAAATCATATATTTTGTACCATCAAGAGACAATCAAATCGGTTAATTATGAGTATGGTTATCTCAATATGTGCACAGTACAGAGAGGGAGATGATTTGATAGAACTTGTAGAATTATAAGAGAGGATGAAACACGCCGACAAAGGTATATACATACATATATATATATATATATATATATATATATATATATATATATATATATATATATATATATATATATATATTCATGAATCATTCATACAAAAAACAAATATAGAGGTTAATGATTTAAATGGCGAGAATACATCGTCGCAAACAATCTAAATAAGATACATCAACCCCGAATCTATATATGAATGATATGATCCCCGTTTATAAATTCCAGTTGCATAAGGTCTTTTTAATTTTACAAGCTTTCGTCTGTCCCTACAGACATCATAAGGTATGGAAGTAGATTTTGTTCTTGTTTTTACTTCTCAGTAATAAGAGGACAACGAAAGTAGAAATTTAATCCGAAAAAGAGCATATATATATATATATATATATATATATATATATATATATATATATATATGGGGGATAAAATATGACATAAAGTTATGCTATATTTATGGGTAAATGTGTTCAATACAGTGTGGCTGTTGAGATAGGATATATGTATATATAAGTTTGCCCACTGATGGCAACACCGAGTGGTAACCTGCCATCCATCTATCTATCTATCTATCTATCTATCTATCCATCTATCAATCTCTCTCTCTCTCTCTCTATCTATCTATCTATCTATTTCTTTCTCTCTGTATATATATATATATATTTTATAGGCACATTTATATGTATAATATTTATATATATAATATTTATATATATATATGTATATATATACATATGTATATATATACATATATATATATATATATATATATATATATATTTATTTATTTATATTATAATTATTTTTTTAAAAAATATGATTCCATCGCGAGACAGAAAATACTGTTTTGAAACTAGTCACCCGTATTCATGCTTAATTTCAATATTAAACTTTTACTGTTAAAAAACAATTATAATTTATGTTCTCCTTCTGTATCGAGCACAGTTTGTTCATAACAAAAATACTAAAGAATTTCGGATCATTAATCTAACAGTTCATTCTTATTATATCAACACACACACACACAAACATATATATATATATATATATATATATATATATATATATATATATATATATATATATATATATATATATATATATATTCCAATTAATAAATAATGCAGCTTAGTATCGTATAATAATCGTGCAAATAATAGAACAATAACGTTAATGTAATTAATGGCAAATTCACTTGGCTAACAGATTAAAAAAGCATTAACTTACTGACCACTCACTGAACTGCACGAACCTTGTTTTTATTAATTGTACAGTAGATTAGATTTTCGATTCATATCATTCCCAAGCACTTCCGGTGATAAAATTCACCAACTTCAAGCACAGATGTTATTTTTTCTAAATTTCGGTTAATTCCGGGTAAAAATTCCAAGAAAAGATGTATGTGTGTTTATCGAAAATACTTGCGAATTATATCTAATCCATTGTACAATTAATAAAAACAAGGATCGTGTCGTTCAGCGAGTGGTCAGTGAGTTAATGCCTTCTTAATCTGTTAGCGAAGTGAATTCGCCATTAATTACATTACTTTATTGATTTATCCTTTGAATGACTATTTTACGGTATATATATATATATATATATATATATATATATATATATATATATATATATATATATATATATACAGAGAGAGAGAGAGTGAGAGATAGTTAGATGTAGATAGATAGATAGATAGATAGATAAATAGATAGATAGATTGATTGATTGATTGTCATCCACAGACAAACTGTTTCGCTCCATCACCATTCATCAGTGTGGTTAGACGTCCGGTTGCCTCTAGCTAGGATGGAATCCCGATTGAGTTGGTGTTAGTCGGGGATTCTACCACTAGATAGATAGATAGATAGATAGATAGATAGATAGATAGGGGATACATTTATACAAACGTTTTTTTTTTTATCGCTTCACCCCCAAGAAAGAAGATAATGCCATTATTATGCAGAGGGCGTGGAGGAGAAAGAGAAGATTGATGGCGGTGAGGAGTGAGGAAATGATAAATATATATTTTAATGTATACTATATTTTTAGGTAAAATTGCTCAATGTGTGGGAAATTGTGATGGTTTGGGCAGAGAAATTCATGTTAATGCATACATGTGCACGCACACACACACACGCACACACATATATATATATATATACAAAATAGATACAATAAGAAATATATGAATCAAATATATACATGCGTACAAATTATATATATATATATGTAAATATATATATATATATATATATATATATATATATATATATATATATATATATATATATATGCATGTGTATTTGTGAGCCTTTGTTTATGCGTGTGTATGTGTGTAGATTTGGAGTAGGGAGAGAGTAAGTGATTTTTAAAACTAGAAGGAATGTTCTATGAACTGTAACAAAATAATATTTATTAAAAGCATATTAAAAATGCTTTCCAAAACATATATAGAATAATATATACAAGCACCGCATAAAACGAACGCCTCAGAATATGACAGAAAAAAATTACATAATGCATCCTTTATGTTGTTTTGACACGTTCTATCCCATCATGCTCTGTTTTCCCGCCCCAATCTCGCTGAAGTATCGCATCTTTGTATAAGAAGAAGCCCATCAACAGATAATAGTCTTTCTTTTACGGCTTTTCTCCGACAGTTAAAAGTGATGCGTTTTGTTATTAAAAAGTGGAATTGCAATAAAAAAAAAAAAAGAAAAAAGTGAAACAATAAAGAACTTTATTTATGACAAAGTCCTTTTTATTCTTTTTTTTTAATTGTTGGGGGGGGCATGACATTCTAAGGATAACGTGTTTTCATTATGTCATCTTCATTTTTTTTTTTTTCCGGCAATCATTTTGTTGTTTTGTCGACTTCTGTTATTATTTTTATTACTATTAGGTTGGTGCAAAAATTATGACGTAATAATGTCGTTTTTGACGTTAAAAAATACGTCAAAAAACGACACTATTACGTCATTATTTTTGCAACAACCTAATATTTGCCTTTGTTCTTTCTTAACTTTATTCTCTCTTTCTATTTCTCGCATATTTTGGCAGGCGTCTTTTATTTTTACTTTCATCCGCCATATTTTCTTCGCTGATCCGATGACGTAATCTCATTCTGATTTATTGCTCCTGATTTCTTTCTATCTTCAGTCAATTCCTTCTTCCTACCTCTGTTCGTTTAGGTGCATTTTATGGGTTGGATGTGCGGTGTGGTCCAATGAATAGCAGCTCGGAATGTGAAAGTTACGTTCGAATTCAATTCTTGCTCGGTACATTCACTTACACACAAATACACTTGCTAAAAGATGAGATAGATATCACAATTAAGTTAATTTGCAAAGTTAATTTCGACGACACAGGCTGGAGGCAGGTAAAGCTCCCTTTGACTTTCGGCGGCCTGGGCTTTTGCTCAGCAGCAGTTTTGGTCTTTCCAGTCGCCAATTAATTGATGAGATACTTAATTGATGGATCGTCTCAGTGTTTCTCTGGTAGTTCTTTCGAACAAGCTTTCAGCGTCTGGGCCCAAGAATTACCTCCTATCCCACAAGACACATAAAAATAAAGCCCAGAATAAAATAAAATGCGAGGTCAATTTTAGAAATTTCTCTCTCTCTCTCTCTCTCTCTCTCTCTCTCTGGATCAGTATCGCCTCGCCTGTCTACTATCTGATTCACAACCAAGTAGTGGCGCTTGGCTCAACGCTGTACCCTTTTCATCTGCCGGTACCCTTCTAGATAATGAGTGCACTCGAGTCGGAGTCGCGATCCGTCTTGGACTCAAACTATGTGAGCGTCACAGATGCAGATGTGAAGCTTTCATCGATGAGCTTGGTTTGCACCTCTCTCCTGTCGTCGTAGTGCCGGTCGATTTCCACGGCATGCAACAATAAACGAAATCATCAGAAGAGGTTTAAATGCAGCTGGGTTCCCTTCCCAAATCGAAACCCTCGACCGAGGTGATGGAAAGCGGCCGAATGGCATTACCATTTTCCCTTTTTAAAATGGGGAAGTCGTTGATTTGGGATTCGACCTGTGCGGATACATTTTCAGCCGGTAATTTGATCAGGTCCACGATTGAGCCAAGATGCAGAGATAAACAAATAGTCAAATATTCTTCTCTTGCTGATAGATTTATTTTTTACTCCTGTGGCAATATAAACCTCTGGGGTTATTGGCGCTCGTTCGATGGCGTTTCTTCGGAGGATTGATGCGATTGCGTCTCGATTAAGGGATGAGCCTCGTGAAACGGAGTGACTCTTGCAGCGTGTCTCACTGGCGATGGTTCGAGGTAATGCTTTCTCCATCATTGCGGCTAGCAGAGGATAGCAAAAAAATTCATTTTGTTTATATTAGGTTGGCACAAAAATAATGACGTAATAATGTCGTTTTTTGACGTATTTTTAACGTCAAAAAACGACATTATTACGTCATTATTTTTGCACCAACCTAATAGTTATTTTTCGAATAACTCGAAGGGACACTGGGATTCTTGGCCGGGCCCACGTCTGAAAATATGACACCATATTTTTCTTTCTTTCGGAAACATTTCTTGTTGAAATCGAGAATATTTCATCTCTACTTCGTAAAATATTTCAAACTATTTTAATACGACCTCCACATTGCCACCAAACTATGGTTTGAATAGCAGGACAGACTTGATCCTGTAGCCTTGGTTGGCAACCAGTATGCCGCAGAAATAAACAACAGCCTACTGCAGAAAATCATCTAACAAGTCACTCAGGAAACCAAAGCATTTTTCAAGATTTGGCACATGGCTGACTGATCTCTGACTAATGTTTACTTTATTTCTTTGATGAAATATATATCCAAATAAAGCATATTATAGGGTGTTGATGGATTCGTTTTCTACAGCTTATCAATCTTTTGCAGTTAATTCAAAGCCAGAAATATTTTTGATTGTAATAATAATGAATTAGTTATGCAATTCTTACTAATTAACCCATAGCTAGTGGAGAAGAGGTGCATATGTTATTTCCCTAAGGGTATTATATAAATGAATATAACGAAACGAACAGGAATTGAATTCGGTTCTTGGATTAACAATTCCAATCCATTATCCCTACACCAAGTGCACATTTCAAGCTTAAAGCCCTCAGTATTCCCAAGCGGTCACTCATCTAGGTACTGAACCGGCTTAACGTTGGTGATCGCACTGCTGTTCCGACGTGATATGTCCGTATAAACGAACTTGTTTTAATGAAAAATATAAGCAATAAAATGTCGGATTAAATTTAAATATCTTAATTCTTTTGGATTGACATATAATAAATTAAATAACACGAATAACCGTCGTTTCATTAGATTATGATATTTGTACGGACATTTTTGTTACACATGTATATCATAAATGTGCGATGGTATACTGGACAGAGGTTCAGAAAGAGGAATCAGAGAGCCACGTTCGAAATCCGATAGAGTTTGTGATATTAACTTATGTGGCAATACATTTGGAAAAATATGAATTATTCTTTCATTCAGATATGGCTTAAATAGTAAGAGTTGCATATGGGGAAATCATTGTTATTTCCCCCAAAAATGTTATTGCAATATTCACTCGTAAGATAAATAATGAATTATTCTTAGAATCCAAAATATGTTTCAGCTATAATTAAACCAAAAAAGGGTCGATAAACCATAAAAACCAAATCAATCAATAAATACGTAATATTCTTGGAGTATAGGACGATAGCCTAAACATTTTTTGCTGGTGTGTCTTTTGAAGCACAAAATCTGTATAGGTCGCAGTTTTTAACTACACTACCAACTGGTTTTGGATTCAGACTACCAGCACGAAGTTTATATATATATATATATATATATATATATATATATATATATATATATATATACTTGATTTTCCAAATGCCACCCGAATTTTAAAAAAAGGACATAATTCTCTATGTTAACTATACTTCAATGGAATACTATTAATTTACTAGCAATAAACAATCGTCAAAAGCCGTCCCTATATGACATCACCAACATTTAATAAATCTATGCTTAACTAGGCTTAAAAATTCTTAAGTATATTTGTTTACCACAACAGATGTTTACGTAAAAACGTTCACAAATCAGCACGATACTACTACTACTACACACACCCACTTAGCGTCCTGGGTATGACGATAAACTACATCCGCGTCCTGAGTAAGACGATAAACTACGTTCAACAGCAAGTCCTCTTATAAACCGTTTTGGAAAAAATAATATCCCCAATTTGTAAAAAATTATTACCAGCTATGTTTTTGAAAAAATAATATTACCAGCTATAGGTTTTTGAGGAAAAAATATTAACAGAAATAAATTTTTGACAAAAAAAATGTATGACCAGGAAAAAAAAAGTTGTGATCATTAAATGACCCATTGAGGTCCATATGCCGTTAAACAAAGCAAACCAAACCGCAACCAAACCAGAACACACACACACACACACACACACACACACACACACACACACACACTTATGAATATACATTACCAGTCCTAATATACACAAATTAAATTTAAGATACACTTAGATACCTAGAGCAATATTTACGTTTTTTTTTTCTCTCTTTAGGCTTGGAATCAATTAATTTTTTGAAGCAGCGAAAGAGTGCCTCGTTTTGCCTTGAATTCGAAACGCCTTGAATTATAATAACACTGCTTAACAATTCAAGTCTGACTAACCAATAAATAACAGAATGTTCTTTTTTCTCTACATCACCTGTCTGACGAAGCTTTAATTAAGGTGAATCATTTTAGACTGATAAATGTTTCTTTATTGTTCTTTATACTATCATATATATTTAACATTTACTGGCCATTGCCAAAAATTAGTTGGAGAAATATTAAAATCTAGAACTATTAGAAGACAAAGATTGTACGAATTTTCAAAAGGAGAGTATAAGTTTTAAATCGGGAACGTCAAAATTAAGCAAATTACCAATTATTGGAGCTTAAGAACCGACGTTAGATTATGCAGGAATTTAAAAATATACAAACAAAAAATCAATGATTTTTGGATTTGATTTACTTGAAATATTCACCCTTTGAGCCACCGGTTGAACAGTGGTAGAGAAAAATAACTTAATCCCCCCCCCCAGATACCGGATGAACGGTGGGTAAACACTTGTAACTATTTTTATATCTATCGCTAAACGTATCAATTATTTGCGAATTTTGTCTCGGGAGCTCATGCAGAAATTGTTCAGGAAACGCAGGGCTCAAAGGGTTGATCATTTCAAGGACACGTGGCATAGTGGATAAAGGCGTTAGTTAGATCCAGTGACGGGACCCAAAAGTGTGAGTTCAATACCTGGTTAAGGCGGGGGAGAACTTGGAGAGGAGAATTAACAGGAGATTGTTGATAACAGTTTTGCCAAGCGGAGAATATAAAAAGCCTATTGAATAACGAAAAAAGGTTGATAAAAAAAAACTGACTTGTAACTTTATATACTTTAAGAGCTAGGTGAGAAACATTTCGTCCTCGGGGAGCAAATCCTGTCATGGCTTTCTGTAATCTAATCTAATTCTGTGATTTATTTATTTCTTAATCCTGTCCCTCCATCAATTTTCTCAAGTAAGTCAATTACGTTCTGTATTGTTTTCCTCTTTTCCTCTTGCCCTCAATCCGACTCGTAAGCATCAGATATTCTCCGCCCTTAGTCCTCATTTCGCGCCACAAAATTTCAACTCTCTCTTCCTGATGTTAAGTATCAGTTTGCCTTTTGTCTCCATTTTCTCTAAAACCTTATAGTTTTTCAAATGTTAATTCATGTCATCCTAAGCATTTTGTGCATTTCTCTTCTTTTTCATCTCTGAGGAAATTGTCAAGCATTCACTGCCATATAGGAGGACAGATGGAAGCCTTGACGTAGTGTAATGGTTGGCAAGCTTGCCTTGATAGAAAAATTATGACTGAATAGTGAGTTCGATCCTTACTGGATTCCCTCATACTTTTGGCCTTGTGCCACATGTACACTGCGCTTAGAAACTTACCATATCGGATATTACGTAACAGTTCAGTACACTTTTCTTTGCTTCTAAAGATGTTTTCAGTCTCTTAATAATATGCTGAACTTTTTGAAATGCATCTTTGGCTATTTTAATGATTTTTCGGATTTCAGTGTCACATTTTCCGTCCTCTGTGAGAACACTTCTTTCTTTTCGATTATTTATTTTCTTTTTTACTTAGATGCTGGAAAAGTGGTCGTCTTCAAATATCAATCAGACTTTTCTCAACCGGTCATCTATGTTTAAAAAAAAGTCATATCAGACCAGAAATGGAATATTCTTGCCAAATTTGGCTCGGGTTGATGCAGTCATCTCTTTCCAGCATTTACGGTGTTCAAAAGCGCTTATAAGGTGATGAATTATTTTCCATTCCAACCTCTTTATCACTGGTGCAAATTATTAAGCCTATCGCCATTTCCATGGACATTGTATGAGTATTTTTCGCTCTATTTTTTTTTCCTTTCTTTCTTTTATCTTTTTTTTTCCTTTCTTTCTTTTATCTTTTTTTTTCCTTCCTACTTTCATTCATATTCCTCTTTTTTATTACTTTTTTGTTTTCATTGCCTTCTTTTTTTTCTACATCTAGCTAGCTGTCTAACTTTCTTATTCTTTTCTTCCTTATTTACAGTATTTAGAATGTTCGAACAGTTGTCCACTCCTTTATCGCCAAAGCTACTAATTACTGTACTTAGTGGGCCTTGACTGCATCGAATTCGTGTCTATAGGATTTATCCAAGTCATGCTGGATTCTGTTGCGGTTTTTCTGTGAATATGGTAATAAAGGTGACGACATCAGTCTAAATAATATAAACAGTATAAATAGTTACAATACGCCATCTCAGATATATAGACTGTTCTTCCTTCTTTTTCCTTTATCATTTTCTCTTTTTCCTTTCCTTTTACGAAAGTTTTACCTCTTTCTTTCTTTTTTTTTCCTTCCTATTTTCCAGTTCCACCATTGCTTCTTCTAAATAATACAAAATTCTTTCATCTTATAAATTCAAATTTTCACACTTATTGATTCTCGCCCTTTTCTTTTTCTTTTCTCATTTCTTTTCGTTTTTTCTTTTTTTTTTATTCGTTTATTATTTCTCTACTTCGTTTTTTGTTCATTTTTATTTCATTGCACCGTTCTTTCAATGGCATCATCGTTCCTACCAAATTTTATTGACTCAATTCATTTTTCTTTATTTCCTTCAAGATATATTTCTTTTTACCTGTTCCTATTTTCTTGGTGTTTGATATTTTCCCCTATTCCGACATTTTGCTTCTTGTATTTTTTGAAAACTGTCACTTACAAATTTACAACTCCGCTATCAGAAAAATGAATAAACAGTTCTATTCGCTTTTGTTTTAGAAATTTTCTTAATAAACCCACTATTTCACAACTTGTTTCTAACTTCGTTTTTATTACGCGCGCCATTTTTCATAAAGAACCACTTACTTTTCCTTTGTTATTGATTTGAAATCACTTATTCCTTTCTCGTTGCGCTATTTCTTGGTGGCCATGATGAATTACTGTGGCTTTCATTTTAGTCTTATTTTCCCGCTAATGTTGTACGCCAAGTATCAGGAGATACGTTCAGACGAATAACAAATGAAATTTAGCTCTAAAAAAATCTACGTTTATCAACGCCATTTTCCTTTCCGTTTCATTCTTTTTCAAAGATTCACCACTTTTCCTCAAGGTACAACTAAAAATAGGAATGCCTTAATATTTTCTGTTGTAATATTTATAATTCTATGAAAATATTTAAACAACAAAAAAAACAATGTCCACATTGAAATTTTCACACTTAGATTTCGGTGGGAATCACGTGAGAACACGCCTGCTCAATATCCTGCATCTTCCAGATATGGCTTAAATAGTAAGGCTTGCATATGAAGAAATCATTGTTATTTCTCAAAAACTGTTAAGACAATATTCACTGGCAAAAATAAAAGGAATAATTCTTACAATCCAAAATATGTTTCAGCTATAAATAAAGCAAAAAGGGTTGATAAACCATAAAAACCAAATCAATCAATAAATGCGTAAGATTGTTGGGGTATAGAACGATAGCCTAATCATTTTTTTGCTGGTGTCTCTTTCGTAGCAGACATTTTTTTATGGGTCGCAGTTTCTAACTTCACTACCAACTGGTTTTGGATTCGGACTAACAGCACGAAGTTTATATATATATATAAAAAACGGACATAATTCTCTACGTTGACATTACTTCAATAGAATTCTATTAAATAATTTACTAATAATAGACACACGTCAAAAACCATCCCTATATGACATCACCAACATTTAATAAATCTATGCTTAACTAGGCTTAAACATACCACAACAGATCTTTACGTAAAAACGTTCCTAAATCAACATGATACTACTACTACTACTACTACACATACACACAGCGTCTTGGGTATGACGATAAACTACATCCGCGTCCTGAGTAAGACGATAAACTACATCTGCGTCCTGGGTATGACGATAAACTAGATCTGCGTCCTGGGTATGACGATAAACTACATCCGCCTCCTGGGTAAGACGATAAACTACGTCCAACAGCAAGGCCTCTGATAATACGTTTTTGAAAAGAATAATATTACCAGTTATACGTTTTTGAAAAAATATTACCAGCTATACGTTTTTGAGGAAAAAAACATTAACATAGATAGATTTTTGACAAATAAAAAATATTACCTGGAAAAAAAAGTTGTCGGCATTAAATGTCCCATTGAGGTTGATATGCTGTAAAACAAACCAAACCAAAACACACACACACACACACACACACACACGCACACACTTACGAATATACATTACCAATGTCCACATTCCAATTTTCTCACTTGTAGATTTCGATGGAAATCATGTGAGAAGACGCTTGCTCAATATCCTGCATCTCTGCTTTAGTAATACTGTATGTTTCTTTGGAAATTCATGCTTATTAAAAATGATGCAGTCGCCCACTTTTTCGAAATTGTTGCTAAAGTCCAGCATTTTCTACTTTCTTTCCAATACCATTTTATTATCTAGTTAAACTTTCTTTTGGACGCATGGCCAACTTATTGGAATTGCTTTCCGACTGTGATAGCCGGGTCCGACTTCCTGATGTTATCAGCCTGTAGAGGCAATCTCCGTCTGTGGAAACTTTGGAAAGTGGATGAGAAAAAAGCGTGTCATTTCATAGCAGTTCAACAGTTTTCTTTGTTTCTAATAAAGCTTCTTTTTTTCCCTACATCTTAATACTTCCTTAATTTTTTGAAAGACATCTTAAAATTGTTTTCGGTATTAAACGAAACGAAACCAAAGAAGGCGTACACTTTTGTTTTCCCGGAGTTTAGCATCAGCCATGCTGATGGCAGACTGAAAAGTTTGTCGATAGTGATTAAATAAAAGCTGATTTGTTTTGGAGGGGTTAAAATTCACAGGCCATTTTTGCCACTGATTTGAGGTTCTTTTCGAGAGGAATTGCCAGATCTACTTTTTCGGACTCGCTACTTGTGTAATCGGCATAAACAGCTAGTTGAGCATTGATTAATCTAGAAGCTTACCACGGGTATATTAATGTCTATAATGCGGGAATCCGAACTATGAAGATTATTTCTTGCACAGTACCAGCAGCTCTAATCAAGCATCTTAACTCGTATGGTCTTCTTTCAGTTAAATAATATGACTTTCTTTGCTCTAACCCAGAGGTTCCCAACCAATATTTTGCCAGACAACCACTGTAATATTTAATTCTTACATATTCAGAATTTTACTGCAATTCACGTGAAGGAAGCTTAAATGGTATTAACTTGGTCTCTAAACAACCCTCTAAAGACAATGGCGTTCATAAAAGAGAAAACTTAAAAAAAACAACCAAAAGACAGTTAAATATATGTAGTTTCCAAACTTTTAATATAAGATTTCATAGAAAACTGAAAGGCAGAATGAAAGATTATTCTGTAATATACTTTGATCATTTTAATCATGAAATAATAATGCAAAATGAAATTTGAGCTCACGTTGTTACAGTAAGCCGAAGGGTGTATATCCTACGCATACCCCACCAAAATATTACCATGCTCCACCGATGGGGCATGTGCCCCACGTTGGGAATCATTACTGTAGGTCAACTGCTGATGTGTTAACGTTTATTTCCGAAAGAGTCTATCAAACTTCGATAAGAATGATGGAACCCGGGGTGTTGCATTGGATATGTCGAAAGCGCTTGACAGGGTGTGGCATATTAGTCTTTTCCTCAAATTGAAAGCTATTTCTGGAAGAAATTTTTGAACTGATTCAATGTTTGTTATCAAATCACACAGTGAATGGACACTCTTATAGTCCCCTCTTCGTAGTAATGCAGACATCTTTGATACTAATTTTCACCAACGATCTATTCTAATGGCAAACATTTATCCCTGCTTTTGTAAGAGGTTTATTAATTGTTAAATCGTCAACAGATCTCGAAATTGACCCACATTCTGTTATTAACAATGCTTAAAATCCTTACAGTTGTCGACTTTCGACTTGACTTCAATTCTCAAGTCAAATGGGCAGGAAACTTCTGGGGATCCGACATGAATATATCTGGTTTATTGTTCATGAAATTTTCAGTCTGCATCGGAATATCCCACAGGATTTTCACTTTCTTCTTCTTCTTCTTCTTCTTCTTCTTCTTCTTCTTATTATTATTATTATTATTATTATTATTATTATTATTATTATTATTACATAGATGGGAATCAGTGGAACTTGCAGAGCAATCTATACCAAACATCTGTAATTTCGGTGAACATCTTAAGGTCCACATGCTAAAAATATCCAGAATTTACTGACCTTTCGACCCTTAAAATGTATGATGATAGTTTCATGTGCAAACTACTAATGTCCCACCCTGGGGGAATTAACAAACTGACAGGATTGTTCCTTAAAATTTATATTATTATTATTATTATTATTATTATTATTATTATTATTATTATTATTATTATTATTAAGAAAATCGCATGCCGTATTTAAATTATCACGTGTTGCGCATTACAGATAGCAATAGACCATGTAAATATCTTCCCCTGCAGGCATCGACAAACATTGTTCGTAATTCTGGTTTCCTGAAGGACCCTCTGTTCGAAACACATTGGAAATTTTACACAACCGTTTCGTATTTTTTCTCTTCAATAATATCGAACAATATACCAGATAAAAGATGAATGAATTACAATATATGAGAACATATATGATAAGGCTTTTTTCCCAAGAAATGGCTCGAAAAATATCGCTCTTCATTTTATATATGAATTTGAAGCCTAGCGTAAGAGAATTCTACCTTCAACTACGAAAACAGTAGGTTAAAATATTACCTCCGACTGTCACGTCCGACCTATGACAATGTATTTATCCAAACATCCTTATTATTTATAGTATTACAATCGTATCTTTCACAAGCAAACTCGTAACAAAAGATCATGAGACAGGTCATTCCTTTGTAGTGAGTTCGAACTAATAGCAACTCTCTTCACCCTTCAAATTCAGAGGGCAGAGAAAGAAGCAGGAAAGGAATTTACAAGCCTATGTGAAATTCTTTTGTGATCAATGAAAACCTTCTCATCGCAAAAATTAGCCAGTCAGCAAAGAAGAAAAAAAGAAGGGCTTTGAATGCATGTGAAGGGTTTTGTTTCCGTTCCTCGCAACCAGCGTTGAATTTCTCACCATTATAAAATTGCTCGTCAATTATCGGTCACTAAACAGTACACGGCATTTGGAAGATCTTTCTTTCAGCTGTCCAAGAAAGCTAAATATTTCAGACAATCTCTTTTCGTCTAATTTTGAACGTATTCAAACCATATATCCTTTCAGTGAGCTCTCTTAGCGTTGTCTTAAACATTTTCATGCTATTTTCTGTTACATCATTTAATCTGTTGTATGAACATTTCCTCTTGATGAAAATACCTTAAAGCTACGAGCTTTAAAAAAAATCTGTTCGATTTTCTTGAAATGAGCTACTGACATTACATCAAGCGTGTTAATTCTTGAATGAACTCCTTATCCGTGAGTTTCATTGTCGTTATTAGACTTCATTAATGTCTTTGGCGTGGGTAAATCTACTGTTCATTTTAATACCTAAGCCCTATATCTTCACTTACCTACATCGACAAATCCTTTCTCAGGATTCTGGCTGTCCCAGTCAGTGCTGACGTCTAAAATATCTCAATTGGAATCAAAGTGACTATTTTACCCATACCAAATATATGCTTCTAGACACAAATATAAAGGATCAATATTGATCTGTACCCGAACCAAGTAAGTGCTTATAGACTCGAATATAAATGATTATATATCCCTAACATTTCCAGCAGTAGACCTTGCAATTCATTCAATATAATCACCCCATCTCATATCAGAGGAAGACGTGAGACCAAGAAGTGACAAAGTGTTGCTCTTCTGGAGTTTAGCATCAGCCATACAGATGACAATTACAATAGGTTTACATATCCCCAAACCAAGAGACGATAAACTACAACCGTCTGTAAGGCATCTGATCGGGAGATTGGAGGTTTTGAGGATTGTGGAAGCCCATCTTAATTTCTGCTGTTTCCAAGTCCAACCTGCTCCGGGGTGGCAGCACCTGTTAGGCTTCCAGCTATGGGCAAACACCTAATCCAAGCAAAAACACTGAAAGTATAAAAATAAGATTTATAGTAAAAATACCATCAGTAAAAATACCATCGTTACATTCTTATATTAAAAAATGACCAATACATATTTAGTGTCAAATTACCAGCAATACATGTTTATGGCAAAATTACCAGCAATGTTTATAGTGTAATGACCAACCAATATGTATTACAGAAAAATGATCAAAAACAAATAATCTGTATCTGAAGGCATACACTTGTGTTCAAAATATATTTAGTTGAAGTTATAAAATAATATTAAACATATTGTGATTTCGGCATCAAATAAGCCCTGTTGGCTGATATGGCTTCTAATATGACTCTGGTGCGTTTGGGAATAGCCTTTCCTTGTCTACATATCTACGGTTTGACTCAATTGACGTGTTACGGGAATATTCGATAATGTTTCATTTTCGTCTGCTACAGATTTTTTTTGTTAATATCTCGTTTTCGTCTGCTACAGATTTTTTTCGATAATGCCTTGTTTTCGTCTGCTACAGACTTTTTACGTTAATGTCTCATTTTCGTCTGCTACAGATTTATTCGATAATGTCTCGTTTTCGTTAGCTACAGATTTATTTTTGATAATTTATCGTTTTCGTCTGCTACAGATATTTTTTCGATAATGTCTCCTTTTCGTCTGCTACAGATTTTTTTTAGATAATGTTGCGTTTTCGTCTGCTACAGTTTTATTTTCGTTAATTTCGCGTATTCGTCTGCTACAGATTTTTTTTCTTTTAACATTTTAACATCGCCATGTTTTCTAGGTTGTAGCGGCTTTCTATCCTTATCAGTTTTCTTCTTTCTTTGTCCAATGTCGTTGGCTTCTCTCTACATTTTTGATTATTAACAATATCATTCTTAATTTCTGACCATTTGCTATTGCTAGACTTGTAAAAAAGAAAGGTTTTATCCTGTCAACATGCAGGAAGCACTTTAAAATTTAAAAAAAAAACACTAAAATAAGATGGAGTCACAAAGGACTGCATGTATTTGGCATAAAACTGACAAAAGAAGTAAAATGTAATTTATAATATGAAATAAAAGAAATAACCTTAAATATATAATGAGATAAATATAAATGGTAATAAATTTGACGGTAACAAGTTATTTGGGTGGAGAGAAAAAATGCTCTTGCACCTGACAGACCACGCGTATGTTCAGACTGAATCTCCAACAGTATCAATGAGCCTTCATCAACCCCCGCGCCACTATCAACATGTCACTCAGTATAATATTCAGCACTTTGTTTTAATACCGTTATTTTCATTAATGCATCTAATATATATATATATATATATATATATATATATATATATATATATATATATATATATATATATATATATATATATATATATATATATTATCTTTGGTCCGATTTCAATAAGTGCTGGTTCATTTTCTGAGTTTCGTGAGCCTGTCAAATTTTCACTCAAATGTTTTCATTCCATTCTTCTGTTACTTTATATTTCAGAGGTACTCACAATAGAGAATCGACATTTATCAAAAGAATTATAGACAGTACCGAATAATAATAATAATAATAATAATAATAATAATAATAATAATAATAAACTTGTTTCCGTCTATCATTTATTGCTTTCTAGTTCTATAAATCTTTCCGACTTCTAACAATGCTTTTTTTTATTACACGGTGTTGCGTCATGGGTAATTATTCTTTGGTTTATTCTTTTGTGTGTTTTTTTTTTATCTTTCGAAATATCACACTACTAAAACTCGGACTGAGAAGAAAATAAATGTTGGATAATTACATTTGGGTTTTCTCTCAAACATCAAATCATTAGATGGATAAAAAAGAAAATGGAGATTTCAGAATGGACGATGTTTCACAGATATTTCATTGCATCCGGTCGTTTTTCATTTTTGGAAATATTCATTCAACAGCCTCAACAAAACGAAAATTACAATCGGCTTGTACATAAGAGGACGATTATACAGCACTACAGAAGAAAGAAACTTACTTTGTAAATTGAACTGTTATCGAACATAGGTCCTCCTCTATGTCAATGAATGCTGGACAATCTCCTCCGGGTAACATGACAGAAGGTTGCCTAGAATGTCAAGGACTGCACATGTGACCAACGAAGAAGTTTGGGAGAAAATGGAAACAAAAAAGACAATTATACTTATAGCACCAGAAAGAGACAGTTGACTTTTCTAGGGCACATAATGTGGAAAGTATGCTTGGAAAATTTGACACTCACAAGCCTTATAAAAATCAAGAGAGACTAAGGAAAACAGCACAAAATCTACGAACCTGTGTAAATAGATGTCAGAAGATGATTTAGAGGAGATCGTAAAAAGATATAATTTACTAAACGCTATAAACGACAGGAGATTGTGGAGAGCACTGGTCGCCAATATGCTGAAGGAATACGGCGCATATAATATTAAGATGAACACTGAGCCTGACTACTTATATTCCTCTCTGTCTCCCATGAAGTTTAGTTTTTTTTATAGCTTTTCTTGGCTTTTCTATGTATGTTTTAGTCTAACTTACTTTTGTATCAAGGCTTCAAGTGTAGTTTATTTAACAGATTTTTCATCCCCAAATATGTGAAATTCAGGTACTATTTTCTTACTCGTAGTGATTTCGTAAAATTTGTTTTGTATTCTTTCAATGATACATTAATCACCACTCTGAGAAACCTCTTGTTTGCTCCAAGCCTAACATCAAAAGCCAGCTTTTTGTGTTTTGTGTTTTATATATTACACAAAGGCGTTCGATAAAGTACGATATAAAGGTCGGTTGGAATTTCTCGGCAACCTTCATTTAGTTGGGAAAGATATTAGAATAATCCAGAACCTATACTAGCAGTAAACAGTCTGCATATGGATAGAAATAAGTTCAGCAGATAGACAAAGATAGCAAAGGTTGTAAGACAAGGATGTGTCTTCTCACCGGACTTATTCAGCCTATAGAGCAAGGTGATTCCGAGTGAACTAGAAGTCCTACCATGATTTATTATTGGTAGCCAAAATCTTAACAATGTAAGATATGCAGGTGACACAGAGTTCAAAACAGACACAGAAAGAAAACTACAAAAAACTTCTGCAGAAGATAGTGAAGGAAAGCGAGAAGAAAGGACTGAACATCAAATGCAACAAGACATAATGCATAGTTTCTAGCAAAAGGATGAGCCCAAAGTAGGAATTTCAAATTGGACGTACCAAACTGAAATAAATGCGAAAATTTGGAAGGGTTCTAACGAAGGACGGAAAGAGCGATACTGTAATCCGAAGACGAGGTCTGATACCAAAGTCTTAGCAGTATATTAAGATATAGGAAAATTTCGAAAAAAGCAAGAAAAAGAGTACTAAACGGCTGTGTGATATCTGTTCTTCTGCATGGCAGTGAGTGCAGAACGATCTCATCATATATGAAGAAGAGGCGTGAAGTAACAGAAATGTCGTTCTACAGAAGGATGCTGAATATACCGTGGACCGAACACGTAAGTTCTGGAGAAAATGAAAACAAAACGGAAATTAATACTTAACATCAGAAAAGCCATTTGAGGTCCCTGGAGCACATGAAGAAGGAGTGCTTGGAAAATACGATACTCATGAGACAGACAGAGAGTAAGAGAGACAAAGGAAACAATATGTAATATAGTTAATGAGCTTGAGTAAATAGATAAGAAACAGGACTTGGGAGATATGACAGACATGGCTGAAAAGTAAAGTTTATTTAGAGATACAAGGGATAGGAGATTGTGGAGGGATAAGAAAAAGAAGAAAAAGAAAAGTAATAATAATAATAATAATAATAATAATAATAAGAAGAAGAAGAAGAAGAAGAAGAAGAAGAAGAAAAAGCAGCATCAGAAGAAGATGAAGAATAAGAGGGAGAAGAAGAAGCAGCAAAAGAAGAAATAGAAGAAGAAATAGAAGAGAAAAAGAAAGAGAAGCAGCAGCAGCAGCAGAAGAAGAAGAAGAAGAAACAAAAGAAGAAAGAGAAGAAGAGAGAGAAAAAGAAAGAGAAGCAGCCGCAGAAGAAGAAGAAGAAGCAAAAGCAGCATCAGAAGATAAAGAAGAGGGAGAAGAAGAAGCAACAAAAGAAGAAATAGAAGAAGAAAGAGAAAAAGAAAGAGAAGCAGCAGCAACAGAAGAAGAAGAAGAAGAAGAAGAAGCAAAAGCAGCATCAGAAGATGAAGAAGAGGGAGAAGAAGAAGCAGCAAAAGAAGAAATAGAAGACGAAAGAGAAGAAAGAGAAAAAAGAAAGAGAAGCAGTAGCAGTAGCAACAGCAGCAGAAGAAGAAGAGGAGGAAGAAGAAGAAGACTATTTTCACTGCGGCTGGGAAGAGGCTTATTTTCATGTTTTTGGAGGTTCGAATTAAAAACCCTCCCCATGTTGTTCAGGGTACCCCAGGCTTGCCAATTTCTGATTTCTCTGTCCTCTTCACTTCACTAAATCCAAGCAGCACGTTGCCTGGAGTGTTCTCTTTGTTTCAGAATATTTCCTTCTCATATTATAAACTCGGCTTCTCGTTGAATATATAACATATAGGCAGCTGTCTTGAAATATTAATGTAATCCTACAACAACTTCTGCAGTTGGAGATACATAAAGCAGAGGCCAAATTTTAAGAACTACCCACTGGATTTTATAAGTAGTAAATTCCATACCATCTTTGGTCTGTTGTTTTTGTTTAGCGGAATATCTGCCTCTACGAGGGCACTCCCACGTGGTGAAATCATTAGGAGACTTGTCTCGCTAGATCTGTTACAACTGTAAAGTTCGATCCTCGTTGTGTGCTCCAAAATTTTGGCCTTGTGTCAAATCTAAGCTACGCTCGGAAAATCGTCATATCAACTTCTATATTGCTGGGATCTATATATTGTCTTCGCAGTTTGTTTAGTTCTTTTTTGATAATAATGGTTTCAGTGATGCCTGTTTTACTAATTAACCCATAGTTGGAGGGAGAAGATGTGTATTCATACATTTCCCAGGGGTATTTGTGCGTAAGTGAACATAACGAACACAACTGGAATTGGAACACGGCTCTCCGATAAATAATATCGAGGCATTATCACTTACACCACCCCCACATTTAAGCTTAAAGCTAGGTACTGACGAGGCTCAATGTTGCTTTACTTCGGTGATCTTACGGGAACCGGTGTTTCAACATGATGCAGCAGTAAACCGATCTTTATTGGTTTAAGCTAGGATACTGAAACCATTTAATCAATTCAGGCATATAGTCTATTGTTTTAGAGGGGGCTACGTAAAATTTATAATCTGCCAACACTTCTACTTCTGCTATATGCCATGTCCTTTCAGGATGTTGCCGATCATCATCCGACCAGAAAGTATCCTCTAGCTTATCAAAAGACCCATATCCCTTGCGTATTCTCTGTATAATATCCGCACCAAGGGAGCCATCATTAAACAATGTACTACCAAGGTAGACAAACTCTTTGGCGACGCTTCCCATTGACAAAGGCGTCGTGTTCGACGTAAGGCGGCAGTTTACGTGACTATGGTTTTCTTAATGCTGATTGTCAGTCCAAAGCAGGTACAGGCATTAGTAAAGCGGTCCATCACTGACCGCTTTTCCCACTGTGACGTCACCCTGTGCCTCTGCCGCCGTGCTATCCTGTGACGACCAATGTGACTTGGTATTGGTCGCGGCACCAAATGTGACGTTCTAACCCTTGGCTGATTCGGATGGAAATCTGATTAGATTCGGTATCAGCTTCACAGCTCGCCTCCAACGTCTGGTTACCGAAGTAACTGCTTTGATTTCTACTCTAACATACCCACGTTGTGATTTAATCTTAGGTAGACGAAATCAATCAATCGTCGGGCCGTAGTGCAAGCCGAGTTCGAGCAAAGGTGACACTGCACAAGTATATGTAAAAGAAAATGAAGTAACAACTCGAAAGGTTCAAATGTGTTAAAAAAAAGAATAACAAATATCTTTATATCTGGTTGCTGAATACAGGACTGCGTCTTTCTCCCAAACGGCTTCTATGGATACGTGACACTTTGCGTTTGTTAGGCGAGTCTTAATATCTAAAGTTGTTTTTCAGGTGATATTCGTAAAACTTGTTTTGGTGGTGTAAGTCTAAGTCGTTCTTCAAAAAAAAATGTTTTTGGTTAGAAATCGGGATGCGTGGGATCTTTCAGTCAGCTTCTTGCGAAGCTGATCTCAGAGCTCACAGCTCAACTCTGTCTGCTCTGTCACTTTGTCTGCGCCTGCCCAACTGCCCATGTCTCTGCCCTGGTACTCCGTTTATATGGAATCCGACCAAAACCGGGTGGGGGCCTGTCGTGGTTTGGGTCCCTCGATAATTCCAAATGCGCACTAAGGATTCTCTTTTTTTTTCTGACGGGAAAATTTATCACTTTCCATTTTTGGAAGTCCATTACTTTCTGTTTTAGAGGGGTTCTTAAGGGAATTGTCCTCCCAAATTCTTCCTTTCTCATATTGGTATCTCACACCAATCCCCTCAGAGGAGTCAGCAGGTTTCCCTTCTTTCTCATATGGTTACCTTCGCCCATCGCTCACGCCACCATTCACCCAATGAATGCTCGGGAGTGTGGGTGTGGCTAGTCTGGCCTCAGTTTACAATCGCCCAATCGTCAGTTTTCATTCTTTTCCCCGACTGGGACCCCCACGACCCTTAGTGTGTTCATCATTTCTCTATTTTAACTGAATGTCATCTGGAATTCATCAACGAGATTTTCGGCAAACGCTAAATAGTGTCACTCCCCGGAAAGTGTGCAACTAAGTCGGCACCGTCGCCATAAAGAAGCTCCCTAACAAATCCGTCACTAACAAGGGTTCTCCCTTGGAATCTCAATTTTTTTCCAGTTGTTCGGAATCTGATATTAACACCTGTATCACAGTCATGCAAGGCATACCAGAGTAAATCTGTCAGGTAAAATGAAAAAAATATTGGTGTAGGTATATCACCCTGCTTTACTCCATTATCGATGGAAAGTACCCCGGAATGCTCACCACTGAATTTGACACGATACAGCGATGTCAATATTTCAATAAAAGCAAGTGTACAGCCAAATTTTTCCGAACAGAGAGCCTCACGATTCACTGTGTCGAAAGCTTTAGTTAGGGCAACCAAAACCTGACAAAGTGGCACACACAATTCAATATATTTTTCTACAAGCTGTTTAGCAGATAATATTATGTCTACAGTCCTTCCTCCGCTTCTAAAACCAGCTTGGGACTTAGGAAGGACATCAGGACAAAGATATTTCTCCAGTCGTTTTAGCAAGATTCTCACAAACACTTCTCCAACTGCTTCTAGTAAATAAATAAAACGGTAATCACTGCAGTCTGACTTGCCACCCCCTTTCCTTTGTACAGCATAATCAGAATGTCATCTATTCAATCTTGAGCTACTGGGTCACCCCTCCATGCAGATAACATTAAAGAGTAGAGTGTACAATGGACATTTATACCACTGTGTTTCAATAACTAAGCGGGAATACCATCTAGTCCAAGACCTTTGTTCGCGTTGATATGTTTTATTCAAGCATTTTTTTTCAAGAGTTGGTTTCATGTCAAGTTCAGACACCGCTGAGGGGCAATATCTATTGCGGCAGCATCCACATTAGATGGATTGTGAAAGAGATTTCGAAAATGTTCATACCAACGGCCCATATTTTGATCTGAAGACTTTAAAAATTTGGTTCCGTCCTGTGCCGGATGTGGTGTAGTTGAGAAAAATTTTGGACCATATACCTAACGAAGCAGACCATAAAACGCCTTGATATCTTTCTTGTCATAAGCTGTCTGTAGATCAGACCACAATTTGTTTGTGATTTGGCGCACGCAGCACCGGACCTTTTTTTTTTAACAAAGGAGAAGTGAGCAGCAAAAGCTAACCGATTGGCAGACGAAGAGTGAAGCAGTCTCAAATGAGAATTCCTTTTTGTCAATGGGAAGGTTGATTTTACTGGAGTTGTCAGCAAACCAATCTCGATGCCTGTCAACTCTCAATCGAAGACGACCTTTCTTATTCTCTCCTACTCACAAACTGAGAAATCCCAGTCTGCACTGCTATTTAACCCATAGCTGGGGTATGACGACATAAACTCATACCATGCCCAAAGCTATTCGCACGTAAGTCAATGTAACGAACTCGATTAGATATAATGTCCTAGAACATCTATGAACTTAAACCAGCAACTTTTAGAAAAAAAAAATGCTGGTTTCATTTTCTGTTAGGCGTCATGTGCCTTCGGAATAATCCGCATAATCCTATCCTCTTTATCCCTTGGCAATACCTGTTTTATTAACATCCTTGTTCCGTCATCCATTTAAACAAGCTATTTAAGCAGGTTAATCGCTCATGCCCTCTTTGCCGTTCTTGCATTCAATATTTCCTTTGAGTACAAAATACATAGAACCCCACTTCTTCATTATGCGGTCGAAAATCTTCAACTGTCTCTTTCTGTTTCTTAGTACAGTATCTCCCCTGGTTACGACATTCCCGACCAAAAGACGATTTGCGATTAAAATACAATATCCATTTATGCCGTTTGTGTCGTATATAACGTTGCGTGGGTCAGTTGTACGCCATATTGGATTGTTGAGCGTTCGCTCTTTTCCGTTTTTGCTTTGTTTGTGAAAAATTATGGCTCCCATGCGTACACTAACCTTTTTCTAATGGTGGTTCTTTGAATAAAAGGAAAGCCATCACCATGAAAGTAAAATTAAACATTGTTAAACGCTCTAAAAAAGTGAGAAAGAGCGACACATTGACCAGTTGGTTGACTTAAATCAATCGACTGTTTTTTAAAACCTGTACATATGTGTGTACATATAACAGTTTTCCTGCAAGAGATTTAGGATATTTTCTTGTTAAACTATAAGATGGTAAATTCCCGATTAAGAAAGAAAAACAAACGTGAATTGTTTCTTCCATAGATTCATTGGTTCTTCTGAATACAGCAAAAGAGACAATATCTTACGCATCGTCATCTCATCTACCAACAACAAGCGGCATCACTGGTAATAAATATACAAGCCACTTAAATTGATTACATTTCATTATATACATTATATTTATTTCCTCCATGTGTTTTTTAGTCTTATTTAGGTTAACATATCGCATAGAAATGTGTTGTCATTTTCTAGATTATTACTTTCCTATAGCGTTAGTGGCGTAATACGTGGAAAATCATGTTACGATGTAGGAACAGGAATCAGTCGTAAGTCGAGGATACCTGTATACATGCACTTTATTAATTCCATTTTCCGTAAAATATTCTCTATGTTCCCACAATTTCGGAGGATTAATTCCTCGTTGTGTCGATCTTTCACTGATTTTTATTTTGGTATACGTCATTCTTTCGTCTTCTTTGGTAACAGAGAAAGGAGTACTGAGCTGCTACGAGACATATGACCTCCTATACGGCAGCGAATTTTGAACGGTCTCCTCAAGGATGAAGAAGAGGCAACGGAGATGTGGTTCTGTAAAAGGATGCTAAGTATATCATGGAACGAGCGTGTGAGCAACAGTGAGGTCTTGCAGAGGATGCAAACAAAGAGGAGGCTTATGCTTGACATAAGAAAGAGACAGATCAAATTTTGGGGACACGTAATGGGAAAGGAAGACCTGGAGTATCTGATACTCACAGGTCAAGTAGAGGAAAAAGGGACAAGAAGAGGCAACATATGGCATACCTAGCGGGATGCAAATGGATGGTAGAACGTGGCCTGGGGAGATGGCAGAGGCACGAAACTTATTGAGAACCACAAGGGATAGGCGAAGGGAGAGCCATGATCCCTCACGTCCTGAAGGGACATGCCAAGAAAGCAAAAGATACATCATTAGAACTGACTAATTATTACACGATCAACTTTTGGCCTCCCCTTTGGAGACGTATTGTGTGGCCTCACCTAATAATGAATTTTAAATATTCTGACAACGCCTTTTCTGCTTTTGTTTTTTTTTTTGTTTTTTGGTATTTTTTAAACCAATCACAAAAATCTCAGTTCACTTATCCTTGCATTAAATATCTCGATTGTCCCTTATTCTACGTGCGCAATCAATAATTTTAATAGCACAATAGATGATAAAAATTTATCGAACAAATGTTAATGATCCGATAAGGAGCCATTTTAACAAGGACGACTTTGCTTATCCTATGATGGCCTCACTGATTAGTCGACATGGCGTAACAATTCATATTTCATTGGCTTTTCGCTTCGTTGAAACAAAAGCGCCATCATTGATCAGAGCATCGATGCCCTGGGTGAGGACGGGGGTTAATGTTGTAATGCATTTCAGATACCAATCAGAAATCACTGAGCATTCTTGTAAGAGATGCAATAAACACGAAAACTTCTCGAGTTCATCTGATGAATATATTCAGTTATTAATATTTAAACTGCTTAAAGCCATATTATGTTGAAATACCGGTTCTCGTCAGATGAGCGAAGTCATCCAATGTCATCGAAGAGCCGAGTTCAAATTCCAGTCGGATTCATGGAATTCACTTACGCGCAAATACATTTTGCTTAATCATGAATAGAAAAGTGCCATAACAGTACAAGAATTTCACATTTACCTCTATCAACACGCATTGCGCCGACGCGGTATGATAATGACTCATTCATCCACGTGAATCACTACGCCCAACAAAAGATCTTTACATGTTTAAACTAATATGGCTTTCATTTGAATTGCAGTTGTCTTTTATAACAACACCAAGACTAAAAATTACAATTGTTGTACACTGAGCTCAGAGGCCGCTTTTTTGGCGTGGTCAGAATTTTGGTTGTCCCCAAATATTGAAAGATGTGTGCTCATGTCATCATAAATCTAAATTTAAATACAGAGCACAAGATGAAAAGTAAATGAGATTTTTTCTTCATGCATGTAATAAAACCTCTTATATTATGTGACTATGTTAAAAAATAAACATTAAATTTGAAAACAAATTCATTTCAGTTTGATAATCGTCTATTTATTCTATAAATTATAAACCAGTTTTATAAGATCGATGCCCTTACTTATGAATCGGCCATCATCATTTTGAAGAGAAATAAATTGAATACCTACCCACTAAGTACCAGAATGATCATGCTATCCTCTACTTTCATAGCTAGATCAGACCGAAAATGGAATAATTTTACCATATTTGGGCTCTAGCTTCCCAGTTTTTACTTTCCAGTCCTGATATAGTCCAAAAGCGCCTCCAAGTCCTATTCGGTGATGAATTATTTTCACCCGCCAACCTCTTTCTCTCTCACACACACAAACGGGGTGTGGAGAGCCTCTCACTGCTCTATTGCTACTTCCCTGGAAATGTCTCGGACGAACTACGTTCCTTGGTCCCGCTAGGTCTAATCTTAATGGCTAGAACTAAAGATGCAGGTAAATGTACCACTCCAGTTAGTACCTGACTCCTCATGAAAGGTAAAACGAGATCAAGACAAAAATGGAGTACTTTTGCTATATTTGAGCGGTAGCTTCCCAGTCCTCACTTCCAGTCCTCACTTTCCAACCTTCGATATAGTCTAAAAGCGCCTCCGAGTCCTTTTGAGTAATGAATTTTTTCCACCTTCCAACCTCTCTCTCTCTCTCTCACACAAACGCGATGTGGAGAGCCTCTCACAGCTCTATTGCTACTTACTATGGAAAATGCTTGGACAAACTTCATTCCGTCAGGTCTAATCTTAACGGCTAGTACTACTTACACTGTAGCAAACCACCCACATCCCTCTCCGTATTCCATTGGCGAGAAGTAATTTCCACTCTAACAGCTTCTTCCCGCGAACCTCTGACGCCGTGGAACAGACTCTCAAGAGGATGTTTCCCCGATCACTAAAATATTAACCTGTTCAAGAGCTAAGCATTATCTTCCCCTCCTATCCATACAAACTACTCCTTAACGTAAGCCTCTACCTCGAGTGGCTCTCAGGACTTGTGGAGGTTGAAGCTTACTGTAAATTACAAAAAATGTTCATTTTGATACCAATTTCATTATGCAACATGTTCAAGTTTTTTGCAGAATTAGATATCTTTCTAGAAAAAACAAACCACGTAATTTTGACGGGAAAATATATTTTGACGTGAAATAAATTGAATTCGTTTAGTTGTTGTTTCTATTGAAATTCCGAGAGTAATATGATTTCAGCTATTTGGTGCAGTTTTCCTACTTATGATTATGTAGCGCCAGTCCACCCAAGTACGAAGAATAATGATAAGAATAAGACCTACAGGCACGAATGTCTTCCAACAAACGAAACTTCTCGCTCATAACATCGTTTTTTGAAACGTTTTGACTGGCGCTATATAATCTTAAAAAAACAATTGTACCAAATAACAGAAGACATCACCTCTGAAATGGAGAACTCATGTTACTCGAAGAGAATACAATGATATGATAATGATATTGACGTGTCACACTACAGGTTAGGAAGAACTGATTGACTCTTTTTAAGGTTTATCAACCCGTTGAGGGTTAATTAAAACCTATATACTTTTTGGATTGTGAGAATTATCCTTTTTGCGAGTGTATATTTTACTGGCAGATTGTGGAATTATGCTATTTAGTCCTACTATTTATCCCATCGCTGGGGGGAGAGGAATGGATTCATACCTTGCACAAAAGTATTTTTCCGTAACAGAATGTACCAAATTCGACTAGAATTCGAACTCGGCTCTCTTACTTCTCTTACACCATTCGCGCATCAACGCCCCGGAAAGAAGACTCCATTAATCCTGGAAAGAACGAAAACTGGCTTTGAGAAAATTATTTTCCTTAAAAATTATTTTATCAGAAAGATTGGAAAATATAAAAATTGGAAACGGCGTTAGTGCTGGCTTCCTTATAAGGAAAGAGTTAATATTGAAATTAGCATTACCTTTAGAGATGAGGGGAGCGGGTATTTAATCCTACCCACATGTGGCGGTATATGGCCCAAAGCCGGTTTAAAGTGGTGATGCCAAGTGCGTGCACATGGGTTTAGTCCCCAAATTACCCGATCCCCGCAACCAACGTTGCGCTGGTGTCGATATTCAACCGACACTACACCTTTGGCGCAATAAGGAGGTGCAGCTGCAAGACCAGACATCCATCATTTATTTGTTGTGTTATGCCCGAAGAAAGAAACAACTGATTATAAGCATGTTTATTTAGCTGCATATCAACATCTTCATGGGTTATTTAATGCCGAAATTTAACTTTCTTGGGTGTAATTACAGTTAACGGGTTAGTTTTCAAAATGATGATGTGCTGTGAAATACGAATCCGTATCTTTTTGTTAACGGGAAAAGAAAGAAGACTCTGAATAATAAATAATAAAACTCTATAATGAAATCCGTATTACGAGCCTTTGTCTAACTCAGATTTATTCGCATTTATTATGTATTTCTATCAATCCATTTTTCAGAAAATTCTTGCTCTTCGACTGGATTTTAATCCAATGAATACTTAATAAAACTTCATTTTTTTTCTTCAGAGTTACTATTAGTTTAAAAATATTTTTCCTCAGACTTACATCTACATTGCAGAAGGCAGGGGAATAGGACATAAACAAGGCTACGCTCGGAGGAGTTTCGAAGAACTCTTCAAATTCCTCAAGACCCCAAATCTCGAGTTATGGTCTTAAATGACATCGTCAAATTGTGACTTTCAAATAGACGTCCTTCCTGGCATAAGACTCGTTCAGAAACATCTTAACTATCAGTAGCTATACAACTGCTTTATTGGTTCACTTATTAAAATGGCTTCGGGTTGATGAAGGTCTTAGGAAGTATCATATTTCTTCGAATCCGTTGTATTGGCACTACATAATCGCAAAGTACTGTACCAAATAACACAAAGCCCGTCACCTGAGGATTTTCCACAATAGAAACTGCCAAAAAAATATATCACGTATAACAAAATGTGTTGTGGTCCTCCCTCTAATGAGTCTATGTTGAACTCTTCCGCCTACTATAAAATTAGTAGGAGAGAAGGCCTTGGCATAACAATCGCACAGATTGTTCAACTTTCACACTCTTTGCCTCGGCAGAGAGGAACTCGGACGAAGCTTTGCCGCAGAGCAAAGTTTCGTCCGGGGAGGTAGACAGTCCCTGAACCCGTCCGGCGGGTACGAAGGGAATATTTTTGGCTGAGCCAACGTGCTCTGAGAAACCCACGTAAAAGTCGGCCTTGTGCCACATACATTCCTTGTGGGCGGACTGTTAAGTATAACAGTCGCATAGATTGTTGATCTGTCGAATTCTCTGCTTTGAGCATAGAGGAACATGGACTAGGCTTTGCCGAAGGGCAAAGTTTCGTCCGCGGAGGTAGACAGACCCTGATCCCGTTTATACGGGTTCTAATGGAAATTTTTTGGCCTAGCCTACGGGGTCGGAGAACATAAGATAAACTCGGCCTTGTGCCACATACATCCCTCATGGTGGGGGTGCTGTTAAATATAACAGTCGCATAGATTGTTCAACTATCAAACGCTCTTGTCAAACTCTCTTCCGAGGCAGAGAGGAACTCGGACGAGGCTTTGCCGAGGGGCAAAGTTTCGTCCTGGGCGGTAGACAGGCCTTGAACCCGTTTATACGGTTTCTAATGGAATATTTTTGAGAAGCACGGTAAACTCGGCCTTGTGTCACATACATTCCTCTTGGGGGTGGCTGTTAAATATTAACATTCGAATAGATTGAACGCTGTGTCAACCGACGCACACTCACTAGTCATGTAATAATCTTCTGTTGCCCTTACTGTTTAATATATGATATATCTGCAACACTTGTTTTGTTATTTCTTTAACCATTTACTTGGTCACATCCTCTTTTTCGATTGACCCAGAGTTCAGTCTATTCGACTGTTCCCCCAAGGACTTCTCTCCTGCTAATCATATAGTAGGCGGAAGAGTCCAACATAGACTCTTAAGAAGGAAGGAAACAGCAACACTTTTTGTTATACGTGATATCTTTTTTTGGCAGTTTCTATTGTTGAAAATCCTCCAGCATAGAGGGATGACACGACAACAAAAGAAAACATTAACAATACGGATAATGGTGGACACATTGTTTTTCTTTTTTATCGATCTCGGTTGTCCTATTAAAGACATATATTTTAATTACATGCGTTTATTTTTTCTTCTTTTTTTACTCTAATTATAAAATATATATGTATATCTCAAAATATATCTACATTATAGTTTAAGTTATAAACAATTTCCATATTTGTGGACCAATTGCAATGACGAGTCTATCAATCTAACTAGGAAAAGTACATAACAGGTTAGTTTTTAGCATTTCACCCCAAGCAAGCCAGGAGCGTCACTAATATGAAAGGGGATACAGAGAGTGTAAGTAAAGGAAAAATGGGTATAACGGGGGTTGAGTAATGAATAAAAAGAAGAACAGGAATCGAAGCAACAGAAGATGACATTACATTAAAATTTTTGAAGATTATAGTTCTCAGGAAAACAAGTAAGAGGAAGGGAGTTCCACTGTCTGGAAGTGCAAAAGAAGAACCTGTTGGAGTAGAAGAGGCGGTTACATTTAACCGTTTCAACAGTAAAACGGATAGATAGATAGATAGATAGATAGATAGATAGATAGATTTTGATATTGAACAGAATTACATAAATAGATAGATAGGTTTTGATATTGAACAGAATTACATAAATAGATACATAGATAGAATTTGAACAGAATTATAGATAGATAGATAGATAGATAGACAGATAAATAAATATTGAACAGAATTATAGATAGATAGATATTGAACAGAATTATATATATATATATATATATATATATATATATATAGATAGATAGATAGATAGATAGATAGATAGATAGATAGATATTACACAAACCGAAATGGGTGTATAGGTACGAACAGAGATAGATAGATAGATAGATAGATAGATATATAGATAGATAGATAGATAGATATTAGGTTAGTGCAAAAATAATGTCGTTTTCTCACATATTAACATATGTGAGAAAACGACATTTTTGCACCAACCTTATTGATAATTACACAGAGTGAAATGACGATATAAGTAGATAGATATTCCACAGACCGGAATAAGATAGATAGATAGATAGATAGATAGATAGATAGAAAGTATAGAATATAATTTAATAAAACCAAATCATTGTTTCAGAAGTGTTAGAAGAGTTAAAAAATAAACATTCTCTTTCGAATACTTCATAATTTAAGATCGTCTTATTCCAGCCTTCCAACCAACCCCCCCGTACGATGCATTGTTTTTCCTTAAAAACTTTCTTTTCCAAAAATTAGTCTTTATAATCAAATTTCTATCATTTCTAACGATAATCGAATCTACAACATTTATTAGACCCAAAAATCTTCCATTCTTTAAAAAGCAAAGTACAAAAAAATTCATCCTTAGACACAAATTCTGTTCAATTCCGACACACACTTCAGTCGAAGTAGTCGATCTATTGATAAAATAATCAAGTTCAAATCCTTGTAAACAGTAGACGTTTCTTTTGTTAACTATCGTACAAAGGACATTTTTCCTTTGAATAAAAGAAGAAATATTGTCTCTCTCTCTCTCTCTCTTTGTATCTCTTTCTTTCTCTCTTTTTCCTTCTCTTTCTTTCTCCTTCTCTCTCTCTCTCTCTCTCTTTGTATCTCTTTCTTTCTCTCTTTTTCCTTCTCTTTCTTTCTCCTTCTCTCTCTCTTTCTCCTTCTCTCTCTTTCCCTTTCTCTCTCTCTCTTTCTTTCTCCTTCTCTCTCTTTCCCTTTCTCTCTCTCTCTTTCCCCTTCTCTTTCTCTCTTTACCTATATTTCGCTTTATGTTTCTCTTTCTCAACCTGACATCCGCATTCCTTTCCGATTCCATTGATAAAAAGGTAGTGTCATTTAAACACATTTAACAAAAATCGGCTACATTGTGGAACAGACTCCCGAGAGGATCCTTTCCTTATCTCCAAATTCTTTACCTCTCCAAGTGGTGGATTATTGATCCTACATATCTACATGATATGCATTTAATTCTTCCTCTTTCGTCCATGCAGCAACCTCATTAAGTAATCCTCTTGGGACTTGTATTGTGGTTGAATTTTTAGTAAAAACATAAATAAAAGCGTAGCTAGGCTCAACTTTCACATGATAGATAGATAGATAGATAGATAGATAGATAGATAGATAGATTGATTTTTCTATATATCATACCTGTGATCACTAATGGGTATATCCCAATCCTCATAAATACTATTTTAAGTTGGGGTTGTATGCTAAGTAGTCCACCACTAGCAGTGGTTTACCTACTTCACGCCGCTGGCGAGTATTGTATTTTGTTGATGTTGTAACGATTTCATTTACAGCTTCAATTTTGGTTATTCCTCATTCAGTAACCCTTTCTACAATAGATAGATAGATAGATAGATAGATAGATAGATAGATAGATAGATAGATAGATAGATATTGAACAGAATTAGATAATTAGTTAGATCTTACACAGACCGATATGGATATATAGATAAGAAGAGATCACTTCTCAAAACGGAATAGTGCATTATTTATGGCAGGAGACTTTAAGCAGTTTTATCTCCCCATATTCCTTTCTTTCTTTCTTTCTTTCTTTCTCACTGAAAGCAAGTAGCGTATCTGCTATGTATCTTCCCAAAAAAATGAATAGCCCATTATTTATGAGATAATGGCAAGAGACGTTAAATATTTCTATCTTCCAATCTTAAGTTTTTTCTTTTCTTTTTTTGTTCTTTCATTTTCTCAGTGAAACCAAGAAGGGTATCTGATGTGTGTTTACTGTCTTTCCACACGACTAAAACGGAATAGTCCATCATTCATTAGATATTGGCAGGAGACGTTAAACACTTCTATCTTCCCATTTTCTTTCTTTCATTTTCTCAGTGAAACCAAGTAGCGTCTCTGATGTGTCTTTTCTGTCTTTCCACACAATCAAAACTGAATAATCAATTATGTTTTTAGGTATTAGCAGGAGCCATTAAACTCTTTTATCTTTCAATCTTTCTTTCTTACTTTCTTTTTTTTTTCTTTCATTTTTTTCAAATAAACCAAGTAGCGTCTCTGTTATGTCTTTTCCGTTTTTCCACATGAGCAAAACAGTATAGTCCTTTCTTTATGAAATATTGGTAGGGCGTAACCGCCATACTAATTAAGGAAGGGACAAGCAGCTTCAAATACGATATTACAGCACAAACACTTTTCAAAAAACACTTAATATATTATAAAGAGACATATTTTCGATGAAAAAAAACAAAACAAATGATGCCAAAAAGAAAAATATTGCATTAATTTTATGATAAAAATATGAAAAATTATACAGTGGTCTAAAATTCTTCGTAAATGCACAAAAAAAAAACTGTACAAGGCACATTTACAGAAATATATATATATATATATATATTTAGTTGGATTGATATGACTTTGTGACCATGGGTTTCACGCTTTTGCGATCGTCAGACAAACTGATTAATTATTTTAAATTTTGGATTTATGTAGGTTTGCGTGTATCGGTGTTATTATGGAGGTGGGGGAAAAGGTTGCCATGATGTCACTGATGCTAACTCAAGCATACATGCATGCCCCGTACACACACTGAGGTACGCATGCACACATATATACCTGCTCGCCCACCGGAACTCACACAAACATAAACACATGTGAACAGTATGGGTCTTGACATATATATATATGTGTATATGTGGGCTGTTGTGTACATACGCACGCATTTTTTGATTGCTGAATTTCAATAATGTGATGTGTAGCCAATAATTCTCTTGAATGAAGCGATGTCATCACGCAGACCGTTTTTCTATTTGTTGCTGAATAATATGTTCTCGCACGCACGTTTATACGTATGATGGGGTCTGTGTAAAACTATGATTTTTTAAGGCTGTTTTGTTATTATTTTAAAGCCGGCTATTGGCTTGTTTTTGGTGATTGTGCTTTCTAATAAGTACCGTGGATATAATATACAAATAATATATATAATATATTGCACACACACACACACACACACATATACATATATATATATATACATATATATATATACATACATACACTTTTCATATATATATATATATATATATATATATATATATATATATATATATATATATATATATATATGCGTAAAGAAATTGCGTTCTAACCTTTGAAGTGAACACTACTTTTTTATTAAATTGACCTGAAAAATAAAAAGTTAAAGCCGACATGTCACGTGTTTATTTTAGTTTTCTGCGCAAATAACAACTAAATATTTTTGCAATCGTGACTATTAGATTACTTTACCTGCGATTTGTAAGAAAGATGTCAACGGGGCTTCAGACGATCTCCATGTATGGAATGAAATCATTGCCTACGACAGAAAATTATGTCTGTGCTTCTGTACGTTTTTTCTTTATGCACTGATTGTGCCAAATAGACTAATCTTTAATCTAGGCTGGTACATGGATGTAAATTTGGAGCACTTGGGGAAAAATCGAAATCAACTTTTAAAGCCACATTTAAAGACTAGCTAATCTTACAAAACACTCTTGCCCATGTCTTTTGAACAGGACTTGTTTCCCGTTTAGGTCTGTGTTTCCAATTCTCTCTAAAATGTTCTCGTTCTTTTTTACAAGACCCTTACATCTTAGCGGCATTTTTGCAATGTTTCGGGTGAATTGATTAAAAAGGAAATACTAGAAAAAGACAAAGTATTTCGAAACACCGTATTAAATTAATAAAAAAAGTGTGATAGTATTAAGCCCCAGTCTTACACACTACAATAGTAGTAACCATATCAAAAAGCCGTGTTAAGTGAAATCACTAACCGTACGAAAAACCTTTAAGTCCTGTTCTGTTGCTAAGCCCAGACATCAGGTTCGCTCGCAGATTGCAGCTTCATCCAATCGATCTCTTGTGATTTAATACAAGGTAAATAATTCTTTGGTCGGTTCGTTACCCTTGAAATAAAACGATGAGATGATAGTTAATTTTGGAGAAGATGGAGAAGAGACTTTAAGCAACAAAAATGTGTTTCTACAGAAGGATGCTGAGGACACCATGGACCGGATATGTGAACAATGACGAGGTTTTAGAGAAAATGGAAACGTATAATTAACATCAGGAAGATGCCATTTCTAGGGTATATCATGAGGAGAGAGGTATTGAAAAATCTGATACTCATAAGAAAGTTTGAAGGCAATGAAGAGGCCGAGGAAAACAACGCATGGATGGGTGATCCTGTGTGAAGAAACAGATGGAGGGGTTTAAGAGAAAAAATAGTAAGAGCAACAAAGGACTGAACATTCTCGAGAGCCATAATCGTAAGTCCTGAAGGGTTATGGTACATGAAGAAGAAATTTTGTCGAAATTTCACAGATGACGATGTCATTTTTATATCCATTAGCTATTTTGATAAGCTTACTCACACTCGTCGATCGATTAATGCGTTTTCAATTAGTTGATATACTAACATTCGATTAGTTCATATATAATACTCGATTAGTACGGTAAAACACTCTAGCTGAGCCATTCATAATTGAAAATTTATTTTTTATAGTTACTGATTAATTAAAAAATTTTCTAAATTTTAAAAATGGAAAATGGATAACTATTTCAAGTATTAAAATTATTGCAATTATTTCAACTATGTCAAGTATTACGGCATCAAAGTAATTTCAGTTGTTTTCAAAAATCGACTGTTATAAATAGATAAATTTTATAAGCTGATAATAAAAATACATACCAGAATGTTTGTCTATAAGTGTAACCCGGATATAAGAGATCCGGATATGAGAAACCCGGATATAAGAGAGATTGACGCTGTTATGGAGTGATTTCACAGTGGAGGCTTGTATTTGTACTAAGTCGGTCCTAAAATAGGTTCGACGTACAAAATGTTAGGAAATTCATATAATAGGTGTGACGTAGAGTAATCTAGTTGTGGTCGCGGATAGTTTAGTATCCGACTAACGGTCGTCCGGCATCGACTGAGCGACTAACTCACTGAGCGACAGTATTTAGTCATCCCACCACGTGCGCATCATGCGGCACAAGGTCGGTTTAACGTGGGATCTCCGAGCCCGTGGGCTCGGCCAAAAATATGTCCACTGAACCCGTATAAACGGGTTCAGAGTCGGTTTATCTACCCGAAAGAGACTCCGCCCTTCGGCGTAGCCTCGTTCGGGTCCCTCCTCGCCCGAAGGCAGAGAGTTCAACCGATCAGTCGATCAGCCGGTCAGCCCGACTGACTCACTGAGCGGCTCCGCGTTACTCTTACTACCCCTACTTATTATAGGTGGGATAGTCTATTAACTATAGCATAGGTGTGTTCCACTATAACAGACGCCATATTTATTACACCGTTTCGGCCGTTGTACGCTCCGGCCTGCTTCAGGTGGTTGGAATGTCGAACTGAACCCTTTTTTTCGCTCACTGGAGTAGACTGTTCTAGTTCCACGTGCCATGTTTAATAGGTGTCAGTTATCAGGTATCTCCTTTTATTTCCCCTCTCCAAGTTCACCACCGCCTTAACCGGGTATTGAACTCAAGCACACATGGCACAGTGGATAAAGCAGTTAGTTAGATCCAATGTGAAGACCCATAGAGTATTAGTTCGACATCAATTACTAACAGCAACAACAATTCAAATTGGATAGCACATGTAACATGAACAGGAAATAAAGACATATTCAAGAAGATGGATTTCCACAGGACTTCAAATAAAAGGTTAGGAAAGAAACTGCTATCAGTAATGAAAACAGGGATAACTACTACTGGACAAAGGCAACCTATTTTCCTTAAAAAATATTTTTAAAAATAAGATTTTATAAATTCCAATCGTCAGTAGTATATCATATTTAGGTAATGAATGTCAAATGTTTCCCGAGAAAAAAAAGGCTAACATTGAGATTACCATTAGTTTAAAAATGACGTTTTCAATTTCTCTTCAGACAACGTCGACCATCTTGTCTTCTTCAATTTAGTTCTTTGTCAGATTTCCCGGTATGTTGTAAACGCAGACCCACCATCTTTAAAATGATTAGGAGAATGTTGGTAAACAAGGTAATCAGGGGAAAACAAGAAAGTGAAGTGCCAAGGTTTATCTAATGTATTGAACATTTTTCCCCATTGTTTTGACATTCTTCAAGGAAACTTCAAAACTCAGGCTTCTCCAAACTTTAAATATTGTTAAGCTGTACGCCAATATCCCTTGAAACTAAATTCCGGCTTTAATTAACGACAATGGCCCGAACGTAAAAGTAGTTTGTTTGTTTTTTTTTTCTCAGGAAATAATTCTTCTAGATTAGCATTCATTAGCCTTTCCTCAAGCCACGGCATTACTCAACATCGACCAATATTGATTTTCTTCGATTTAGAAGAGAGCATTTTTGATAATATTGATCCCTCACTTTTAAAGATTTATTGGATGCCAGTGTTATTGACAAATATCAACTTTGAAACAATATCATGGATACCCGCTTATTTTCTTATAATTTTCTGAATATTTTGAACGTTAAAAAAATGCTGTTAACATACTTCTGGAATATTTATTCCGGAGCACTTGCGCAAAAGTTGGGAGATAAATATGTTGACTCCCGAAAGGATACGAACCTGCGTCCCATAATTGAAGCCGTCATTAGGCCCTGAAGAACATCAAACAAAACCCCAATATTGTTTCAGCAATAAATTAAAATATATAAGTTTAATAAGTGAAAAACCTATTCTTAACAACTGTCCTTTCGTTAGGACACGAAAATGACCAGCACTGTAGAGGGTGCGATTAGTAAATAGTCGTCATTTTATATTTTTAATTTCGCGCATGCGCGTTGTTTTTTATTTATTTATTTTTTTATTTTGTTGACTGTACAGTATAGTAGCGTTTGTTGAACACTGCCCGTGATAAAAAGCGCACCATGCATATTTCACTCTGACAGAAATTTGGAAAAAACATACTGTGATAGTTGGCATTCCCGCGGGGACGCTCCAATACGTATATTTTAGAGTATTTAGGTGTCTGTCTGAGGACAGTGCCCGGGATTCGGAAAGAGTTGATTGAGTGTAATGGTTTTTACCAAAGTGTTTAGAATGATCTAAAAACCTTCGTAAACATCATTACACTCCTTCATTCACTAGTGATATCGACGTTATGCCTCTACCTTCATCTTGCCATACAGACTCGTACTCAATACGGAGACCTGCATAAAATCCCCTGTGGAGGTAAACCTTCCTTAAGTCAAGAGGGTGGCAGCTGGAAGACCGTATCTCTGGAAACAGGACACTGCTCCATGTCACACAAGCAGAACCCATTCATGGCTGTCAGACAATTTCTGCGACGGCATCACCCCTTACAGTTGGCCACCTAACTCCCCAGACTACAATTCCCTTGATAATTATGTACCGGTCGCAGTTGAGCGAGCGAAAAGTAAATGAATTTAGCGGGTTTGGGTGTTTTCCTTACTCCCTCAATTAATGACTCAGCAATTAGCGAGATGGCCATAATTATCTCCTTATAGAAACTTCTGGGTTTGAATTGGCTGGTATTTCAAGATTCATTTCAAACACCTCACCTCTCTCCGTCACAGACGAGTAGGCGGAAAAAAATTATCTACCAGAGGTAATAAAATTTTTAAAAAATACTGCATTATGTCATTTAATAATTCAAAAATAATTTTCTGGGGAATTTGATTTTCAATTAAAAAAAAATGCCAGTACGGCTTTGTTGCATTGGCCTGAAAATACTATTTACATTCTTCGGACTTTTGTCCTCATTATTATCTTGTAGGATTTGTACCTTCATAGTCACCATTCTGAATCCTCTGCACTATCCTTAGAAATGTTTGCATTGAAGCTTCCGGCGCAAATGCCAAGTAGTACAGTGTTTCCAAATTTCTGGCGGATTTAATTGCATCCTGGTGATTTTCTCCTCGCAGATGGTGCCCAACTGACCCTATTATATTCTGCAATTGACATATTCAAAAACAAACAATGCGCGTGCGCGAAATTTAAAAAAATACTGTAGCGACAATTTATCAATCGCACACTTTAAATCTTACTGTATTTGAAATGCATCAAATTTATAAGTATAAAGCAATGTAACTATTTTAAATATGCGAACAGTCTTTTTTTTTTCTCATTTTGATTACTTAGCCTAAAATTCTCTTCGAAAATCAAACTGTCTTTGGACGTAAAAACAATCAGCTGATTCACAACACCCTCCTTACTGAAGGCGGCGGCATTCTCGTCTGACCAAAACAAAACTGCTTCCATTTAATCACCACAAAGAAGCTTTTCTGTCTGCCACCAGAATAGCTGATGCTAAACACCAGGAGAGCATAACTACCCTTTCTGTAGCTCAAGTTTCCCACTAACTTGAAGATGGATGACAATATCGTGTCAATTGCTACGTCTACTGTGAGAAATCTTTTCACGACAGAATCTATCTTGCAAATTTACAAATCTGCCATTCGTCCGTGCATTGAATACTGTTGCCATATCTGGTCTGGGACTCCTGCTGAATATCTCGCGATTCTTGACAAATTCCAAAGAAGGGTCTGCAATGTAATCGATACTGACATGTCATCTTGACTTCAGTCACTTCTCACCAACATGATGTGGCTTCTCTCTGTCTTTTCTATAAATATATTTATAGCATGTTCCCGGATAAACTTTTTTTTCCTAGGTGTCATGACTACACCAATGTAAGCATGCTATTAGATTGGCATCTACGTCCCACCAGATATATTATTGAAATAACTAAATGCAACCACCACTTCTTCTCCAAGAGTTTATTTTATCACACTCCTTTCCGTTCCGTTGCTTCTCTGATAACTACAACTTCACAAAATCTAAATTCAACATCAGGCACCATCTTCTGTCTTCTTGGTTCCCGTTATTTCCATAGAAATTGCTACAACGAGCTTTTTTTTTTACTTGGTGTCCCGATTACATGAATTTAAGTGTGCTACTAGATTGGCCGTTAGATCTCACCGTTTTACTGTAGCACTCGCTAAATGCAACCGCCATTTCTACTCTGTTTCTTTTCTTGAACTTCGCAGCTGTGAAATTCCCTTTCGATTTATTGATTCCCTGATAACTACAATCTTCAAAGAATTACATGCAACGTCAATGGCAATATTCAGTCTTCTTCAACCCTGTTTTATTTCGTAGCCTTTCCTCAATCCACTCTCCTTTCTGTTTTCTTATTCTCTTTCAATTTCGCTCACTGTGTTCCAGTGGCACAGTCACCTTGCTTGTGAAACGATTAAAAAAATGGAAAACAACGAAATGAAGTCAGTTAAATTTACAGATCTCCTGTCACAGGCACTTTTCGTTAGAAAAAAAATCACCATGCTCCAAATCTATAGCTTACTTTGAAGTTTCCAAATGAAATCCGTTCCTTGATTATCAGTCTTTACAAAAGAAATTCAATGAACAAGTCAGACCTTACAACAATATATCCTCTATCAACAAATCTACCAATAGGCTTGTATGGCAAAAGATTTTTAGTTGGCTCGTCCGACGACACGCAGTAACGACAGGTAATCTGTATTCAGTCATATAAATGGACTCACTCACCTTTCATATAAATAATAACAGGTTTTGTGTTGAAACAAGAGCCACCAGCCGCACAGCTCTCTTGGATCGAGATCAAAGATTTCTTCAGTGACGCGTACTGATGAGAATTGCAGCGGGAATCCGACGTTTGATCTTCCAGAGAAAATGAATTTGGCGCTGGAGTGTGAGCGGCATAAAAGAACACGTTCTCCTCTTTAAGTTTTGATGCAATAAACTGCGCCGAAAGGCTTCAACGAAATTTGGGCATAACAGATTCGTCAATGTCATGAGAATTATCGAAAAGTAAAACTTTACTAATTTATTGCAAAGCACTTTTACAGAAAAAAAAAATTCTAAGAGCAGACACTTCGTTTCAAAAAATTCACTCAAACCTGGTATAACAGCAAAATTGTCCAAATCGTGTAAAAGCATGGAATAATTGTCATTCTCACAAAATGTGTAATATCTATAAAAAAAAAAAAAAACACTAAACTAATTGGACCCTAAGTTGTGCAATAAGAATATATAATTACTCTCAAAGATTAACAGAAGATTCGTGATGAAATCGCTTATTAACGAAAATGAAATGTTCGTCGTTAATTAATCATAGCCAAGGATCGGAAGCTCATGAAGAATTGAAATTCAATACAAACAGACACACACACACACACATATATATATATAAGAAACCACGTGGCCATATATATATATATATGGTCGATTTGCAAGGAAGGAAACTTACAGATGTTATCGGACTAGAGGGGTTGATCCCAGCGTGCGGCACATTTGGAAAGTGCATAAAAACATACCACCGGTTGCCCCAAACCTGGTGAGTGAAATTGAGTAGACGAACCCTTGAGGGCCGTCGATAGCTGTGGTAGCACTAAGTCACAAGTCATCATGGCCGACTGGCCGAGGCCTTAAGCGGGCTTGACTTGTTCAAATCGTTGATTACGCTAGATTACAGAAACTCTAACTAAGATCTGTCCAGCATGGTCGCAGTTTAAACCACAGGTATGCTAAGCAAAACTCGGCAATAAAGATTGGCTAGCCTCCCTAGTAGACGGGTATCCTCGAATACTAGTTTCCAGCTATATATATATATATATATATATATATATATATATATATATATATATATAAGCAGAGTAACCTTTCTTTGCCAGTCAGTCGTTTTGAATGAAACATGTATAAAAGAGGAATTGCTACTCAAATACATAATTATTAAATTCCATGACCCCCCAGCTCATGAGTTGTTTTTAATGAAACTTATATATATATATATATATATATATAATATTCCATCCTCATTTTTCTAACATTCAAAATGATCTTCGCCCTCTCTAACCTAGGTTTATGTCCTGTCGTAATATGTTACCTCATACATTTAATCTGCTATTTCATTTTCAAATATTTTATCACTGCTCTTTCAACTGTAATAGATGAAACTGCTCCCCCACGTGCCAAACGTCTTATGGATCTTTTTTAATTGATCTCTTTAGCTTTAAGTTCAAATGATGATCCCTCTTGCTGTTGTGATCTGATCCAGTTTTCCTCTCTACCGTCCACTCTTTTATAAACTTATTCAACGTTCTCTTGATGGTTCTTGAATGGAATTTGAAGATAGCAGCCAGAATATGAATGTTGGTAGCATTACTGAAGGTCTGAAATAATTTTTCTCTCACCATTTTAACCTCTGCTATTTCTAACTGAATAACACAAAATGTTTTTCAGAGATTCTTAAGAGAAATGGTGACAAGATGGCTAATGTCTTATTTGAAAACCTGGAAAAAATAAACTCAATTAGTGTAGTGTTTTCTTTATATTAAACATTTTGTGGGATGGACATTTATGCATTTACACGATTTGGACAATTTTGCAATTACACACACACACACACACACACACACACACATATATATATATATATATATATATATATATGTGTGTGTGTGTGTGTATGTGTGTGTGTGTGTGTTTGTGGCTGTGTGTGTGTTTGAGTCTGTGTCTTGGTAAGAAGCAAGTATATTTTGTTTTAACCTGAATAAATCGTTCACTCTCCAGTATATTACAGTCGCCTGATGAGATACATTGATACGCATCGAAAAACAACTGCAACTGTGTAGCGATTTTGACATGTTTTCTATGTAATATCCTAAAATAATATATATATATATATATATATATATATATATATTGTTGTACAGTAGCTAACATCCCTGCAGCATATATATATATATTTCAATTTTATGTCTACTAGTTGGCCTGGCTAATAGCCTTAAATAGTCTCCGATTAAGAACTTCAACAGTTGATTAAAAAGTTGATACTAAGTTGATTAGATTAGATTAGTATTCGGACTGATCTTACTTCGTTTGGCTATACAGCATTTGACCCTCCTCTATTCCTTGTAAGTTGTCTTGTTAATTGTTTTGTAACTTACTCTTCTGTGTTTTTGTATGCATCCGTTAACGTCAGATACTGGTAATAGTATAAATATATTAAGCACGCATTCTTCTCCGTGTATCATTCACCTCGACGATACAGCATATATATATATATATATATGCGTATTTAGGCATCAAAAGCAATTATTAATTAAAACAAAACTGTATGTTTGTGTTGATTAATTTTACTAATTGACTTTTTTCTATTATGAATAATGCTTCTTACACAAGGCGGACATTCCGTCAGAAATTGTCCTAAGTTCATTTTAGAAAGTATTTTAAAAGTATAAGAAGCTGTGACCAATATGTCTTGTTCTTTTCATTCGAAATGAACTTGGAACAATTTGAGAAATATGATTTTAAATGAAATATAGATTCAGTAATGATTATACAATTTCGGTATCGTTAAAATACGTTTTTCCTCAGTTGCCACTTTTTGGTCGAAAAACTATTACTTATGTATTCATATTATACAACTGAATGTACAATCTGCCGTAAGACTTCAATTCTGACGAATATCAAGTCCTTTTCGTGTCAATATATTTCTATATTAAATAAACATTATTGTACTGTTGTGCCATCAATGCTTGATTTAATACGAAATATCTATCAATATTTTATTTTCAATGTATTCCTACAACAAAGACTTTGAATGGCTAATATAATATAGATATATAGATAGATCAAAATAGACAAATATACACAATACGTGACTGAGATAGATAGACAGAGAGAGAGATTAATCTAAATAGAATGATATAGATGAGACGTGACTGCGATAGATAGATAGATAGATAGATAGATCTAAATAGACTGATGTACATAAGACGTGAATGAGATAGATAGAGAGAGAGAGAGAGATTGATCTAAATAGACTGATATAGATGAGACGTGACTGCGATAGATAGATAGATAGATCTAAATAGACTGATGTACATAAGACGTGAATGAGATAGATAGATAGATAGATAGATAGATAGATAGATAGATAGATAGAAAGAGATAGAGAGAGAGAGAAAGATTGATCAAAATAGATTGATATGGATGAGACGTTACTGCGATAGATAGATAGATAGGTCTAAATAGACTGATGTACATAAGACGTGAATGAGATAGATAAATAGATAGATAGATTGAGAGAGAGAGAGAGAGAGATCTAAATAGACTGATATAGATGAGACATGACTGAGATAGATAGATAGATAGATAGATAGATAGATAGATAGATAGATAGATATACATGACATGACTGAGATAGATTGATACATAGATAGATATAGAGGATTAGATAGAAAGATTGATAGATCTAAATAGACTGATTTACATAGGACGGGACGCAAATAGATATTTGGTTGGTGCAAAAAAATGTCGTTTTCTCACATATGTTACTATGTTACTTATTTTTGCACCAACCTAATAGATAGAGCGAGAGAGCGAAAGAGAAAGATTGATCTAAATAGAATGATATGAATGAGACGTGACTGAGATAGATAGACAAAGAGAGAGAGAGAGAGAGAGAAAGAGAGAGATTCATCTAAATAGACTGATATAGAAGAGACGTGACTGCGGTAGATAGATAGATAGATAGATAGATAGATAGATAGATATACTCAGATAGCTGAGCCGAGACTTAGATAAATGGAAAAAGACTAAGAAAATTAGACCCTCGTAAAATATATGGATTTTTGTGACATATATATAACCATCGCTTACCATGAATTTCGAAGTAGTGCTCTCATTAATTATTAACTAGGTTCGACTTTGCTTAACCTGATTGATCGAACACAATGCAGTGCCTACGTATACGGTAGCTGTCGACTCATTAAATGCATATGACAATCACTGACATGTATTAACTGTCATGAATGCGACAATGGCTCTTGAAAGTGGTTAGCGATTTCCAAAATTTATGCAATGATAACCGTGGCAACAATTGTTCGAGGCGCCTGCGTCTGTGGCTTCTGGGTTCGCTGGTTTTGTATTTTCAAGTGCCTGGTCAGTCCAGATCGACTGGAGAACTACTTCTCTCTGTATGTGCAGGTAAGACTGTTTGTTAACCGGGCAAACGGTAGTTACAGCTGAGTCTCACTGTCTGACGTTACATGTGATTAACGATGCCTACTTGGGATAAACAGATGCAATTGCATTCGGAAAACGCAAACTGTGGGGTATTTTTTCTTGCCAATGGCTAGTCCCCTTCTGTCCATCCCCTTTTTAGTTGCCTTTGAAATTTTGGATTTTCGCCTTATTTTCGTTCACCACTGCTGCGGCTTGGTATTGAACTCACAACGTGTTTATCCATTGAGTCATGTGTCCTTGAGGACATCTGTGTGTGAATTTTTGCGACATATAAACCTAATATTTCAGCAACCGTTTTTTACCAGTGCTCATAACACAATTTTTTCTTCTTATTATTGCATTTTTTTTTTTTACCAGATCTTATCTTTATCTTGCATTAATTTTTAGTTAGATCCAATGACTAGAGCCAAAGAGTTGTGAGTTCAATACCTGGCCACAGCAGAGATGAACCAAAACATGAAGAGTTGAGTTAAAGAGAAATAACTTAGACATCTGGAAGAGGCATGGTACGTGGAACAAGAACAATATACACCCCGGTGGACGAAATAAAGGGTTCGGTTCAAAATTCCAATCACCTGAAGAAGGCCGGAGAGTACAACGGCCGAAACGTTGGGAATATGGCAATGAAGAGGAGGATATCAGTCTGCAAGAGATGTGAACAGTAGATGTGTAAATTTGAAGGATGGACTCAGACGAGAATAATTTCCTGGTGCGCCAGAGATAACCAACTTTCTTTGCGGTAGATGAAGCTATTGATTCAATGTAGTTGTTCCGCCACAGGTCAGTGGAAAACGTGAGACCAAGCACTCGCAGACAGACGCTGTCGTGGAGATGAGAATAAGTTTTCATACTTTCCGATTCTACATGTTTCGGTCAGCACCGTTGACTTTCCAATTTCGACCATGAATCATTCATAGCTGTTTTAATCTAGGGAAGGTTACTGAATAGAATAATCAAGCGATGGTTGGTAATGAACGATAATTCTTAGGAAAGAACAATACATATAAGATTCGCCAGAGGCGCGTAAAAGAAGTAATCAACTGCTAGAAATGAGTCAAGTGAGTTCCACTATGAATTTCCAACTGCAGGATATCTACCAACCACCCCATGCGTTCAGATGTGGCACAAATTTAGTGTGGGTTATCTAACCTGTAGGCTCGGCCAAAATTTTCCTGTAGACCCCGCATAAAACGGAGTCGGGTAGCTGTTTCCCGAGACGATACTCTGCCCCTCGACATAGGCTCGTCTCGGAAATCCTCTCTACCACCTGGCAGAGAGTTTGACCAGCAAGCTGGAGACGAATATTCAACTGCATGATATCTACTAACCGCTCCACACGGTCAGATGTGGCACAAGTTCGAATTTAATGTGGGGTATCCGAGGCCGTGGGCTCGGCCAAAAATTCATGTAGCTGTTTCCCGAGACAAGACTCTACCCTTCGACATAGCCTCTGCCCACGGACAGAGAGATTGACCATCACTGCTGGAGACGAAATTCCAACTGTAGAATATCTACAATAATCCCCACATAGCCCCGCCTGGGCATCCTCTCTACCCAGATGCAGAGAGTTTGACCAGCTCAGCTGGAGATGAAACTCCAACTCTAGACCAACATACTGTATTTACTACTGTATTTATGTGAATGGAGACATGCCTATTATCGTCCGCCGGTATGCTATAACAATACCTAAAGTGAATTCACCAAGTAATAACATAAGGCAATTTGGAAATGTAATTTTAGATTTAAACATTTCACCGATGGAATGGTTCAAATAATTCTCATCTATTTCTATATTTTTCACTCGGTGTTCTATATGGGATTCGAAGTTGGATAATATTTAGCTATTCATAAGCCATTTCCAAAGAGTACTTGTTTTTTTGTCTTACTAAATTTAAGTCTAGAATTTTAAATTTATGTATTAAACCACAAGCTAGTTTCAAATGCCACGTCGCCATGTTTTTCGCCTTCGGTTTATGAAATATTTTTAATCTGTTTGTTCTTAAATTTAATTAAATTTTATTTCTACAATTTTGTTTAGTATATTTTAATTTATTTTTTGCAACCTGTTTCTAATATTTGTTCTCGTTTATTAAAATTGGTGGATGGACGTGTGGTATTAAGTTTTGTGAAAAATATTCGCTATGACGGGTTTTCACATTCACCCAACTACCCTTGGGAAATATCCGTCCTGGGTAATACAATAAAATACATCCGTATCCTCGGTAAGACGATAAACTACATCCGCGTACTGCGTAAGACGATAAACTACACCGCGTCCTTGGCAAGATGATAAACTACATCCGCTTCCTGGGTAAGACAATAAACTATATCCGCATCCTTGGAAAGACGATAAAATGCATCCGCGTCCTTGGCAAGATGATAAACTACATCCGCGTCCTGGGTAAGACGATAAAGTACATCCCTGTCCTTGGAAAGATGATAAACTACATCCGCATCCTGGGTAAGATGATAAACTACATCCGCGTCCTTAGCAAGATGATAAACTACATCCGCGTCTAGGGTATGATGATAAACTACATCCGCGTCCTTAGAAAGATGATATACTACATCCGTATCCTGGGTAAGACGATAAATTACATCCGCGTCCTGGTTAAGACAATCAACTACATCCAATAGCAAGGCCTCTGATCAGGTTTTGAAGAGCGAGGAAACACCTCTTAATTGCTGGTTTTCCCAGGTCCACCCGGAACCGGTGTGGGTTCCAACTATGGGCAAACAGTTAATCCCCAAACTGGGGTCAAAACATTATGAAAGTGTCAAAATAGGCTTTAATGCCAGCAATACATTTTTTGTAAAAATCTTTACCAGCAATGAATTCTGAAGAAAAATATTAACAGCAATACGCTTTTGAACGAAGAAATATCAACAATACATTTTTGGAAAAAAAAATAACTGTAGTACACTTGAAAAAAATAATAACAGCAAAAAAAATGTTGTCGGCATTTAATAACTCATTGAGGTTGATATGCCGTAAAGCAAACCTTGAGAAATATCAGAATCGACCTCTTTTCTCTCTAGCTATGGTTTAAATAGTTGGGCTGATTAAGTTGTTGACTTGAAGTGGCTCCCAGTTTAGGAGAAGGAACACTTTGATTTTGAAACCATCCTGAAAATGGATCGTCTCCGTCAGATTAACTTGCTCTAGGTACGCACAATGTTCCTATGATATCTGAACAGGGCGGTCATTGATTACGTGACACTTAAGATGTTGAATACCATTTCTATATTTTTTTTTTATATTATAAATAAGTATTCGTATGGTTTATTTTAAGTATGTACGCATGTATATTTTATCCGATTAATGGAAAGTTTATCTACGAGATAATGGAATAATAGTATAACCAATGTATAGGTTATTTGGATTTTTATTATTATAAGAGAAACATTCTCGATATGACAGAGAAAATTTATGAACGTTAGTAGTTTAAGATATGGTTATGGTGCTATTGTGTTAGGATAATTTAGAGGTCTTACATTTTATGATAGTAGATCTAATTGTTTTCTCAATATGTCATATGCATCTTTTAATTTAATTTAACCATCAACATTTCTTTTGACATGTAAATATGTATTTTTTCCAAAGATTATGTTATGGGGTCCACCACTTTGTCATATAAGTGGACTCTACCAAGTGTACCTGGACTGCTGCCGTTAAATACACAGAGTTACAGTCAGTGAGGAGTCAGTCGTAAGTCAGTAGTCGGAGAGTGAGAGAATATACGAACGGAGATAGAGTGAGGTAACCTCTTGTAGAAGTCAGTTACAAGCACGTAGACTCTAAGGAAGTCCTACTTCGAGACTGTATATATCTATCTGTATTTGCTACTAACCACGTTCCTGGACTTACTAACAGTATTACTCTTTGTATGATTGTGTAAATACATTTTATTTCTTATATTTAATTATTACGTTTGTCATTCCTTGGAGACCGAATTCCTCTCGGAATCCACAACAGAATATTAATTTTTCTGTTATTTTAGTTTCTTACATGTGATATTAATTCTACTCTTAGTACTAGAGAAGATTTATTCGTTATGTTTATTTCACGCCAGTAGTCGTTGTTATAGTAAAGTGCGCATGTGATTAGATATGCAGGTAATACAATGGGTAGCAACAAGCAAAGTGTAATCGGCGGCCCGAGTTCAAATTCCGTCCAAGATCATTTTTTATATTACTGTTCACCACATAATCTCCCCCCAAATCCACACGAAGCTCGAGGATTACTGTGTTGCACTTAATACGCGTAAAAAAGACAGATGAAGTTCATGAGGTTATGCAGAAATTATTATTGTCAACTCGACACTTGAAAAGGAGAAGATTATAGTGATTGGGAAAACATTCTACCGAAAGATGGATCTAAAAAAAATGAAAGTTTTAGATTATTACTAGCAGCATGGCCCTGCGTTGCCCGTGCTTGATTCAAAAATCGTACGACTCATACAGCAATCGCTATCACTTGACTTAGAATATTTTTGCCCTTCTTTGCCTTTAAAGGAGTGCCCTTTGCCGTGCTGATGTTGCTACATGTCTTACTTCTTGCCTATCTCACACTGCGATTTTTTTCTAATCTCTATACTAAACATTAAATCTCTTACGAAAAAAGAACTAAATAAGATGAACACAAAACGATCAGCTTTAAAAAAGGACTTGTAACTGGAAAAACCGAATGAAAAAAGAATGTTAACGACAAATACTTTTTCACACCCAACCCAGTTCTTCGGAATCAGAATCAACGTTGAGTAAGCAAGCGAATGAGCCAATTGATGTAAAGTGCTATGCAGATTTAAATTTTTCCCTCTTGTGACGAATGCAGCTATCGATTTTTTGAATGCTAGCATGCTAGTTAACATTCGTGTCAGTCAGCTGTTGACTCTCACGCTGGCCAGTAGAATCTTCCTGCCTATTCATGGCAGCCAGCTATTGGCTCTTACTCTGGGCAGTACAAAATGGCAGCAAACTACATGAAAACTGCCGTAGAAGCATGAAAAAATCGATTATTTCCACTATCGATGGGAGTTGGGAAATGCGAAGTCGGTCTTGGCCTGCTCGCTAACTTGGAGCATGTGCATGTAAATTTTGGTGCAAATCCGTCGTTACACACACACACACACACACACACACACACATCCTGCCTTTCATAGATAGAGATTATTATTATTATTATTATTATTATTACTATTATTATTATTATTCGAATAATTAACTAAGGTAGGGTTCTATGAAGAATAAGTTGTTGAATCGTAACTAAATTCAACACCTCATTCTTCATAGAACCCTAACTTAGAATCATAAGTTTAATATCCGGGTTGAATTTGTGGTGCTTTTTCCCCTTAATGCAGATAGATTCTGCCCTCCCCTTACCACTGACTAGGGCATTTCATCTGACTGAGGCGTCGATATGGTTAGGTACTGTATCTATTTGTCGACTTCTGTCAAAGATAAATAGTAAATCTCTAATTCCGCCACAAGCACAGTCCATTGACCGAGGTTGAATAAGACCGTCGTACTTTGCGTAGGCTGAAACATTATTAGAATCCACTTGGATTATTTATATATATATATATATATATATATATATATATATATATATATATATATATAATCCAAGTGGATTCTAATAATGCGCTCAATATATTTATTATAACAGAGCATATAAATTACAAAACAAAGTTTCAAATTACGTCAATTAGTGGGGATAGATCTGTTTCAGCCAACGCAAAGTACGACGGTCTTATTCAACCTCGGTCAATGGACTTTGCTATATATATATATATATATATATATATATATATATATATATAGAGAGAGAGAGAGAGAGAGAGAGAGAGCGAGAGATAGCTAGATAGATAGATAGATAGATAGATAGATAGATAGATAGATAGATAGATAGATAGAAGGAGCCAAAGTACACCGTGGGATAGAGCAAGTCTTCCTAGTTAAGCATAGAAGCGATGGATTCATGCATTTGCCAAGCGAAATGATCCTAAAAGATACAAAGGAGGTTTTTGTTTTTTCATCTAAAATATTCTCTGTTCAGAAATTTAAAGATTTCGATAAAATTTATATATTTGTATTTGTTAAAATGGAATGAATTATTCAACAGCAAACCCATGTCAAGGTTATTTTCAAAAACACGTGAAAGAATACGTTCTACGTTAACAAAGTGTTTTAAAAAATATTGCCAGATTATAAATATTTTGCATATCAAATTTCGTTCGCTGTCCCCTTGATGCAATGGGGATTATTCTAGTTTCTTTGCTTTTAATAAAATCTCTGCTTTTATGACAACTCACAGTTTCTTTCGTTTTTCCCTCTCACTCACTCTCTCCTGCAAATGAGCTATATATATATATATATATATATATATATATATATATATATATATATATATATATATATATATATGCATTGTTATACAGAAAGGTAGGCTGAAAGGGAACAAACTAGAAACGTTTAGAAATTAACATACTCGTCCTGGGTATGACGAAAAAATACATCCGCGTCCTGGGTATGACGATAAGCTACATCCAACAGCAAGCCCTCTGATTGGGAGATTTTGAGGAGCGTGGAACCACCTCTTAATTGCTGATGTTCCCAGGTCCACCCTGATCCAGGCTGGTAGCATTTGATAGGGCCACAGCTCTTGGCAAATATTAGGTTGGTGCAAAAATAATGACGTAATAATGTCGTTTTTTGACGTTAAAAATACGTCAAAAAACGACATTATTAAGTCATTATTTTTGCACCAACCTAATAACTCCCAAACTGAAATATAAACACTATGAAAGTGTAAAAATCAGTTTTAATACCAGCAATACATTTTTTTGTAAAAAATTATTACCAGCAAGGAATTTTTGAAGATAAAATATTACCAGCAATAAAAACCTTATCGGCATTAAAAAGCCCATTGAGGTTGATATGCCGTAAAACAAACCAAGCCAAATCAAACATCTCTTAGTGACTGACACAATATATATTATAAAACCTATTCATTGAGCCTTGTTACAACTAATATTGTTCTAAGTGTTCGCCAGTTTCCAAGATGTGTTGACATGACTCAATCAATTCACAATGTTTTTTTTTTCTTTTGAGGTCAATTTATTCATAGCATCCACCCGTAGATAATATTATACATTTAGAATAAAGAAAATAAAGTAGCTGTAATATTTTTAAAATTTACATAAAATTTGATGAATATAATTCGATTTACATAATAGAATCTCTTGCCAAAAAAACTGTAATTATTCTTAATGAAAAACATTTTATGAAGTAATTTGCTCTGCGTCAATTTATACAGAGAGAAAATAAAATAAAGCGTCTTTGACATTTCCAATCAAAAGGAAAATGTTGAAATTTTTGGGAAACATATCGAGGGCCTGTAAAATTTAAGTCTCATATGGCTTATTTTAATGGCAGTAGATAGATTCACATTTTGCCCGGTTTACACTCTTCCTTGGTTTATCCCTTGTTTCCTGTTTTTGATTGGATTCCCGGTACCATGTAAAGTATTCTCATTCTCTTTCACTCTCAGAAATTCATTGAATCTAGGTGGCACTGTCTCCTTGCTTGGGGTGAATTGATTAAAAAGTCAAAACAAGACATTTGGTCTGTTGCTCCTGTAATATATATATATATAAATATTACCAGCAATAAATATTTGAAGAAAAAATATTGCCAGCAATAAAAATCTTGTCGGCATTAAAAAGCCCATTGAGGTTGATATGCCGTAAACCAAACCAAACCAAACCAAACCCAACATCACTTAGTGACTGACAAAATGTGTATCTAAAACTGTTCAATGAGCTTTCTTACAACTAATATTGTTCTAAGTGTTCGCTAGTTTCTAAGATGCGTTGACATGACTGATTCAATTCACAATGTTTTTTTGTTTGTTTTGCTTTTTTTGTCTTTTCGACACGTCACTTAGAATGCCCTGTGTAAGACGATAATGTACATCCGCGTCCTGGGTAAGACGATATACTACATCCGCGTCCTGGGTAAGACGATATACTACATCCGCGTCCTGTGTAAGACGATATACTACATCCGCGTCCTGGGTAAGAAGATAAACTACATCCAACAGCAAGACCTCATATTATGAGGTTTTGAGGAGCGTAGAACCACCTCTTAATTGCTGATATTCCCAGGTCCAACCTGAGCCGGGGTGGTTGCACCTGTTAAGGCCCCAGGTATGGGAAAACAGATAACCACTAAACTGGGTTCAAAACTTGCAAAAATATGTTTTAATACCAGCTATACATTTTTGTAAAAAATTATTACCAGGAATAAATTTGTGAAGAAAATATTATTACCAGGAATAAATTTGTGAAGAATATATTATTACCAGGAATAAAATTGTGAAGAAAAAATTATTACCAGGAATAAATTTGTGAAGAAAATATTATTACCAGGAATAAATTTGTGAAGAATATATTATTACCAGGAATAAATTTGTGAAGAAAATATTATTACCAGGAATAAAATTGTGAAGAAAAAATTATTACCAGGAATAAATTTGTGAAGAAAATATTATTACCAGGAATAAATTTGTGAAGAATATATTATTACCAGGAATAAATTTGTGAAGAAAATATTATTACCAGGAATAAATTTGTGAAGAAAATATTATTACCAGGAATAAATTTGTGAAGAAAATATTATTACCAGCAAAACATTATTACCAGAAATAGGTTTTGGGGAAAAAAATATTTACCAGCAATACATTTTCGGGAAAAATATTGGCAGAAATACGTTTTGCCAAAAAAGATTAATAGCAATAGGAATCTTGTCGGCAGTAAATAACCCACTGAGGTTGATATGCCGTAAAAATACCAAACCAAGACAAAACAAACCAAATTAATATACACTTTTACGTTTTATTTAAGCTTCATCACAAACTGAAAGTTCTCGTATTTTTTTATGTTTCTATGTTCCCTGTTTTACATGGTTGAAGCTGGCCTCACGTATATCTGTCTTGTCAAGCAGCGTCCGCACGTTTAATTGATGTGTTTTTGTGCATCACAATTACAATTTTCTATTCGTTTAATAAATGAGTATGCGTGAGTATGCGTGTATCAATGTGAGTTTCTAGTGGATAATTTGTATCTCACAATAAATTATTTGGGCATACTACCGTGTTGAAGTGTGTATATAAAAACAATAAAAAAAATTCTGCTGTCGTAATACAAGAGAAACAGCCAACATTAAAAAAGTTCTTGAAAGAGTATCCTGTATTGAAGTGTACCGATACAAATACAAGAATACATACAAACACATATATATATATATATATATATATATATATATATATATATATATATGTATTAGGTTGGTGCAAAAATAATGACGTAATAATGTCGTTTTTTGACGTTAAAAGTACGTCAAAAAACGACATTATTACGTTATTATTTTTGCACCAACCTAATAGTTGGATTGATGTGTTTGTGACAGACCCACATCAATTCAAGTAAATATGTTAGCTCTATCTCTGATATTGAACGCTTTCTAATAATTACCGCGCATATAATATATGAATAATAATAGATATAATATATTGCGCACACACACACACACACACACACACACACACATATATATATATATATATATATATATATATATATATATATATATATATATATATATATATATATATATATAAATGGTGGTACTCGCTTAGAAAAAAAAATGGAAAAACTCGACTTGCAGTAGAACAACTTGGTACCCGAGGAAAAATTTGAAATAAAAAAAAGAAAGAACCAAGAACATTAAAACAAAGCAAAAACAATCTATGTAGGTTTGGATATCAATCAGCTACGAAGTTTCAGTTCATTTGATGGCCTCCGCAACATCTAAACCTGTCCCACCGAGGATCCACTAGAGCATGGAGCTAATTTAAAAAACAAAATGTCATGCAGAACAACATCAGGTGAACAGGGTTATTGTTAGAGTGCACCGACGTTCCTCTCGGCTAGGAACTGCCACATGCTGAAGGCGTCGTGAGCATGTCTATTGTCGTAATGAAGAAGCTACGAATTATCCTGTCACAACTTCCTTCGCTTCTCGCAGTCTGGGCGAAGCAAACGCCGCAGGATCCCTTTGTCGCCTTGCTGATTGACCGCCGGGGCATGTGGTAAGAACTCACTGTAGGCGATGCCAAGATCATATACACCACATCCAGTCCCGTTACTTTTCAGCCAGAAGACGTGTGTGTTTGTGTGTGCGTATCATTTCATGCCACCCATTGGGATAATGCCACTGAGACGCAAGGGTATTACTGCAAAAACAGGTTTCGGGATAACAGAAAATGGTAATAAACAGATATTTAAAGTTTAGACGGTCATAGGTGACATAAAAGCAAAAAGAAACGGAAGAGAGATCTACAAGAGAAGAAACTCTTATCAGAGAACTTGCGGTTACATCTCGCTATTTCAACAATAAACCCATGAACACTAGTAGTACTTCTTAGTCGACGTATCAAGGAGAAAAGCTCTTGTGAATAAGTGACGTGAACATATTTAGAAAAGACACTGGTAAGCCATATCACAGCAATGGAAATGTAACTGAAATCAAGATGGCAACACACAGAGAGACTGATATATATATATATATATATATATATATATATATATATAGAGAGAGAGAGAGAGAGAGAGATGAGGAGAGAAACGGCTCGAATTGAGGAATTGGAGAGCCGAGTTCGAATTCCAGTCGAATCTATTACGTTCACTTATGTGCTAATGCGAAAGACATTAATAAATATCAGGACTGACTGGGTTCTATAGCCTTGGATGGCAACTTGTCTAGGAGAAGGACAACTCTGAATTCAAAACCCGCGTAGGGTCGTTTGGGGACCTTGTGGCACGTAGTGCACCAGGTCTCTCTATTCGGCCCTTCAAAAAGTGCGGTTGGTTCTGCACAAAGCTTTCACCATTGTAATCAAATCATATATGCTGGTGTCTGGCTGACGGTTCCTAGGAACTGAGCTGCTTGATCCTCATACGTCGAATAAGACTGCATGGAACTCCGAGTCCTACTATCGACATTGGATATTATATATATATATATATATATATAATATCCAATGTCGATAGTATTTATATATATATATATATATATATATATATATATATATATATATATATATATAATTTTATAGAAATCTATAATAAGAACGTATAAAAATAAAAATGTCTTTATATATATATATATATAATTTTATACTTTATATATATATATATAATTTTATAGAAATCTATAAAAAGAACATATAAAAATAAAAATGTCTTTATATATATATATATATATACACAAATATAGGTAACTATACTCTGTCTATATTTCTGAGATGAGGTATTATGTACAGTATTTACATTATGCGGAATATTGTCCTCATCTTTGTCGCCATATTTGTCACAACGTTTCGGCCGTTGTACGCACCGGCCTTCTTCAGGTGGTTGGAATTTCGAACTGAACCCTTTATTTCGATCCCTGGGTTAGACTGTTCTAGTTCCATGTGCCATGTTTGATGGATATCAGTTATCAGTTATCTTCTGCTAATTTTCCCACTGAAAGTTCTCAAGGACTCATGGCACTGTGGATAAAGGCCTTGGTTAGATCCAGTGACAAACCCAAAGAATGTGAGTTCAATACCCGGTTAAGGCAGTGGAGAACTTTCTTTTATGTTTATGCATTCTTTTTTATCGATGAAAATATTTAAGTAAATGCTCTGTTTATAATAAACAGTATTAAACAATATTTACCGGCCTGAATGTCCGAGAAATTCTCATAGAAAATATTTGTTCTCCGACAGGAATTTCTCGGAAATTCTGGCCGGTAATTGTTGCTTAATACAGTTTATTAGAAAACAGATCATTTACTTAAATATGTATGTCTATAAAAAGAAAGTATAAACATAAAAAATGTCTTAAAATACACACACATATATATATATATATATATATATATATATATATATATATATATATATATATATATAGACGCGTGGATGTGAGTTTGTGACCTATGGTTTTTCTGAAGATCACAAAGGGTGTGCAACCCAGGGTCACAAACACATATCTACGCAGCTATATATGTTCATTCTATCACTGATATTTAGCGCTTTCCAATAAGTACCGTGCATATATAATATATAAATAATATATATATAGCAATTATATATATATATATATATATATATATATATATATATATATATATATATATATATATATATATATGTGTGTGTGTGTGTGTGTGTGCGGGTGTTTGTGCGGGTGTATAATTTTGCTTCCCATTCAAATTGATTTTCAAATATTTAAATGCAATGTCAATCATTATCTTCCGTCTTCTTAATTGTTGCTCTTTTATTATCCTATAATCTCAATAGTTGAGAAAGGCCGATTTTTTTTCAATTTCCCACTAGTCTAATCAATCTGAAGATTAATCTCAAAGTTACAAATAAAGAAAATATATTAATATTACAAAAATAAGAATACTAAGCTGTTACGTGATATCCGTTCTTCTTTAGGGGAGCCAATGTTGGACGATTTCCTCAAAAATGAATGAGACTCGAGGGGAACGAGATGTCGTTCTACAGAAGGATGCTAAGGATAACATGGACCAAGCATGTGAGCAACGATGAGGTCTAAGAGAGGTTACAGACAAGGGAAAAGCTTATAATTAACATCAGAAAGAGGCAGTTGAAGTTTCTGGGACACATAATGAGAAAAGAGGTTATGGAGAATCTGATACTCACGGGTCAAATAGAGGGAAAGAGAGACAAGGGAAAGCAACGCGTGACATACCTGACGAACTTGAGCGGATGGATGACAGAGCCTGATCTTCGGGAGGAGACAGAGGGAACGTGGTCTGGGGTGGAAACAGAGGGAAGGAGCTTGTTGAGAGCTGCAAGGAAGGTGGAGAGCCATGATTGCCTACGTCCTGAGATGACATGGCACATAAAAAGAAAAGAATTCTTTATAGATAGTTTTTCTCATATTTTCTAACATTCAGCAACCCTTTGAGTCCTAGTGTCTTTCCAAGAATTATGTCTTTATTATCTGTGAATTTTCATTCATTCTAAGGTTTAGAATCCATAGTTTTCGTTCTCCTACACTGCTTAGCATTTCTGCTTAGAAGCCTCTATTCTTAATTACCGTGATCGCATAAACACAGATTCATTGCATTCTGAAATAGAATGCAGGATGTTAGGCAGCAATTTAAACGTAGGTCTTTGAAGACAGAGTATTATTTATTAATATAATAACTTGCAATATATATATATATATATATATATATATATATATATATATATATATATATAAAATTTTGCTGACGTTCGCTCTATATAAGGACCAAGATATATTCAGGGTTCAGGCCTATTGATGAAGTATTGCGTAAGTGTAAGTTCATAAGGATATGTAAGAAAGATAATATTTATTCCTAAACTTGAACAGGTAAAGATTGTAGTGTTCGGAAAGCATCTTCTTGGGAGTCGGTTCTATGTATCGGCTCGTGGGAAGACGCTATTTGAGTGTAAGATAATTCTACTAACTTAAATGTATGATATATATATATATATATTTCAACGGAAACTGTTCCAACAAGCTACTTTAGCTGGTTCCCAGACTGAATAAATTTAAGTGAGTTACCAGGCTGGCATCTCGGTCCCACACTTTCACTGCCACAACGGTTAAATGTAACCGTCTCTTCTACTCCAGCAGCTCCTTCTCTCTCACTTCCCGTCTGTGGAACTCCTTTCCGCCTGCTTGCTTCCCTGATTATAATTTTTAAATATTCTAAAACTAATAAAAGATAATATAAGCATTTTTCTTACTGTATGAGTTCTAAAACGACAAGTGATACTTTATTAATATGTTCTTCCAATACAAATGGGATTATGGCCATCCACAAATTCTTTTTTATTATCATTATATTACGGTTTTTAATTCAGTGTCGTTTTTCTCCTAAACTTGTTGATACACAAGGCTAGTGAGTAATTTCTATCTCGCTATTTAACCCATAGCTGGGGGATATTCCCAGTTGCTGAAATGATAAATGGAATTAAACAGATTAGATTTGGACTTTAGAATTGACTCGCAGAGAAGAATGATACTTACTGTACATCTTTTGATTACAAGAGTAAAATATGAAAGATGCAGAAAGAAGAAGAAGAAGAAGAAGAAGAAGAAGAAGAAGACGAAGAAGAGAGGCAGGTTCATTGGTTTGTACCAATCTAGGTGAAAAAGGAAGAACTTTGGAAATCCCCGAAAGATAACTGACGGAATCAATCACAACAAATAATGGTTCACTTTCATGTTAAAAATTTTCACCCCACTTGTTTTTGTATTTTTTTTTTTGGGGGGGGGGTCAGTATCTTTCCACCAACTTTTATTTTCCCGGAATTCCTGCAGATTTTAGCCAAAGATCAAAGTTGAGTTTTATGCAGAAAAAAATGTATTTTCAGCTTATTTCCTCACACGCAACAAGATCACAAGACGTTTATTTGCTTGTTTTATTTTATTTTTTTATTTTTTGCGCACACTTGATCTTTTAGCCGCAACAGTAATAAAACACCTGCGATTTGAGAACATGAAGACGAGTACTATCACCTAAGCGCGTCTAATTGCTGCGAATGGCATTGAAATATTTGTGCTTCTTGTAAGAATTATCCGGTCTTATAGGTTAGTACCATTCACGATAACACGAAAATATTTCAGCTAAAAGATTGCGTAAATTGCAGAGCACACTAATCGACTTGGCTTACAGGTCGACGTCAGGAATTTAACTCAGATTTCTAAATTAGGCCTATATCTACCATATAGGTTAACCCTAACCATACAGTAGGTTACCAGTATCCCAAAACGTAGACCTAGTCGTAAATTTAGTTAACCCTGGAACACTAACCATCAATTAAATTTACACCACTACTAACCAAGGGTATATCATACCTGATTTTGAAAATATCAAAAAATATATTAAATATAAATTTTTATTTGCAATATTTTACATACAGGCACTTCAAACTTTGTACTTTGAGTTAACATTAATAATAACTTAAACATATTATTTAGGTAAGAAAGTCAGGTACTGAAAATTGTAATTAAAAATAGGAAAATTTGCGCAGGGGGCTATATACCCATGGTTAGTTTTCTAGGGTTAAGTTACTCTAAATGATAACCTCTGCAAAATCTATATAACGTCACATCACTTACATGTACATTGAGACACTTACCGTTATGTGTCCCTGTATGCGTTGTATGGATACCATACATTGTATAGGTATAACTTAGTAAACTTTTAAAATTCGTCAGGTCTGCTGGTATTAGGTTTGTGCAAAAATAATGTCGTTTTCTCACTTATGTTAGTAAGTGAGAAAACGACATTATTTTTGCACCAACCTAATAAATGCATTAAAGTCAATATCAACTCCTATAAAATATTAATACCGTAGATTACACTTTATACCAGGTACTTTTATTGATAGTACTGCTATGTAATTTAAAATCACACTATCGGCTATCTGCCATTTGCATCAGTGACGTAAGCAACAAGCACTGACGCTACCAACCTCATGCAGCGAACTGCAAATTTCTGTAAGATGCCAAATATATTCACCAAACAAATTTTAATAGGATATATTTTAGTAGCCTACTGGAGGTACGATAAGCGATTGTTTACAACTCGCTGGTAAACGCTTTATACCAGCCATATAAGTCGACCCCTAGTTTTTTTAGGATTAAAACAGTCGACATGCACACCGAAATTTTACTTAAATCAAAACCATTATTAATTCTAAAAAATCCATATAAATATATAATAAGCATTTGTCATTATATTTCTACGTGTTCGGTTTCATTTCTAGACATGGATAATCATGGTTATCCACAATTTCCTATCCTTTGTAGATCTTACACAATGTTGTCTTTTTCTTATCTCTTTTAATCCCTAATCTGTCAACCATTTATACCAGCTAGCTAGATTATCCCCATGCTTTCTCCTGTACATCTTGCCTTCAATATTTCCTGTGAGTGTCAAATTCTCCAAGCACTCTTTCCGCTATATGAGCCCTAGAAATTTCAAATATTTATTTCTGATATTAAGCATTAGGGATATTTTTGTTTCCATTTTCTCTAAAACTTCATTGTTACTCACTTGTTCTGTCCATTCTATTCTCAGGATCCTCCTGTAGAACCACTTTTCTGTTGATTCAAGTCTATTCGTCGTCTATGCTGATATTTTCCAGCATTTGCAAGCCTGTAGAAGGACCGATATTACATCAGAGTTCAGTGCCCCTATTCTTTTCTGCTGCTGGAATTTTCATGTTTCTTAATAGTTTGCTTAGCTTTTGGGAGGCATCATTCTCTATCCCAATGCGCCTTCGGATTTCATTTTCGAATTTTCCGTTATGTTTTAAAATACTTCCTTGGAATTTACAATTTGGGACTTGTTGAAGTTGGTGTCTCCAATTTGTAATTCGCATGTTGGGCTGTGCCTCTTGCTAGCAACCATATATTGTTAATTTTAAATAAACTCCAGTCCACCTATATGAAAATACGATGTCCCGTAGAATAGGGAAAATAAGCAGGTGTTGACGGTGAGTTTTCACTGGTCCGTGAATTGACTAATCAGCATCTAGCGAGAACACGTAAAATACAAAGAGGTTCTTCTTCCAGAAATTCTTCAGTTAAAGTAACGTTTATCATAACCTCCATTTCTTCCTACAACCCCCTTCCATTTGCCAACAAGTTTATGGATGCCATGTTTATATATATATATATATATATATAGCTTTTCATTTTTCGTTTCAACCTTTGGAAGTAAAGTCTGGTGATCCGCAGTCCTTTAAAAGGGGTGTGGTGAAATAATTTATTCCATGGAACCTTAAAGTAGTCTGTTTTCTGTTTGTATTTAAATTATTTGCTCTAGATTTACATTGAGCTCTCTGGATTTTATCCTCCTTGGATCTACCCATACGGATTACCTAGCTTTTCATAAACTATATATATATATATATATATATATATATATATATATATATATATATATATATGTTAAAGAGATTTTTTTATGTTTAACGTTCTTTTTATAGATACAAGTATTTAAGTACATGCTCTGTTTATAAAAACAGTATTAGATAACATTTACCGGCCTGAATGTCCGAGAAATTTTCATAGAAAATATTCGTCCTTTGACAAGATTCGAACCTGCATCCTATACGGAACCGCCATTTATCCCGGCGTGCCTAACCGATTCGGCCACAAAGGATCGTTCGGTTGGCAAAGTCGAATTTACTGCTTATAAACTTCAATCTTCCATGAATCTCGTACATTCATAACTGCTCATGGCGCATCAAATGTAAACAAATGACGTCATACATTAAGAAATGGACAAAGTCTGACAATTTATTTATTAAAGACATTTTTTATGTTTAACGTTCTTTTTATAGATACAAGTATTTAAGTAAATGCTCTGTTTATAATAAACAGTATTAAATAACATTTACCGGCCTGAATGTCCGAGAAATTTTCACAGGATTCGAACCTGCATCCTATACGGAACCGTCATTTACTTGACGTTCCTAACCGCTCGGCCACAAAGGATCGTTCGGTTGGCAAGGTCGAAAAGCTAGCTAATCCGTATGGGTAGATCCAAGGAGTATAAAATCCAGAGACCTCAATGTAAATCCAGAGCAAATAATTTAAATAAAAACAGAAAATAGACCACTTTAAGGTTCCATGGAATAAATTATTTAACCACACCCCTTTTAAAGGACTGCGGATCATCAGACTTTACTTCCAAAGGTTGAAACGAAAAATGAAAAGCTATATATATATATATATATATATATATATATATATATATATATATATAAACATGGCATCTATAAACTTGTTGGCAAATGGAATCGGGTTGTAGGAAGAAATGGAAACATGTGTCAAGCAGAAGAGGCAAGGTCGGGAACATATGGATGATAAAGCAATTCCTCCCAACAGAGCTTCTGCAATGTGAGGAGGCTCATTATCGTGAGGAATTATAATGTGACGAAGGATATGTTTTCTGTTCAATGCCACTTTCAAACGAAGAAGTTGTTGGTAGTAATGATCAGAGTTTATTGTTTCGTTCTTGTCTTACAGTTCATAATGATATTTGGATGGTATTTTCCACTCGTTCTGCTAGCTTGACAAATCTTTACTGAGGATAGCACTTAAGATTATGACAAAGGCCCCATTTCTCATCAACAGTAATAAGCCTGTCGAAAAAGGACATTGCAGTTGACGTGTAAACACTTACTTGCAAGAATCGACACACTGTTGGTGATTGTTTGGAGACAGGTCGTGCGGGAACCATTTACCAACCACTGAAATCTGTCTAGTCCTTTTCAATTCGCGTCAGACTGTCTCACGAGTAATAATAAATTTATCACTGAACTTCATACTGGTACGATTTACGGTAACAGAAGGTTTTAAATCATCTGAATAGACTTTCATTTGGCTTGACCTCTAGACTAAAATTCCCAGTTTTGAAATAGGAAAACAACATCCTGCAACATATTTCACTCAGTGTGTTAATTTCTCTTTCACTCTCTCTCTCTCTCTCTTTCTGTCTCTCTCTCTACATACATACATACATATATATATATATATATATATATATATATATATATATATATATATATATATATATATATATGTATATATATATAAGAATTGAACACTCTTCCTGCTAGCGTTTGTACACATTCGTGTGTAATATGTTAGAATTTTCCTTTCTCGGCATAGGGGTAAGATCTCCGACTGATGGCAAATCGGTCGGGTCTCAATCCTGGATTGAAGTAATCGGAAGCATAGCCACACTGATGTGCTGTGATACAGCGAAACAGGCTCGTATGTTGATGACTATATATATATATATATATATATATATATATATATATATATATATATATATATATATATATGACCGTTCATTCTCTATCTATCTAGATAGCCAACGCAGTGTGTCGATTTATATATGTGTGTGTTCATTTCTCTCCATATGTATTTCAATTTGTTAATTCCTATCTATCTATCTATCTATCTCCGCCTCTTTATTATCTACGTATATTTCTATATATATGACTGTGCTAATATATTTATATCTATTGATCACAATCTGTTCCTTTCTATCTATCTATCTATCTATATATATATATATATATATATATATATATATGTTTGTGTGTGTGTGTATATATATTTCTCTTAATTAACTATCTAGCTAGCTAGCTAGTTCAGTTTGTCGATTTAGATGCACACACACATATATATATATGTATATGTATATATATATATAGATAGATAGATACACACACACACACACACACATATATATATATATATATATATATATATATATATACACATATGTGTGTGTTTGTCTATTCATTATCTTTCTCAGTGTGTTCATTTCGTCTATCTATCTATCCCTGTTAGTTCATATCTATCTATCTATCTATCTACCTATCTATCTATGTCTCTTAATTAACTACTTATCTATCTATAACACACTGCTAATATCTATCTGTCTATCTCGTTCCAGCCTTATTGATATTGTTTCTCTCTCATGTATAGATACAGATATTAGAATTATATTTTCAGCCGCTAACAATTTTACAATATAATTATCAATAAAAAAAACAACAACAATTAAGCGACTTGCATTTACAAGATTTACATAAATTCAAATCATTATTGGAATTTAATAACAAATTTTCTATTATGTATAAATATCTGAATTAAAAAGAACACCTGGGACAAAATATTGTCAATATTTTTGCCTTTAGTGCAAATAGCCTCAACCATAACAAAATTCAATTTCATAGTGGATATGTTTTATTGGTTTCAAATGATAATTCTCTTGAAAATTGAATTGAATTTTAAATTTAATTTAATTTGTTATTCATTCTTTTTTTCATTTGAGAGCAAAACACCGCTGGATTCGAAATTATGGCCTCAATCGTAAAGTTTAACGCTACTCCTTAGAAGAAAATATCACATTAATGTCAACATTTCTCATTTAATTCTTAAGCTGTTTTAACCATTCCTGTCTTGAGTTAACATTATTTGTTTTATGTACAGTTGTAGTGATTTTTTTTAAACTTTGCTGTTAGTATTACGACGTTTCAGCCATTGGGTCTACCGGATTTCTTCAATATTTCTTGTTTCAGGTAGCTTTCCAAGGAAATTCGAAATGAATGCTTTATTTAATCTACAGAGTTGGGTCGTTCTTTTTCCGCCATGTTTAAGGTAATTTAGACCATCCACTGTTTATGTTTCTTTTTGTATGTGTGGCGTCCCTTCAGCAGATGGGCGATCATGTCTCTACAAAATTTCCTATAACTTGCGTTCCTTTAATTATTTTTATTTTTTATTTTTTTTGACATTTACTAAAGTTCGCCTCCTCCAATCTGACATCGGTTCAACTGAAAGCATCTTAAACGGCTCGAAGAGTGAATATCGCGTTTATTTCACATAATGAAACGTCTACTCTCAGCATTAGCATTACCAATTTTCTATTAATTTATCAAGGATTCTATACTGGTTATTTTATAAAGTGTTTCAAACTGGTTACATTCTATCACTGGACCACGAAGAACCACCAATCACGGTGAGCGGATGTCCCTTCAAGGAGGCATAGTGTCTAGCGAGAATATTAGGCTACAAACTTATACTGACCTCAAATGGAACTTTTATATACAATTCACGGATAAAAATACAGATAAAATGATCGACTCCTTGTATTGCTTCTGTGAATGCCAAACTCCTCATGCTTTCCTCTACTTTTATAATAGCTAGATCAAACCGAAAATGGAGTACTTTTGCCATATTTGGGCGGGATCTGCTCAGATCTGACTTTCCTTTCAAAAGCGTCTCCGAGATCTCTCTCTCTCTCTCTGTGTTTTCTCGCGCGCGGGGTGGGTGTGTGGCTAGCCTTTCTCTGCTCTGTCGCTACTTCTATGGAAAGTGCTCGGACGAACTACATTCTTTGATCCCGCTAGGTCTAACCATCATGGCTAGAACCTGCCATGACGCAAATAGTAGCAAACCCCACCCAACATGCTTGTCTATTCAATCGGCGAGAAGTACGTTTCACTCAAACAGCTTCTTCCCGCCAACCACTACCCTGTGGAACCGACTCCCAAGAGAATATTTCCCCGATCATTACAATCTTAACCTGTTCAAGTCTAAAGCTATCCGTTATCTTCCCCTCCAATCAATTTAATATATCCCCCTTAATGTAACCCTCTACTTCGAGTGGATCTCGGGCCTTGTACAAGATGATCTTTAATGTAATAAAAATATTACATTTTTTCTGAATGAGTAAATGTTCGAAATTGTATATTTTAGCGCGACTGTACTTTTATTTTGGTATCAGATGATAATGTAGCACTCACACCATTAGTAGCCATTATCTGCTCTAATTTTAATCATTTTTTTTCATTATCGGAAAGTTACGAATTTAATATACAACAGAGTGCAGCAAAAGTATCGCCATTTTTATTCATTAACTTTTGTTGATCATAAATAAATTACAGTAGCTTAAGAAAATTTATAAGTACTGTCATATCAATATAACATGGTTTGTCTTAATTAACAAACTATTTAATATGTTCAAATTGCTCGCCTTCATGTTCACTACAACGCTGAACCATATCATTTCTAAAACAATTTAATACATTTCTACAGGTTGTTCCTAATATCCGGACACAGGCAAAAATACATATTGTCAAGAAATTTTATTTTCAATAGCATTTTATTGAATTACAATAATAACAAAAAAAAAAAAAATAAACTTTACATCATTTGTGATGAGAAATTTAAATCTGTTTGCAAGATTCAATTGAACTCGATGCAATAGCTCCACATGACCACCGATTTTAGCAGTCACTCTCTGCATTCAATCAAATGTGTTGCATCTGTGGTTTTCATTGAAAACACCATCACCTTTATCATACCTCAGAAAAAGAATTCAGTTCATTCTTCTTTCGACAAAACCATGTTTAATAGGGTGGAGGTAAAAAAAAAATGTTTTTTGGGATTTCCTGTGTGTCCAGACTTTACGTGTATATTAATTTTTAAAAAGTTATCAGAAATTACTTGTTTTTATTCAAAAATAATTTTCGGTTTGTGCCTGTAAAAAAGACCTTGCTGTACACTTGAGATGAAAAGTCAGGTGGTGTTACTTCTGTTGATGGCAAGCCTGAAAAGAATGGGCATTACTTTTGCAAACCCCCTATATGTAACCTCTGTTACAAAGTAACGGGATCATTTCTTCTTCATCATTTCATCAGTGTGAATGTTGAAGGTATTTTATGAGATGTTCAATCTGTTTTGATATTTTTCCAGTTGTAACAGATAATAATAAGGTTATGTCCACTTGAACAGGCCACGGCTCTCTGCAGTAAGTAAAAACGTCTAGGAAACTATTTGATAAATTATGATAATTATATTGCGTACAATTTACTGCTTGATTTGATGCTATATTCGTTCAACTTAATGGGATTTTATTGAAGTATATATTTTCTTTTTTACATGTTATTTATATTATCTGACACAAGATCGAATTTTTTTTTTTAATTCCAAGGGCGATTGAAATCAATGAATAAACATTGTTTTCTTTTCTTTTTCTTTAAGGATGGGAGGTCAAAACCCTGAACCAATATTTTCGATGTCAGCTGAATCCGTTTATCCTAACAAATAATTCGAAAATGGCAGTTATACACATTATAATGAAATATTAAAAGATTTTGAAGCCTCTTTTTTTGCTCTATTCTTTGTTCTTGGTTTCTTTTTCTTCGTCTTTCTTTTACGGTTTTTCTTTTTCTTCTTTTTAATTTTTTCTTCTCTTATTCAACTTACACTTTCTCTTCTTTCTTCTACGACTTCTTACTCCCTCCTTTCTTCCCCACTTCTTCATTCTCCATTCTTCTTTTCTTTCTTTTCCCTTTTTTATTCTTCTCTATATTCTTTCTGTTCCTATTTTCCTTCTTCTACTCTTCTTCTTCAATTATTATTCACCTTCTTTTACTTGTTGTTCTTCACCTGCTTAGTTTTATTCGTTCATTTTCTTACTGTTATTCAATTGCTACTTGCTATTATTTTCCTCTTTCTAATTTTTCTTCTGCTTATTGTTTTTCAATTTCATTTGTTTTCTTTTTCTTTTTTTCTTCTTCTTCTTCTTCTTCTAAATATCTTTATATCATTTTCCTCTTTCTCTTATCCTCTTTTTCATTCTCACGTCCTTCTCCAATTTTCATATTCTTCTTCTTCTTCTACTTCTTCTTCTTCTTCTTCTTCTTCTCATTAAATATCGTTCTATTCCTTCTTTCCTCCTCCTCCTCCTCTTAAACTCTTCTTTCATACTCACCTCCACCTGAACCTCATCCTTTTCCTGTTTCTCTTACCTCATTTTTCAGTTGTGCCTCCTCTTCCTCCTTCTCCTACTTCCTCCTCCTATTCTTCTTCCTCTTCCTCACCTCCTTATTTTTGGATTTTTAACATTCATTACAATTGCTCCTCCTTAGATACCCTAAAGATGTCATTCTTGCTGCTGTTGTCTTAATATTATGGAAGGCCAAAGAAAACTATTCCTGGTTTTGAATAGTTAAAAACACTAAAAACAGGAAGGCTCACTAGAATTTATATGTAATACGTTAATATGAAACTTTTGTTTACATTGAATATGTTGCATTCTAAAATATCTTTGGCACGTACATTTAGCGATTCTCTAATAAAAGCAAACATTCTCCATGATTTAAGGCAAGGAATGTTGAGGCTTGACGGGAACACCAGAGTAAAAAAAAAAACGACTGGTTTAAATGACAGTTGTTTGATAGAAATTTAATCATTAGAAAATTTAAGACAATTTTAGAAACATTTGAAAATCATGTACCTCGGTATGAGTTCTTGCCCTATAAATAAAAAAAAAATATAGACTCTGTTTCATCAAAAGCAGGCGATGAAGAGATAACTATTCAAGCAGAATTGAACTCATTAGTGTAGAAAGTTTGAAAATGAAACGACATTTACTACCACGAATAAGAAGACCGAAAGATGCCATCCAGAAAATAGTATGTCCTGAGTAAGACGTTAAAATACATCCGGCAGCAAGCTTAAGATTGTTTCCAAAGATTCGGCTAACGAAAAACTACAAACAATAGATATTGTAGTTTATTTTGTCGTATGTATATTTTTTCTTATTGTTCATTAATCGATAGTAATCACTGTCACTGTAATATTTAAGTAACTTGTATTTCTGTTTTTTTTTTCCCAAATTATACACAGTCGTTGTTCCGACGCCATATTCTTCAGTCAGATGCCGCACAGAAACAGCACGATCAATCTTCTGCAAAATCACTACATGTTGTGTTATTAATAACAAGACATGGTTCCTTTTCTTTTTCTCACTCTTATCCAAAAGAATATCTGAAGTTCTTTTTGACATTTTCACTGTATAAAGTCACGAAAATTACGAAAAGAAAACAAATCCGCAATGAGCATACTCATGTCTCCCCAGTACGAGCGCTTGACAACAACTGACCTTTGGCGCGTTCAGGTTGCCTAGCCAGGTTTTGGGGAGTGATAAGCGGAGTCGGACCAATCAAGACACCTGCTGCCATGTAATACCTAAGTGGTGTGGGTTAAGTATACAAGTTTTTGCGGGCCAAAACCCCCAATAAAGATTCGGTTTTAAGGAGTTTTCGGTTCTCATAGGCTTTCGGTATTCAGAGGTTCGGATGTGGTATTGTCAAAATGTAACTTTTTCATAATTATTTATTCTACAAATTTCAACTGTATCCTCCTGGTATTAATTATAAGTTTCCATTTTGCTTTCATTTTCTGTAAAACCATGTTGAATCTCACATGTCCGTTCCATGGTATCCTCAGCATACCCCTGTAGAACCAGAAGTCTTCTGAGGTTTCCACTTAATCTTTGCAGAGATGATTCAGCATTTACTGCCATATAGTAGGACAGACATTGCGTACAAGTTCAGTACTCTTTACTTTATTTCTAACGAAAGTGTCGCTTAATACCCTGCTAAGCTTTTTGAAGGTATATTTCACTATCCAAAACGGATACCAATGTTGTACCCTCCTCACTCATTTAAAACACTTCACAGATATTTAAATTATTGTATTTGTTTTGAGTTTGACATTCTTAATTTTTAATTTGCATGTTAGGCTGTCTATTTTGCTAACATTCCATCTTTTGGCAGTTGATGTTTGGCTCTTTCTTGTCGATTTCCTTGACTAATTCTTATAGGATTTATTTTAGTTTCTTTTCAGTATCTGATTAATCAGGATGATATCTGCAACAATAATTTGAGACAGCATTCTTAAAAGCATGCTTTTAAGGTTGTTGGCTCAAGTTATTAATCCTGATAGGACTTCTAATTATTTCAGAATCGCATTGTGCAAGTCACAAATAGAATTGACCTCACAGGCGCCAGATGCACGGACACACCTACTGACTCTGGTGATAACAACAACACTTAACAGATGACATTGTTTGTTTTTTGTTTTTTTTTTGTCACATGTCTTTCATATGACTAAAACAAGCGTTTTAAACAGCTATTTTAGTTATGAAATATTTTTTTGAGAATTTTACCCCAAAACCCCTATTTTGTTGTTTCTGTCCTTAAAATCGAATTAAAAAAAATGATGATTAATATTTGCTGTATGTCTCTCACTGAAAAAGAAATTGATTATATGTAAAAAACAAAATTAAAAATAAAGTTTTGACAATGCAACAATAATGAGAATTTGACACGTGCGTCCAGATCGAAAAGCTATAAATTGATAATTTGATAAATTTCACTCAATCAGAGGAAATAACTCTACCATGATTTTTTTGTTTTTTAGAAATGAGCAGCCATAGTTTTGTCGTTTTGGGTTTTTTTGAAATCATAAAAAATTATTTTAAAATATTCTGCGAGTAAACGATTGTAATAATCTTTCTAATCTATAATCTATAAAATACGATCTTTTTAATGAGCAAAAAACATGAGGCGCAAATGTACTAATTTATTTATGAAATATTTATCAATATTAACACTTTTTTTTTATTTAGAAATGAGAAAAAAAGAGATAAATTTGACTGGCTACGTACAAAAACGTGGTTGAGCAAGTTGTGTTTAGATTATGCACACGTCGATCAAAGAGGAATATATATATATATATATATATATATATATATATATATATATATATATATATATATATATATAGCTTGAATAAGTCCGGTGAGAAAACACACCCTTATTTTTACATTCTTTTCTACATTTATATATCTGCAGCATACAGAAGAACAGTTTTAATTATGTTTAAGATTGGAAAGATAGTTAAATCACCAACATTTTTATGTTCCTCGGGAGACTTTTATTTTCATTCTTCACCTGATATCGCCCTTCATCATATATTTGTATTGAGCAAAGTCACAATAATTTTCGATTTCTTTCGAGCGTAAATTAATGAAAAATATAATCAATGTGCAAATGATAGCAGACATTTATGGTCATACATTTCATATAATTTAGAAACAAAAAATACAATTTTGACGAGGCTCGTATTAAGGGGAAAAAATTCTTGTTTTTGAATGATGAATCTTTTAGCCCATGGAGGGATGATGGAAGATTACGGTTTATTCACATATATGAATGTTTATCAAATTTTGAATTTATTTTTGCAAGTTTAATCATATCTTCGGTTAGTTTCTCCTTTCGACGGGTCTCTATGAAAATATGACGCAATGACAAATAAAGGTAGAATTAATGTATCTACATGCCCAAAAATGGTCGTGTGGCCAGAATATTCGCTTTTTGTTGTGGTTTTCCGCGTGAGTTCGAATCCTTGTCGCAAAGTTGTTGTGGGTTCCGAGATGAATTCGGCCTCCAAGGAATGACAAACGGAATAATTAAATATAAGAAATAAAATGTATTTACACAATCATACAAAGAGTAATACTGTTAGTAAGTCCAGGAACGTGGTTAGTAGCAAATACAGAAAGATATATACAGTCTCGAAGTAGGACTTCCTTAAAGTCTACGTGCTTGTAACTGACTTCTACAAGAGGTTACCTCACTCTATCCGACTACCGACTCCCGACCACCCTTACTGACTGTAACTCTGGGTATATAACGGCAGCAGTCCAGGTACACTTGGTAGAGTCCACATATGAAAAAAGGGTGGACCCGATATCACTTTTCAACACCGAGAAACAAAGCTGACTCATTAGAATCGATATGTAATATCTTGATTCGATTCGGATTGGCGGGGGTGCAATCTCAGCGAGCGACACATTTTAAAAATGCTTAATAATCATACCACGGATTGACCAGGTCCTTATGAAAATGGGTACATAAAACTGTTTGGCAGTCATCTTTGGTTTTGCAAGTACGACCTCGCAAGTCATCGTTTATGGAGGGTATGGGCGTACTGGCGTTGTTCAAACCAGTGACCATTCCCGAAACTGCAACTAATGTTCGTACAGCCTAGTTTCATTAGATGTTATATGTAGGATCCGAGGGTGTTGAAACAACACAAATGTGCCTGGACAGGCGTCAGCAACAAGTACTGGATAGCAGTCCGAGCAGATGAGTCTGTTCCGAAAATGAGTAGTGGCTCATTTACATGGTCAATTAGGAATAACCCACTACTACACACGTTAAAGGTTGAAGACAGACTAGCCACAAATGTACACGAATGCAAAATGCAACCTAGTCTATATGGAAATAAAGCACAATCTACCATAAACTTTTTTAAATATAATAACCCAAAAACAAATGATTCGTGAACATATGTTTATATAGATTTTGTCCTTGTTTTGGTGCGAGCAATTTGCTAGCATATATATATATATATATATATATATATATATATATATATATATATATATATATATATATATATATATATTATGGCGACTCCCGTCTATTTCGACGTATGTGGATTCAACAACCCCATCTAGTTTTTAAGTTTAGGTTGTAAGTGAGACTTTAGTGCCGCTATTGATCTGATATATATATATATATATATATATATATATATATATATATATATATATATATATATATATATATATATATTACAATTAATTATATATACATATATACAATTACACTTTGGATGATGAAATCATGCATCGGATTGCTAAGGCTACCAGTGTTTTCGGCAAACTTCGCCATCGCTTGTGGAATGAGCGGGGTATTCGACTGGATAAGAAAATTCGGGTTTACAGAGCTGTTGTACTTGCCATCCTTTTGTATGGCCCAGAGTCGTGGACTACATACAGGTACCATATACGCCAGCTAGATGTTTTCCATAAAAACTTTCTGCGTGCAATCTGTGGATTTAAGCTTCAAGATTGGTGTAATATTGGAGGAATCGAGACTTTTATCATACAGTCTCAGTTACGGTGGACTGGTCATGTTTGTGAATGTCTGATGACAGGATAGCCAAGATCCTAATGTACAGCCAGTTAGAACAGGGCTACAGGAATGTAGGACGCCCATGGCTAAGATACAAAGACAAGCTGAAATGCAACTTGTCAACAGTCAATATACCCCATAACACGCTCGAGCGCTTAGCTTTGGAGCGGGTAGTATGGAGATCAACATGTTTTAGTGAACTCAGCAATTTTCAATCTGCTAGTCTGAATCATCTTCAAGAAGCGAGAGCAAGATCTAAAAGGTCAGCCAATCTAACAGTGATCTCATGTCACAATCCTTACACGTGATCCATATGTGAACTTCTTTGTAAATCACTAGCGGGTCTTAAATGCCACTTCAGATTATAGCACAAACTTTCATAACTGAATCAAGAAGCTGTCAGATCCTCATACGTCGAAACCGACGGGAGAGTCGATTATTATTATTATTATTATTATTATTATTATTATTTTATATATATATATATAAATATATATATATATATATATATATATTCACACACACACACATACACATATGCGTGTGTGTATTTAGGCAGCATTTTTTCATTGATACATGTTT
>OZ010588.1:100363511-100428511 GCA_963932145.1 Acanthosepion lycidas
CGTTAAGTCACGAAAATAGGATTAAAAATCCATTTCTCTCACCGATCATCACCCTACATATATATATATATATATATATATATATATATATATATATATATATATATATGTGTGTGTGTGTGTGTGTGTGTGTGTGTGTGTGTGTGTGTGTTTATGTTTATGTTTTGCGGAGCATTCCTTTGACAATAACCTTTCCGTAATATTATACATGTGTGTGGTAGCAGGGAAGCAGGTGATGTTTTATTTTCTTACTTCAAACATTATTTGGAATAGACGCCCCATTTTTATGTCAAAACATTATGTATTAGGCCTATCGGCTGACGCATTCGAGAAATCCCAATAAGAAAAAAAATACCTTCTCCGGCAAGGATCGAACATCCGACCTCCTTTTTAACAGCTACTACAGTTTGATCATGCGTTCTTAACTGAAAAACGTGTTAATCATTGTTATATGCTTTCCTTAAAAAGGGAAAGTAGAAGCTTGCTTAACATTGAGTACTTCGTGGCTGAGTGGTGAAACACACTGGATCAAACGGTGATTTTTGCCTAAAAACTCGGGTTCGATTCCTGCTGGAGAACACGTTTTCCTTTATTTCGATTTTCTGATTGCGTAGGCAGAGTGACGGAATATCTAGTTTAAAATAAGAAATGCTCGTCTATTTCAAATACGTTTCCACAACAATAACGTTAGAATCAATAAAACATACGTATATCCATATGCGTCTGTTCATTTATCGGCCTGGCCTGTCTCATTGAAAAGCCATATAGGATCTTTTCTTTGACAGCTTCCAAGATCCATCCTTACAATTTATGTTCCTCTCTACGGACAAATTGCATCGAAATTGGCCTGTAATTTTGTCATTGCTGATTCGTCCTTGCCAATGCCAGCATTTTTTTTTTGTTTGGCTTCGTCATCAGATTTTTCACGACGGTAAAATCTTGTCCAATGTGTCTTACCAGAAACAAATGTTTCGAAATTGGATGGTTTTAATCTTATGTTTATGGAGGTTAGCTTTGAGTCGTTCGTTGAACCAAAACTTCTTTTCCTAGTTTTTTTTCGTGTGAGCTAAATACATGTTCTGCTTCGGTATTCTATCGTTTTTTCCTTTGCGGAACGCGTCCTGAACGAACTTAATGTGAACAGAAAATATGAACCATTTTACATAGTAAATAAAAAGCAAAAAAAATAAGGTACATATGCCATATGTTCCATCCTTAACTTAAACTGCAACCTTTGTTCTCTGATTCTCAGAAAATGCAGTGTACGTAATTTTCACTAATTATTTTAAATTACTCGAGCCACAAAGGCAATAACCTGAGCGGATAGAAGTTTTAATAATTCTATTTTTTTTTTTGTGGCCTATTTAGGCGCCAGAAAAGAAAGACACGATAGACGAAGGTAAGTTGAACAAGTTTATTGAAATAACAGATATATACAAAACAAGAGTGTCAGTAATAAGCAGACAGAATTGTCCGCCGGAAGATCAGGTTACACTGCGTCTCGGCTGCCCAACGACTCTATATTTAACAGTCCCCCCACGAGGAATGTATGTGGCACAAGGCCGAGTTAAACGTGGGTTTCTCCTAGCCCGTAGGCTCGGCCAAAAATTTTAATTTCAACCCGCATAAGCGTGTTCGGGATCTGTCTACCTTCCCGGACGAAACTTTGCCCTTCGGCAAAGCCTCGTCCGGGTTCCTCTCTGGCAAACAGAGAGTTCGACAAAAGTGACACACAGTCAGAGGCTGCTCAGAGGCTTAAATGTGGCTTTCTCCGAGCCCGTAGGGTCGGCCAAAAATATTCCCTTTGAACCCGCATAAGTGGGTTCGGGATCTGTCTACCTCCCCGTACGAAAGCCTCGTCTGGGTTCCTCTCTGACAAAGAAGAGAGTTCGTAAGAAGTCGCACACAGACAGAGACTGCTCAATGTCTCTACCCTAGGAAGTCTCGCAGTTACTATTTATGAGAAGAGGAAGAGTTCATTCTACTGTAGGAGGGTTTACCACAACAGTTTTCTTTTAATATGCCATGGCTTTTCAGGGCATAGGCGATCATGCCTCTCCACCTCCCTCTATCCCTTGCAGTTCTCAACAAATTCCTTACCACCTTCTCCAGACCATGTCTTGTAATCCACTTCCTTAAGTCCGCCAGGTATGTCACGCTTTGTTTTCCTTTGTCTCTCTTTCCCTCTATTCGACCCGTGAGTGTCACATTCTCCAGGCCCTCCTTCCTCATTATGTGTCTCAGAAACTTCAGCTGCTTCTTTCTGATGTTAAGCATAAGCCTTCATCTTGTTTGCAACCTCTCTAAGGCCTCATCGCTTACTCACATGCTCGGTAGGGACCCACTATATATCTCAATATGCAATAAACGTGAGCCTCTTAATAAAAGTGGACTGTGAATATCATTTTTAGGGAGAACAAGTGTGAAATCAATAAATGCCATTAATAAGCTTGGCAGGTGCCAAAATCTTTTTAAATATAAGTCTTTCTTCTGTTTTGTTTGTTTAATATCATTTCACCCCGAACAAAGAAATAAAGACATTTAGACGCAAGATGTTACTAAATCTCAGAATAGGAGAGAAAAACGTCATTAAGGAGAACGAACAATAATTTTGCAAGTGGTACTGAAAGAAATAGTGTGATTAATGTATTACGTGTAATATTAGAGGAAACAAGACTTTCCTTTTGCAGTCTCAGGTGCGGTGGTCTAATAATCTAATGTACAGGAAGTTAGATCAAGTCTACAGGAATGTAGGAAGCCCATAGCTTAGATACAAAAACAAGCTGAAGAGCAACTTGTCAGCTCTCAATGTACCTCATAACACCATCGAGTGCTTAGCCTTGGAGCGGGTAGATTTGAGATCAACGTGTTTTATTGGACTCAGCAGTTTTCAATCTTCTAGTCTGAATCGTCTCCAAGAAGCGAAGGCAAGATCTAAAATCTCAGTCAATCCAACAGTGACCTCATCCTACAATCCTCGCTCATGCTCAAATATGCAGTCTACTTTGCAAATCACTAGCGGGTCTTAAGTGCCACTTAAGATTATCGCACAAAATTCACAACTGAATAAATTGGTTAAGTTCTCATACGTCGAAAACGACAGAAGAGTCCATTATATATATATATATATATATATATATATATATATATATATATATATATATATATATATATATATATATACAGAGTGTAACAGCAAAATTGCCCTAATTGTGTAAAAGAAAAAATTGTTAGATTAAGTTTGAACCGTTGTATCTTAGAAATGACTAAAGATATATTACTGGAATTCTCCGAGGTTTATATAACTCTAGTGTTCTCTACTTTGAGCAATAACAATGTCTAATGACTCTCCAAGCTTAACAAAAGAATTGTGATGAAATCGATTATAAACAAAAATAACATTATTCATTATTAACTAACTATAGCTAAGGATCGGAAGTTGATAAAGGATTGAAATAACGGTCAAATATATAATTTATACCAGAATCATTTTCCAACTTATTCAAGATAAACCTCACCTTCTATAAACTTCTAATTTCCTATCCTGGATTAACTTAAAGTCATTTCTCTCGTGTCAAACGTCTTATGGCCTGCATTAGATATATTTCTAATTGATCTCATTAGTTCTAACTTGAAATGATGATCCAGTTTTCCTCTCAACGATTTCCTCTTGTTTTTAAAACTTATTCACTGTTCTCTTGATGTTTCTTGAATGAATTTTGAAGATGGAAACCAGTGTATGATAGTTAGTGCCATTACTGAAGGTCTGAATAATCTTTTTCCTCTCACCATTGCTCAGTTGCGAAGACAGTGGGGCTGGCCCAAAGCGATTCTAACCTGTTCTTTTTCTAGCTGAATAACACACATCGTTCTTCAGTGATTCTTACGATAAATGGTATCAAGATTGCTATTTTTTTTATCTGGAAACCTTGAAAAAATAAAGTCAATTAGTTTATTTTTTTTATTTATATTTTTTTTAGATGCTTAAGCTTTTCGTAGGATGGATAATTATGGTGTTAAACCATTTGGACAATTTTCCTTTTACATCCGATATATATATCATATAAATACATTCTAATTTATTTTGATTTTAATCAACAGAGCCACTAAAAACAGTGGGTGTTTCGGAGTGCCAAAGAAACGTTATTAAGGAGAAAGAAAAAGAAAATAACAGAATTTAAAAGAACAAGAAAAAATTAAATTTTCAAGATCAAATTTGACTGGGAAACCGGAAGACACTTCCACAAGCGAGAAATGAAGAAACATAGAACTTACGGTTACATGTAATCATTACAATTCCAAAATGATGAGACCTTACCGCCAATCTAGTACTGCGCTTAAATTTATAATATCTATCTACCATAGATGAAGGTCCATCAGAACAATTACCTTACCTAGGAAAAATGGGTCTGTTAGATGCGCATAATAAAAACGGTGTCTTCAATGATTTACAATGAGGTACGCCTTGAAAAACACCAAAATGTTTGTCAATTATCCTTGATCTGGAATTAATGCTAACAGAATAAGGCTATAATATGTATAAAATTATATATATATATATATATATATATATATATATATATATATATATATATATATATATATATATATTGTAATAAAAAGAAAGAACAGTAAGATATATAATCCGGTGTTCTTATTGATATATATATATATATATATATATATATATATATATATATGTGTGTGTGTGTGTGTGTGTGTGTGTGTGTGTGTGTGTGTGTTAAAATTTACAGAGCATAAATATTATAAATTAACTAATTTAAAATATGGTTTCTTCGCTACACAGGAATTACCATGTTTCAAAAACCGACGCTAAAATCTTCAAATTTAATTATATAATTAAATTAAAATCATTACTTCTGTTTCATCTTCAAGCGAATATTATTATATGTATTATTTATGTTTTTACGGAATAAAACTCTTAGAAAATGAGAAAGACATTTATTTTCAAAGGTCAGGAAAAGGGTCTTAATTACTTATAAAATAAACTAATTGTATGGTAATGGTATTATTAGCTGTTTCCCTCAAAGGAAACAGTTTGCCTTCATTGACCAAGCTCCAAATACAACATTCAGTTGAAATTTATCAAATCTTATTTTGAGCCCTGAGTTCCCGAAGAATTTTAACCCATTTGCCTGACCTCCTGAGACAAAATTCGCAAATAATTGCTATGTAATGTTTTGCGGTAGATATAAAAAATAGTTACAAGTGTTTACCCACCGTTCAACCGGTAACTGGGCATTAAATTATTTTTTCACCGGTAAAACTATGGCCAGGGTTCAAAAACTTAAAGATAAACAATGCAAAACCTACTTGTTGAGCTTGAGCGCCTAAATCCTAATCGGACATGTCACATAGAGAAGAGAAATATCCATGATATGGCAACACTTTTAACACATCGGGAAATGTTTTAACAGAAGACTGAAAATGCGACACCGAGATCCGAATACGTACCGGGATGATCAAAGATGGATTTCAAAAGCTAAGCCGAGTATTAAGGAACAGAAAAAATTCGTTAGAAACAAAGAAAATAATAATGAATTGTTCCGTGATACCAGTCCTCATTTATACCAGTCCTCATTTATACCAGTGAATGGTGGGCAATCTCCTTAAAGATGAAGAAGAGACTTGAACCCTCACAAATGTGGTTCTACAGAATTATACTGTGGATAACATGGACCGATCATATGAGCAAGGTCGAAGTATTAAAGAAAAAAAGAAGCCAAAAGGAAATTTATACTTAACATCAAAAAGAGACAGTTAAATTTTCTCGTGGACATAATAAGAAAAGGGGGTTTGGAAAATCTAATACTCACATCAAAGATTGAAGGCAAAGCGGTACAGAGGAAAACAACGATAACATACTTGGTGTGTTCAAGTAAATGGATGTCGGAACAAGTTTTAGGCGAAATAACAAAAAGACAAAAAATTATTAAGACCTACGAAGGACAGGAAAATGTGGAGAGCCATGAGCGCCTCGATCCTAAACGACCGTGTCACATAAAGAAGAGATATATCCGTGATAAGGCAACACCTTAACACATCGGAAAGAAAGAAAAGAATATATTATCCCTTTGAGCCCTGCGTTCCTGAACATTTTTAACCCTTCTGCTTGAGTTCCTGGGTCAAAATACGCAAATAATTCGTATGTAATGTTTCACGGTAGATATAAAAAATAGTTACAAGTGTTTACCCACCGTTCAACCAGTGGCTGGGCATTACGTCATTTTTCTCTACCACCGGTAAACCGGTGGTCAGAGCTCAAAGTGTTAAAACAACTTTTCAGGAAAACAAGTTTCTCAAGTCCAGTCGCTATTATTGATCTTTCCTGTATTGACAGGGATTTCTTACCGAAAACTTCTATTTGAATTAGTTTGGAAATCTTGATAATAGCCTTATTTTCTCCTCGTGTTACATTGGCTATCCATTTTAGTTGTTGCTGCTGTTGGTATTCCCCAACTGGTGTGTTTTTTTTGTTGTTTTTTGTTTGTTTTTCTTCTCTTATTTCTTACAGGTGTCTTTTAGTGAATCGGTAGAACTAGCATTCAAAGAAAAAGGATGTTTACCTAGACTCTCAAGTTTCACTCGCTCAAATTCTCCTTTCACCATTGATCTTAGGAAGCGGTTGTATACAACCGACAATTTAAATGTTTCTGAACGGGTTTGGCGACTCTATTTAAAAAGATGACTTCAGTTTTCAGGTTGATTTCTTTCTTTCTTTTTTTACAATTTGTGGCGCAGGGTGAAAGTTCATTCTGACGCAGCCTATTTTATGTTAATGAATAATATAAATGACTATTAAAAATTTATTTTAATTGGAATCACCCCAAGTAAGGCATTAATGGCACTAAGACGCAAGGTGTTATAGGGTGTGGTAGAATTAGGAACAGAAACATTAATGTCGAGCAGAAAGAAAAGATAGCTGAGCAATAAATAATGATTGACATTGCATTTAAATTTTTACAGATAAAAGTTGACTGGCAAGCATGTTCCACAAGTAAGCAGTGTGAGAGAAGTAACTGTTGGCATAAAAGTTACGATAACATCTAGAAAGCTCAACTGTAAATTGATGGGATCTCTTTGCCAGAATAGAACTGCGCTTAATTTTAAAAACTCTTTTTACTAAAAGATTTGATTATTAAAGACAGCTAAATTAAGAAAGATATCGTCACTAGTGACGAATTAATTGTATCATTATAGATAATACACGACTATATTATTAATTATATTTATCATATAAATATTTTATCATGGTTATTTTTTCTCTATAGGAAAGCATTAACATCACATGGAAGGGATTTTCAATGTTCAGAAATTAATGGAAAGATTACTATTATAATGCATTTATTCTATAATATATGTTACGCCCGACAATTTTTCTCACTAGAATCTACCTTAAAATTTTATATAAGTTTATCATTTGAATATTTCTTCCACCTCAGATTTGGTCCTTCTCCTATCTGTTTAGACATTCTTGAAAAAATTCAAAGAATCTGCAATGTTATCGGTCCTAACCGTGCATCTCGACTTCAGTTACCAACCCAATGGAGAAACGTATCTTTCCTGTGTCTTTTCTATAAGCTTGGCCTGACAGTTTCACTGACGAATCGTCTAGATATGACCGTAAGTTCTATGGTAATAGCTTCTTCTCGTGTATTTTTTGCCTCTGAAACACTCTTCCGGATACCTGCTTCAATTCATGTCAATTACAATCTTCAAAAATTTAAATGCAATAGCAATCTTCATCTTCTCTCTCCGAGAATCCTATTCTTTTATTGTTCTCTATCTGTTTCTTTAACTCTAGGTAACCTCTTGCGTATTTGTGGCTTACATCCATTGCTTACGGGGAAATGATAAAAACAAATTATAAAGCGGGCTATTATATATGTTGTGGAGTAGCTGAACACCCCTACAAAATGGACCGGTCTAAGACTATTTAAACAGCACTCTCTTTAACGATTACATTTAACTCAGCTTTTCGACACTGCCTACGGAAGGAGAGGAACCAAGATGAGGCTATGTCAAATAGCAGAGTCTTGTCTGGGAGGTAGACAGCTACCGGACCCCATGTATACGGGGTTTACGGGTAATTTTTGTCCGAGCCTACGGACTCGGAAGACACCACGTTAAAAACTGGCCTTGTGCCACATCCCGCTTCGTGAGGAGGCCTCAGGTAAATACCGAGAAGTTAACGATTACAGTTAATTCTGCTTGTCGACTCTCTGCCTCCCGATGGCGAGGAACCCAGATATGTCGAAAGTTAGAGTGTCCTCTGGGGAGGCAGACAGCTACCCGACCCCGTGTATACGAGTTTTACGGGCAATTTTTGCTCTAGCCTACGGTCTCGGAAACCTTAAAAACTGGCCTTGTGTGTGTGTGTGTGTGTGTGTGTGTGTGTGTGTGTGTGTTTATATGTGTTTGTGTGTGGGGGGAGGCGCGATCTAACCATGAGACCCGGGTTCGAATCCCACCATAGGCGATTTGCCAGGAAGGAGATTTTTTGATGTTATAGGACTTGAGAGCTCGAGTCCATCGCGCGGCACTTTGGAATGTGCATGAAAACCATACCACAGTTTGACCCAAGCCTTGTGAGTGAAATTGGGTAGACGGAACCTTTGGGGACCGTCGATAACTGTGCTAGTATAAAATCACAATTCATCGTGGCCATGGGCTTGAACGTGTTGGCCTTGTTCAAATTGTTGATCACACTAGATAACACTCTTTTTCAGAGAAACTGTAGATAAGGTCTACTCTGTATAGTTGCAATATAAAACACAGGTAGGCTCTGTGTGTGTTGAATAAAAACAAATACCCTTGATCAAACGTCTGGAATAGAGATTCTCTAGCCGCCCTATTAGACAGGCGTCCTCGAATACGAGTAGTCAGCTATATTATACTTATATATATATATATATATATATATATATATATATATATATATATATATATTAAGGATAGGCTTTTATAAATTTTTTTCCAAATGCATGTGATTTTTTTTATCATATTTTCATCCTGTCTAAATATCTGCGAAATCTTCTTAAAGAAACATTTGCTCCCTTCGGCAAGAACCGAACTTGCACACTTCAAAACAGTTCCTTCGTGACCACGCGGTAAGGCGCGCTGGGCTAAACGGAGGCTTACTTTGCCCTACAGATTGCAGATTTTCTTTAATAAGATTTTCGAATATTAAGTTCGATAGATGAAATTATATAAATATCAAATTTAATAAATACACGGAACGCCCACTCAAATACGCGCGTGTGTGTATATACTATTTCTCTGTATGTCTTGAAAGTTTTGTCACCCTTATCTCTTTTCCAAAGTGTAGAATCACATGTAAGCTGTCAGAAATAGTATATGTTACATAGCGCTACAAGACATTCGGACCAACATGTATATTAATATAATTCTATATATATATATATATATATATATATATATATATATATATATATATATATATATATGTACTATAAATCTAACTTGTTTTTTTTTTATTCTTCAGGTAAGTGGACAATTTATCTGCAAATCTATTGTTGAAACCAGTTGATTGGATCACCAGTTCAAGGTAAGTTTCCGAAATTTTACTTATACGTTTGGTGCGGCAGGTCATCTGCTGCAAGAAGAAGAAGAAGAAGAAGAAGAAGAAGAAGAAGAAGAAAAAGAAGAAGAAAAGCTGAGTGCACGAAGAAGAGCCAATTGGAGAAAGAGGATGAGGAAGAAGAAAATGAAGAAGAGGAAGAAAAGCTGATTGCACGAAGAAGAGCCAATTGGAGGAGTAGGAGGAAGAAGAAAATGAAGAAGAGGAGGAAGAAAAGCTGACTGCCCGAAGAAGAGCCAGTTGGAGAAGGAGGAGGAGGAAAGAAGAAGAAGAAGAAGAAGAAGAAGAAGAAGAAGAAGAAGGATCATATGTTGATAACTTTTTTGAATTCAGAAAATGTGTTGCCTAAGGATCGGAGAAAAGAGAATCACTCAGTTTAAATAGATTCTGCCTTTTGCCAGCCATGAAACTCCTTAATCAGCAGAGAAGCTAATATGGCTTACCAGTTTTCTCGTGGTGCAGGTATATGAATTTAAATCTTGCAAAAACTCCCCATTCAGCGCTGTACAGAAATGGAGATGAATCCATATATAAAATTAATAATAGATAAATAGATTATGACAATCAGAAACCCCTTAGAAATTTCCAATCTGATAATTTCGGAGTAGAAAACTTTCACATATATAAAAAAAAATGGCTGTTGTTATAGATTAACGGTTATCAGCGTCGGAATAATTGAATCGGAGAGACGGGTTCAAATTCTAGTCGTGGCTGTGTATGTTCACTTTCACACGTACACTGTTAGGAAAGGTCTCATTACATCTACAGGTTAAATAGCAAATAAATTGAGCACTTTAAACACGGTTGGCAACTGTTTTGAGAAGATCAGTTCTGAATACAAATCCGTTTGTGCTGGAAACTCTACCCAAATGCTCAAACAGTGTATCTAATCTCAACAAGCTGTCCTGGTTATGACGATAAACTACATCTGCGTCCTGGGTAAAACGATAAACTGCATCCGACAGAAAGACCTTTGATCAGAAGTTTTAGAGAAGTCTTAATTGCTGGTGTTCCCAGGTGCCCCCTGGTAGTAGCACTTGTCAGGGTCCTAGCTATGGACAAATAGTTACTCTCCTAAAAGGGGTCACAACACTATGAACGTATAAAAATAGGTTTTAATACCAGCAATAATTTATTGGAAAACATTTTACCAGCAATATATTGTGAAAAAAAATATTACCAGTAATAAAAATCCTGTCGGCATTAAATAATCCATTGAGGAGTTGATATGCCGTAAAACAAACCAAACCAAAGCAAACTGATCTCGACAAGTGAATAATATTGGATAAACAACTAATTACTTATGTTTTAATATTATATCTAATCGGTTAGATAAGGTCAAATTAGCAGCTGCAATTTGTTGTTAATTGGGGCAAGAAATGGTTATTTACTTTTACCGACTCCAAATCGAAACTGCTCGTCGAAATTAATCATCTGAGAGTCCACTTTCTGCCTCCCATCAGTATGGCTGATGCTAACCCCAAGGGGAGTGATTCATTGTGCCTTCGCGAACGAATGTTCTCTACAGACATGAAGGGAACAGATTATATCGAATCAGTTGCTAGGTCTACTGCTAGGAAAGTTGGTTCACTGTGTTACGCTAGACACTTTTTTATCACCAGCATCTGTCTTACATATTTATAAGACTTCGATTCGTCTATGCTTTGAATACTGCTGTCACATCTGGTCTGATAAAATACAAAGAAGGATTTGCAATGATCTTGTTGCTGACTTGACATCTCGGTTTCACTCACTTTCCCACCACCGCGCCTCCATCTGTACCTTTTCTAGATTAGGAACACTGTCTCATAATTTTACAACTTAATTCGCTAGATGTAACCGTAAGTTCTATGTTAACAGTTTCTTCTCTTCCATTTCTCCTTGGTGATCTGTCTTCCGCTTTCTTGCTTTTCAGCCAAATTTGATCTACAAAAATTAATATGCAATGCCAACCGTTATTTTTTGTCTTCTTAATTCCTGTTCTGTTATTGATTTGGCTACTCAATAATGTTATTCTTTGTCTCATTCTCTTACATTCAGTAAGGCCTTGTGTCTTACTGGCTTTATTGATTTGCTTGGAGCGAAACTATAACGAATCATGTTCAAACTGAGAACCCAAATTTAGCAAATAAATTCCTCAGAGATAATAAGTGTAAAATCAAAGCGACTGCTAAAGAAATGATATCGTAATGTTTACGCAAAGGACAGGTGAAGGGAGAAATCTTTACGCAGTGGGCAGGTGAAGAGAAACATATTTGCGCAGAGGACAGGTGGAGAGGGAAATTTTTACGCAGTGGGCAGTTGAAGGGAGAAATTTTTACGCAGTGGGTAGGGGAAGAGAGAAATGTTTACGCAGTGGGGAGCCGAAAAAAGAAAGCTTTACGCACTGAGTAGGTCAGGAGAGAAATGTTTACGCAGAGGAAAAGTAAAGAGATAAATGTTTGAGCAGAGGACAGGTAAAGAGAGAAATGTTTAAGCAGAGAAAAAGTGAAGTGAGAAATGTTTACGCGGTGGGCAGGTGAAGAGAGAAATGTTTTAGCAGAAAACAGGTGAAAAGAGAAATTGAAATATAATAAGAGCAGATTAGAACAATTTTATTAGAAGTTTAAGGCAAATGAAACAAGTTAGATCAGACAAATACGGGGTGCGGCAAAACTACGTCTAGCATCTATTCCCCATAATTACATCGCATATAATAATGAGACATTAGTTAGATGAAGTCATTATTGCAACTAATTGAAGAGGGAAATGTTTACGAAGAGGACAGGTGAAGAGGTAAACGTTTGCGCAGAGGACAGGTGAAGAAAGATATGTTTAAGCAGAGGACAAGTAAAGAGAGAAACCTTTATGCAGTTGGCAGGTGAAGAGAGAAATGTATAAGCAGTGGGCAGGTGAAGATGTGAAATGTTTTCGCAGAGGACAGGTGAAAAGTGAAAATTGAAATGTAATAAGAACAGATAAGAAACATTTTATTAGGAGTAAGTTTAAGGCAAGTGAAACAAGTTAGTTCGGAATAATACGATATGCGACAGAAATAGGTGTCGCATAAATTCCCCAGAAATACGTCGCACATAATGGTGACACATTAGTTAGAAGAAGATATTATTGCCACGAAACTGAAACGGGAAATGTTTACGCAGAGGACATGTGAAGAGAGAAATGTTTAAGCAGAGAACAGGTGAAGAGAGAAATCTTTACGCAGTTGGCAGGTGAAGAGAGAAATATTTCCGCAGTGGGCTGTTGAAGAGAAAAATGTTCACGCAGAGAACAGTTGAAGGGAGAAGTGTTAACGCAGAGGGCAGGTGAAGAGATAAATGTTTAAGCAGAGGACAGGTGAAACGAGAAACTGAAATGTAATAGGAGCAGATTAGAACAATTTTATTAGAAGTAAGCTTAAGGCAAGTGAAACAAGTTATATCAGAATAATAAGGGGTGTGACGTTATACGTCAAAAAACGACATTATTACGTCATTATTTTTGCACCAACCTAAAAGTTAGAAAAATATATTATTGCCCCTAGTCTATATTAACTGATACAAACCAGGTGATAGTTTAAAATCTGCCTCACTTGATAAAGTTAAGGAAACGGAATACAGTAATATTGTCAAGTACAGTAAATTTGCTGTAGGCAAAAATGGATATTATATGGCGAAAAAAATATCTTTCCGTTTCTGTGTCTATTCGAACACGTCAGATTATGACATTCCCCCCCCCCAAAAAAAAATATCTAGCCCTCCATCTTTTTCCAAACACGCTTTTTATTATTCAAACATCGAAAATTCCGACATTTTCTAAAATTCTCGATCTACTGGAATTTTATTGCAACACTAAAATCATAAAACCGAACTATTTTGGGAGGAGGATTTATAATTTAATAAAAGTCGCCGAGAGGTAAAACGTTTATGCGCACAATTTTAGTGCTCATTGAATCCAATTCTCATATGAGCGCAACAAATCTTCATTCTCTAGTTTACCAGAATAACAATCATAAGTTAAAACGCCAGCGAAAAGCGAGTTTCTAAAATTAATATTGCATTTTTTTTTCTTAAATTTTGGATAGATGGAAGTCATTTACATTGCGCATGCGTGATAGCATTTCGCAAAAGTTTCCCTTCTGACTTAAAAAAAATGAGAAAAAGATATTTCTTTAATGCCAAGAGATTTATTCACGTTATTCAAAACAAGATAATGGCATTTAAAAGAGAGTCGGACATAGAATGACAAAAGGAAATACTTCAGTCATGGCGATATATAAATCCTCACGACCAGAGAGAACGGAAATATGGCGCTAGCCATCTTTTCCAATAAAGTAGCTTTGATTGTTCTTAGAAGAGGCAAAACAACATCTAACTGCCAATATGTATATATTGCTTAAAATTTTCTATATATTTGTGGGAGTGATTTTCAACTTCGGGTATATTTGAAATTATAAACAATATAGGTATAAAAATGAAAATATATCTGCTGTCACCAAAGTGGAATCGTCCTGGGTATAATAATCTACATCCGGCAGCAAGATCAGGAATTCCTAATAACATGGACGTGAGTAATGAGGTCATGGAAAATGGAAACAGAAAGGACGCTTAAACTTAGAATCATAAAGAGACTAGCAGATATATATATATATATATATATATATATATATATATATATATATATATATATATATATATATATATATAATGAAGACTGAAAATTTTATACTCACAAGACAGACTAAATGTATAAGAGAAAGAGTGAATGATCTAACAAGCTGCGGTAAATTAATTGCAGAACAGCGAGTGTGCATGATAAGACAAAAGAAAAACATTTGTAAGATATACAAAGAATGAGAAGTAAAAATTCAATCTTGAAGGGACACAACACATTACAGGAAGGTTATGATCATGAATGAAATGGACAAAGTCTGACAATTATTTTAAGTCATTTTTTACGTTTATACGTTCTTTTTAAAGATATAAATATTTAAGTAAATGCTTTGTTTATGATAAACAGTATTAACAACATTTACCGGCCTGAAAGACGGAGAAATGTTTATAGAAAATATGCGTCCTCCGACAGGAATCGAACCTGTATCCTATACGGAACCGAGACGTGCCTTTAACCAATTGGGCCACAGAGGAGTTAACAAGGTCGATTATACTGTCGGTAAACTACAATCTTCCATGATTCTCTTACGTACATTCATATCTGTTTATGGCGTATCCAAATGTAAACAAATGACGTCACATATTATAAAATGGACAATGTCCGACAATTATTTTTAAGACATTTTTATGTTTATACATTCTTTTTATAAATACAGATATTTAAGTAAATACTCTGTTTATAATAAACAGTATTAAACAACATGTACCGGCCGGTAAATGTTCGAGAAATTTTCATGGAAATATGCGTCTTCCGACAGGAATCGAACCTGTATTCTATACGGAACCGTCACATAGCCTGACGTGCATTTACCGATCGAGCCACAAATGAGCGTTTCGGTTAGCAAGGAAAATTGCGGTTTAAAAACAGTAAAACCAACCTTGCTATCCGAAACGCTCCACCGTGGCGCAATCCGTAAAAGCACGTCAGGCTATATGACCGTTCTGTTTAGGATACTGTTTCGATTCCTGTCGGAGGACACATATTTCCATGAAAATTTCTCAGACATTCAGGTTGGTAAATGCTGTTAATACTGTTTCTTATAAACAGAGCATTTACTTAAATATTTGTATCTATAAAAGGAACGTATTAACATGAAAAATGTCTTAAAATATACATATATATATATGTGTGTGTGTGTCCTGGCTATGACGATAAACTACATCGAACATCAAGGCCTCTACTCAGGAGATTTCGAGGACCGCAGAACTATGTCTTAATTGCTGTTTTTTTTTTTTTTTTTCTCAGGTTTACCCTGACCCGAAGTGCTGTTAGGGTCCTAGTTATGGTGAACTTTGAAACCATAATCAACAGTCCATTTATATAGTAAGATTACCAGCAATATAGTTTATAATGTCCAAAATATTTATCTAAGAAAGATACCTGGAAAGTATAAATTTACGTACAAAATATTTGTATCTGAAAAGATAAAATTACGTACAAATATGTAGAGTTCGGCATTAAATGCTGATATGACTTTAAACAAAATCAACTAACCAAACATCCAACATGAAAGAACTTCTACAGCTACTTAAAGAAATAAAACCGTATTCCAAAATATAATTTCAACAAAACTACAATATGAATCATAATAATTATGTCCACATAAAGATCTATATGTAGGAAGGCTGAGTATCAGATACCATGTATTCAATTGTTAAAGCAGAATAACGTATATCATTTTTTATTACTTCAAAGCTGACAAGGAAATTAAATTTCGTCGTTAAATGACCCATGAGAAGTTGATATGCTGTTAAACAAGCAAATCAATCAGAAGAGTTGAATAACTGTATAACACGAAACTATCTTGGAAATTTAGCAATTTACCATTCTTGACGCGATAAAAGAAGCATCTGCAACGTTATAGGTTCTGATCTGGCATCTCCGTTTCAATCATTTTCCCACTGCCGCAAAGTAGCTCTCCTGTACCTTAACTTTAACTATTTTCATGTACATTGCTTTGATAAGTATTTTTTTTCTTTCATACCTCGATTTCATGAACTTAAACGCAGTACTAGATTGGCAGCTAGGTTTCATCATTTTACTCATGAATTTCCTAAGTGTACCAGTAAGTTATGTTCCGATAATTTCCTCACTTGCACTACTGGTTTGGAGAAATCTATTCAACCGTCTTGTTTTACTGTCACCTACAATGTTCCAAACATTAAATGCGACGGAAATCGACCTTTTCATTTTGTTTGTCACCTGTTCTTTTTACTGTCCCTCCGTCTGTGTCGAAATGATTTAAAGAAAATATTCTATTGAGTGTAAATAAACTTTGTGACAGCCCTTCTAGTGTTGCCTAGAATAAGCCCAACTGTACACCTTGCAGATTAGTGTGAACACAACCAAAATTAGCCAACTTCGAGGTGGATGCTTACAGACCCAAGCATCTAACAGATCAACGAGTAAAAACGTCAACCAATATTTATATATAGACTCAAGTATAAAACAGTCTAATATTTATTTATAGTCTCAAGTATAAAAATGAACAATAATTATCTATAGACTCAAGCATAAAGCCCAATGTTTTCTTATAGATTCTAGTATAAACCTGACCAATGTTTTATGTAGACATATGTATAAACCAGACAAATATTCATCGATAAGCTCAATATAAATCTTTACCTATATGCTCAAGTATAAACGTGATCAATGTTTATATATAGACTCATTTATAAATATGACCAATGTTAATCTATAGACTAAAATATAAAACCAATCACTGTTTTTTTATAGCCTCAAGTATAAACCCGATATATGTTTATCTATAGAATCAAGTATAAGCCTGATCAATGTTTATATATAGACCGAAGGAGAAGCATGAGCAATGTTTATATATAGACCGAAGGAGAAGCATGAGCAATGTTTATCTATAGACTGGTCCAATGTTTGGTTAAACACTCAAGTATAAACCTGATCTATGTTTGTTTGTAGATCAAATAGACAGATTGTTCTTTCCTTAAGATTATGTCATAGTGCAATTCCTACCTAGAAGTGGAGGTCTATCACAAATTTATGTGGGCACGAAGATTTTACATACGGTTTGGCTTGGCGGTAATGTCTGCTGCTGCATTAGGTTTAAAAATTCAAAGAACAAAATAAGCCGTCCTGTGTATCACGATAAACTACATCTGCCTGCAAGGCTTTTGATCAGGAGGTTTTGAGTAGAATGGAACCACTTTTTAATTGCTGGTACTCCGAGGTCTACCCTGACCCGGGGTGGTATCCCCTGTTAGGGTTATAACTATGAGCAAATAGTTAACTCCCAAACTGGAGACAAAACACTATGAAAGAATAAAAATAGGTTTTATTACCAGCCATATATTTTTGGAAAAAAATTATTAACAGCAATACATACTTGGAAAAAATATTTCCAGCAATAAAAAACTTGTCGGCATCAACCCATTGAGTTTAATATGCCTTAAAAAATAAACAAGCTAAACCAAAAAATAGGGATTAAGTGCATAATTAATCTGGCTGTAAAATTGATCTTCGTTATTTTGGAAAATTTAATTTCTTTTTTAAAGGTCTTATTATAATTAATATATATGTAATGACAAATGTAAGTGGGAGTAGGCTTTAAGAAAGCTTTATTCAACTAAGAACACAATGTTTATGTATATTGTCCTTTTATAGTCCCAGTAAAAAGAAATAGCTCTCTCAAAGAGGAGAGTAACAAAACAAGGGGATACCAATCTTGATTATTCATCACAAAATTTCGAATCCTTCATGTCCCGCCCGTTAATAAAGGTGTTCGAAATGTTATATGCATTTTAATTTTAGAATTAATTATCCAAGTTAAAATAGTTTTAATAAAACAAAGCCCATGTCAGATCTATGACTTCTTGAATGTAAATATGACATAAAACAAAATAAACATGAAAGCAATTTTTTTTTTTTTTTTTATCATTATTACTTAGAAAGAAAATAACTACCGTAATTCATTATTTATAAAAGCATTTTTTTCTAAAAATATAATAAGCAAAATTCGGGATGCGTATTACGCTGAGCTACAAAAAATCTTTAAACATTGCTGTTTCATAGGTCGATTTCAGCTGCGAAATGACTACTCACCACAAATATACGACAATTTGACACTAACATTCGGCCATTGCGATCGCATCAGGATGTCAAATACAATCATATGTACCTAACAATACTTACAAATGTAAAATAAAATAAAAATTATCACAAAATCAAATTAGAATAATATTATTCTATGTTTAAAACCATTTATTTAAATAAGAGTAGGAAAAGCTGGCCATAATGAAATTGGAGAGGAACAATTAATAGTGTTTGATTATTAAAAGAAAAGGGTGCGTATTATGCATGAGTAGAATCATTTTCCAACACTTTCAGCACAAATTTTGGGGTGCGTATTATGGATGAAGGCGTAATATTAATGGGGAATTACGGTATTTTTATTCTGACGTATTAGGTCCTAAATATATGTGTTTATGATTATAGAAATAAAACTGTCGTATTGTAAAAAATTAAATCTTAAAACTGCGTAATTTAACAACAGGTTTTGGACATCACGTTTTCAATATCTAAAAGCAACGGATTGAATTTATTGAATTTAATTATGTCATTAAGTTTCAATAATAAACATTCGTGATAAATGATTTCACAATAATTTTCTGGTAAAAAATATCACGTTTGTTACTATTTTTCGTTTTTTAGCATTAAAATAAACTAATCCAATAGACTTTTTAAAATTACATTTCCGAAACAAAATGCGAATTAATCACGAAAAATTAAATTTTAAGATCAGAATACATAAATAACAATATTAATATGCATTTTCATGTAACAAATAAAGCTCTTTCTAAAACAACTGCACAGGATAAAAACAGAATCGAAAAAAATATTTGGAAGAAAAAAAAAATTGTTAAATAACTGTATAAAATTAAAATTATTAATTATTAAAATTCAATTTCTTGAAGAGATTTTCTGGAATTCACATAGAAATTAATTTATGTTATTAATTTCCACATACGCACACACAAACAAATATATTAATTTATTTTTATCTTCATCTATCAGTTCTTATTCAAGATGTATACTCATTGCTTCAGATTATATATATATATATATATATATATATATATATCGATTTACTGTGATATATATATATATATATATATATATATATATATATATATATATATATATATATATATATATCACAGTAATACTTTTTTTTTTAAATTCACCTCAAAAAGTATAAGTGTATTTTTCGTTGAGAAAGAACACAAACTTGTCGAAAAATTCCGATTTTTAACATCTTTTCTCCTAAGGCTTCTATCTGTTCAAATGGCCTAATAATATTCAATAACCTTCTTCTGCTTCTTCTTTTTCTTCTTCTTCTTCTTCTTATTATTATTATTATTACTATTATTATTATTATTGTTGTTGTTGTTTTTGTTGTTGTTGATGTTTATCTCTAGAATTCTTTGGTTAATACACACACACACACACATATATATATATATTTATATGTAAATATTAAAGTGAACATTGAAGTCAACAGTTAGAGGCAACAGGCTCTTTCATGCTAGACGCAATCGTCAGGCCTGACGATTGCGTCTAGCATGAAACAGCCTGTCGCCTCTAAGTGTTGACTTCAATGTTCACTTTTATATTTACACACGCTCTATCTCTGATATTGAGCACTTTATCCCATAAATATAGCACACCTTAAGACTATATTTCTTCCTATATATATATATATATATATATATATATATATATATATATGTATGTATGTATGTATGTATAAAGTTTTAAAGTTTTTATTTTTACTACGACATTTTTATTTCTTCAAGCGTTATTATATTCAACACTTCATATTTGAAATAGACCCCCTCCATTTTTCTCTCTTTCCTTTCTACAAATGTTTTCGTGGCAACGACTGTGACGAGCTTTTTCTTCCTCGTACTCCGAATACATGGCCTTAAACGTGCTACTAGATTGGAATCTAGATCCCACTATTTTACAGTTGAAATAGCTAAATGTAACCGCCTCTCCAACAATATTTTTTTGTCCACTTGCCAACTGTGTAACTCTCTTCCGTTTTCCTTACTTCCGTAATAACTAAAATCTACAAAAATTTAAAGGAAACGGCAACCATTTCTCTTTTTAAACCCCATTCATCTTGTCTCCTTTTCTTCAATCCTTCCCATCCACAGTGATCTCTTTCAATTTCATTTCATGTAACTCCCACTTGCGTATTAATGACATTACTGAATTTGCTTGGGGGTCAAAGATTAAAATTATGTATCACGTCCATCGGTCTGCACATTCAAGAAATCCAATTAAAGATGTTCTTACTGGCAGGGATCAAATCTGCGTCCACTTTTGTCCGGTGTGCTTTACCCTTCGGCCACGGAGAATGTCACATCAAACAAGGGCTCTATTTTCCCTTTTTCAGAAAAATACAGCGACTTCCCCCGATTATTTTTCTCTAAAAAATATATCTGATCAAACAGTGGTTTGCCCTACAAAGGGGGAAGCAAGTTCGATTTCTGTGCGGTGTCGTGTTGACAACCCGTGTCTCCTGGTGTTTGCGCCACATTGTAACCTTTCTATGAATCCTAAACAACTAAAAGCGAATTTCATCGGAATATATCAAACATTTTCCGGACCTCAAAAATTCCAATTAGGAGCGCAAACGCTGTTTTTACTGTAGCGTTGTTAAAGGAAATACACTTGTGGTTCATTTGATCCCTTATCTCATGGCATTTATTGAACGGTGCGGAGCCCACAGTATCTGGTATCTCGTGCATTGAACGTGGATGTAATTTGTGAAGCTCTCACGTGTCTGTTATCAAAAACATTATTTTTCATATGACATTCTTGGTGCGCGATTTACGCCGTAAATGAGGAAATTCCAGAAATAGAATGCCCAATACGTCCGAAACGCCCTCTCATTCATGCCCTATTCGAATTAGCACTTTTATTTATTGTTATCACATGACATTTAGCACGTCAATGTATATTAACTGAGAGGTATATATATATATATATATATATATATATATATATATATACACGCACACACACACCTATATATATATATATATATATATATATATATATATATATATAAGGTTGATGCAAAAATAATATAGTTTTCTCACATATGTCACCATGTGAGAAAACGACATTATTTTTGCAACAACCTAATATATATATATATATATATATATATATATATATATATATATATATATATATATATATATATGAATAGTAATAGATATGACAAATCTGAAATAGATGTGTAAGAGCAGAAATATATAAGCGGATAGTTATATATGTAGAGAAATAGACTGTGGTAGATAGACAGATCTGACAATTATATATATATATATATATATATATATATATATATATATATATATATAAATATATAGATAGATAGATAGATAGATAGATAGATAGATAGATATTGATAGAGAGAAAGATAGATTGGAATGTACTGTATAAGATAGAGAGAGAGAGAGAGAGAGTGGAATGTACTGTATTAGATAGATAGATAGATAGATAGATAGATAGATAGATAGATACGAACAGGCGGTGATAGATAGATAGATAGATAGATAGATAGATAGATAGATAGATAGATAGATAGATACGAACAGGCAGGGATAGATAGATAGATAGAGAGAGAGAGGAGATAGATTGGAATGTACTGTATTAGATCGATCGATCGATAGATAGATAGATAGATAGATAGATAGATAGATAGATAGATAGTTTCTTTATATATTTACCTATCCGCTTTTATGTTTCACCGCCTGCACATTTATTCATCTATTTCAGTTATAGATTTAAACAGACTTAGATAGATAGATAGATAGATAGATAGATAGATAGATAGATAGATAGATAGATAAACCTCGTGAGCACAAAGTGTTCAGCATAAACTTCTATCCCGCGGCTGTAAACTTTCAAATATTGATTCATTTGATTAGATGCGGGCCAATTTGATGTGATCTTCTTACTCTTGTGCGTTCTTTTCACACACAAACGGCTTCCCGTCCCAGCACCTTTGGCGCCACAAGGCAGCCATTATAAACTTTTAAATAGAAACCCACAGCGTTCTGTCGGACACCAGCTGCTAGCGCCGAACGAACGAGCAGAAATCAATAAAGTCTGTTGTTGATAAAATAGCCAATACCGGTAACTTACTGCGCACAACTGCGCATGCCTGACCCTATGGCTTACCGACTTCCTCTTTCAATTTCTCTACTTCTTTGCCTATGCTTTGTTCTCTCTAATTACGCTATTTTTACAGTTTAGTCATATATATATATATATATATATATATATATATATATATATATATATATATATATATATATATATATAAACGGCATTATTTTTGCACCAACCTAATAATTAGAAAAAAAAGAGTCCACATATGCTTCATATAGTTTATAAAGAAGAGTAGATAAGTTGGTCAATAAAACAAAGTCCCAAAAAAGGGTACTGATGAAATCAGTACGAAAAACATTTATTAATATTAACCAGGTAACAAAAATAAAGCACAGAGATTGAGGTTGCAAGTTCAGAATTTTCTAACACGTCTGTGCTCTTCATCAACGGATGTGGAAAATAAACAGAGGGCCGGTGGAGACTATCCAACATTAGTGTTTGAGGTGGGTAGCGTCTCAATCTCAGTTATCTCCTGTTAATATCCCTCTCCACGTTCTCCACCAGCTTAACCAGGTATTAAATTCACACACTTTGGGTCCTGTCACTGGATCTAACTAAAACCTTTATCCACTGTGACATGTGTCCTTGAGGACAACTGTGTGTGGATTTCTGGGTATTTTAAACCTAATGTCAAATTGAAAACAAAGATGAGGATGTTAGTCCGAGCAAGGTAAATAGTGTACAGAATACATCATCTCAGATATGTTATTTTATTATAAGAAATAATATATCTATTATTATAAATAAGAAATAATATATATTTTATTATAAGAAATAATATATCTATAATATATATATTATAAGAAATAATATATAATATATGGAATAATATATCTTATGTTAAAGAAATAATATACCTTATATTATTATAAGAAATAATATAACTATAACATATATATATATATATATATATATATATATATATATATATATATATATATATATATATATATATATAGTTTTAAGTTGTGCTATATTTGTGGGATAAAGTGCTCTGTATAAGAAATAGGGCGTATGTAAATATAAATATAAAAGTGAATATTGAAGTCTATACTCAGAGGTGACTGATTGTTTGATTGAAGTCTACACTCAGAGGCGACTGAGTGTTTGATTGAAGTCTACTCTCAGAGGCAACTGAGTGTTTAATTGAAGTCTACACTCAGAGACATTATTGCGTCATTGTTTTTACATCAACCTAATACATTTACTTCTATTAAATGAAATATAGTCTATAAAAACTAATAATGAAAATAGTTTAAAGTTGTAATAAAAATTGTATTTCATTAAAATGAATTCTAACCTAAAATTCTTTAAAATTGTAATTAAATAAATAAATAAAGTTTACTAAATCAGAGAAATGGAAATTTTACTTAAATAATATTCAAATGTAAAATTTTTAAAAATCGTAATATACTTGATGTGATAATAATTCTACAAACTGTAAGGGATTCTAATTACATTTAATTGTTCTTGAAAGAAATATAGTATATTAAAAATTAAAAGTAAAAATATTTCAAATCGTAGTTAAATAAAAAGTTTTCTGACGTAGACACCTCCCAAAAATCTTTAAATATACAGAGGAAAAAATGCCGTAAGAATCTTAGCCGTTAACAATAAAATTTATAAAAAAAAATAAATAAATAAAAATCCAGACGACACGCTTTTAACGGATGTTAAATTTCATTGAAAAATACATCCCTACCCACTACCAAAACGTAACAATAACTGATACATTAAAATATAGACATATTGAACACCCAGACACCCCTAGTCAAGCAAAACAGATTTATCCGTAACCTTGGAAACATGAATTTTGTTTTAGCTGTGTATTTAAAACTCAGTAATTTTAAAACTTACTCCAAAATTCGCTTGAGGATGAAATGGAACTAATGTCTTTAATTTAATTACAAAATTAAATTCAGAGCTTTTAGCTTCCATTTTTGAAACATGGTTAGAACTGTGTAGCGAAAAAAACATATTGTAAATCAATTAATTTATAATATTAATGCTCTGTAAATTTACATTGAGCACAATTTCGTAAAAAGAAAAATATCTATAAGAACACCGGATTATATATCTTACTGTTCTTTCTTCTTATTAATATATATATATATATATATATATATATATATATATATATATATATATATATATATGATGATAAACTGAAGTAACTTGACATTTATTATATATATATATATATATATATATATATATATATATATATATATATATGATGATAAACTGAAGTAACTTGACATTTAATATATATATATATATATATATATATATATATATATATATATATATATATATATAATACTTGGTTTTGTCGCTTTAATTCTGCTGTGAATATATATATATATATATATATATATATATATATATATATATATATATATATATATATATATATATCCTGGGTATGACGATAAAATACATCCAACTGCAAGACCTCTGCTCAGGAGGTTTTGAGGAACGTGGAACCACCTCTTAATTGCTAATGTTCTCAGATACACCCTCACACGGGGTGGTATCACCTGTTAGGGTCTCGGATATAGGCAAATAGTTACCCCCCTAAAAAAAAAAAACACTATGAAATTGTAAAAATAGGTTTTAATGTAACAATACGTTGTTGTAAAATTAAATTACTAGCAATAATATTACCGGCAATACGTGTTTGGCACAAAAATATTACCAATAATTTTTTGAAAAAAAATATTACCAAAGATAAAATGTCCATTTAGATTGATATGCCGCAATAGAAACCATTATATATATATATATATATATATATATATATATATATATATATATATATATATATGTGTGTGTGTGTATGTGTGTGTGTGTGTGTGTGTGTACATATTATTAGGTTGGTGCAAAAATAATGACGTAATAATGTCGTTTTTTGACGTTAAAAAATACGTCAAAAAACTATTATTATTTTTGCACCAACCTAATAAATCATATTTGATTAGTTCAGTTGAATAATCCGGACATATTATGTCTATTTATTTTTATTTTAATCCGCTCGAATTCTTGGATCATCTACTTGATGTTGATATTATATTTATTAAGGAAGATTACGTAGATTTTTGAGTTTTTTTTTTTTCGTTTATTTTCCCAAGTACTTTCAATCTCATTCAAGAGCATTTTTGGGGTGAATTGCTAAGACAAAAATTAATGCAATTAACAGTTGTGATATTTTTGGAAATGCGTATGAAACGCATTATTTCAAATACGTATCAACGCAATCCGTTATAATAAATTTAAAAATTAACTGTTATGTTTTTTAATGTTCTTTCTAAGGGAGATCAATTTGGTTTACATAACTGTAATTTGTTTTTATAATTACAATTTAATTATTAAAAAAAATAAAACATTATCATTATAAATATTTTATAACGTTGTTGTTATACTCATAACATTATTCACCGTTAATTATATTTTTCTTATGCAGATGGCCTCAAGAATGGGAAGTTTTTGAGTACTTGTGAAAATAAAACATAAAAACAACTACGGTGCCTACCTTAATGAATTTAATAACAACATTAAGAAGTTGATACGAAAATTTAAGTGGATTGAAATAAAAATGGACATATGTCCAGATTATTCAACCAAACATGATTGAATGAAAATATGCAACCGAAATATACAAAATACACAATATAATACACTATATATATATATTGTATATAATATAGAATATAATAGCAAAATCAAAAAGTAGGAGCAGACTTACGTTTCTTGAAGATACTTATGTTACAAAAACAACTATCAATAAATAAAAGCAATTATAACTCAAGAGCCCGCATCCTCAAATGCATATTTAAAAAATTTTCCCTACGACACAGTACACTTTGCTGACGTCACTGCACTCACCAGTTCTACGAAACTCACCATTTTCTTCCCCCTCCCCTGATGATGACTTAAACCACGAAAGCTTAAACCACATTTCTCCCGAAGCGAACTTTGGACAATTTATGAAAGAATTTCCTCCTTATCTGAGAAAGATTATTCGTAATTTGGAAAAGTCGATCAATAAAATTAATCGACACAATATTCCTGTTCAAATAATATTTGCCATAAAAATCAATATATATATATATATATATATATATATATATATATACATATATATATATATATATATGCGTGTGTGTATGTGTGTCTTTCTGTATGTCTGTCTATGTGTGTGTGTGTGTTAAGTTTAATATTTTAATATACTTTTCAAATATACGTCGTCGTTATAGCCCATCTGGATCTAATCTTGTTGTGTATTGCATTGAATAATACCGACATATCTGATCTGATGCTAATGCTATGTACTTAGAGATACTTGTCAAAATTTAAAAAGAAAGGATCAGCAATGCCATCTGTCCTGACTTGCCATCTCGGCTTTAGTCACTTTCCCACCGCCGAAAATTAGCTCCCCTCTTCTTTTTCTAAGGATAAGTTCACGGTAAATCGCCCTGGTGAGATTTCGTCTACAGTACCTCGATTTTACGGATATAATTACTAGATTGCCAGCTAGGGCCCATCACTTTACACTTGAAACTGCAAGATTTTCTATGATAATACTTTCTTCCCCCTCAATATTCGCTTACGGAACCCTCTTTTCTGATTTTTCTTTCTCCTTAATATCTGTCCATTTATTTTCCTCTCTTCTTAATAATTAAGTTTAACAGATTCTTCTCTTCTGCTTCCTGACCACCAGGAATATTATCTATCAGTTCTACAAGGGAAAGGTTTTACTAATTTCATTCTTGCTTTTGTAGAAACGCTACATTTTAAATACGACATTCTATATATGTGAACATACCTACGTGTAAAAGCGGACATGCAAACACACATATGTTCACACGTATCCACTTACAAAAAAAATCAACGTAATACCAATAAAAAGCGCATAGATTATTATTTTAAATTAATATAAAAATCAGGAAAATATGAAAATCGGTAGACAATTACTCATACCCCCTGACGAGTGGACTGAGCGAAAATAGTACTGACCTGTTATGTAATAGCTTTCCCCCTATATGGCAGTGATTGCTTTATAGTCTCATCAGAGATGCGATAACACGCTTCGTAGCGCTTATAATATAAGGAATGCTTTGGCTACTTGCTGTGGCGCTTGTATTAATCAGTTTGAAAACTAGCTCCAAACGACTTCTTTCTCTTACCTCTGATTTGTAGCTACTTATTTATAGTTATGGACTAGTTTATATAGTCAGCGGGGGTGTACTATTTGATCCACTATATTTCCTCTTTCGAGATTAGTACTTTTTATAAAGATTTTATTTTTTATTAGTATTAGTATCTCTACTTGCTCTTTGTGGAGATTTCTCTAACGTAATTGACTTTGTAGCGTTTCCGTTTCCGGCCACTTTTAGTTCTTCAGTACGCTTTCTTTTTCTGGAACTCGTCATCGAAAATCACACAACATTTTTATCAGTTCTTCCAATGTTTCAGATCTTTTTATCACCTGATTACGGTGCCTTTTCATGTTCAGATCTCTTCCCTTTTATCATGTACATCAACTTCCAAATTATTGCTAATATTATGCCGCCTCCCTATGTTTCGTTGCCATCCTCTAAAGAATATTTTATCGCCGACCTTGAAACTTTTGGTCTCGTTTTTATTATCCCTTCATATTTTTAGACACGGTAATTAGTTGTCGAACACAGATGTTACTTTTCTAGCAAACGTTAATTCCGCCGGCGACATAACTGATAGTGTCTTGAGTTTAGGTCTTACCCGGTAAACACTGAGCAGCTTTTAAAGTGCTTCCTACTTTATTTCACAAGACTTGCTTTCTTCAAGGCTCTTTTGAATGTTCCCACAAACGTTCCGCTTGAGTGACATGGCGGGACCATAATATGCTCAATGGTGAACAACTTATAAATGTCTTTGAATTGACTTCATGCAAGAAATTCACTGTCACTGAAGATGTTGGATTTTTGCACTTATAAATTTCCGGCCACTTAGTGAAAGTATCAACTACCATAAGATAATGTTATCTATTCATAAGACTTGCAAAACCTATGTGCAATCTTGACCACGGTGTGTCTATCTTTGCTCCAGATTCTGTCTTTGTGATACGTACTTTATCTGCCAGTGCACAAGCTCTGCAAGAGTTCACTGTTTTGCAATATCTTGGTCCATTCCGGTTCAATATACTAAACTGCACATCAGAGATTTAATTCTTGAAATACCAGGATGTCTGCTATGAAAATCCTTCAATGTTCGCTTCTGTAGCACATTAAGTATTATAACCCTTTCCCGAACATTACAAGACTGGTGCATAGCGAGTAAGCGTTTAAGTCTGGATTTCCTTCTTTGTTACTATCCTTCAGTTGCTTTTTTTATTTTCGCAACAAAGACGTCATTTTCTGCTTTTTCTTTTATTTCTCCCGGGGTAACTGGTAATTCTCGTACTACATTGCCCAAAATGATTTTTTTATTCCCATTTCGCTTTTTATTGTTGCAGTGACCATGTCGTCAAATGATTCTGCGTTTTTATGTATTAATCTTCATAATCCATCCTCATGTCTTAATTTTTTAGATGGTTGGTGCACCAATGGAAAATCATGTTTTAATAAGATGGTACCCCAGTGTTGTAGTCTATTGGTTATATGTGTTGTTCATGATGACGATTGTCTTCGAGTATAGAATCCAGAGGTTAGCAGTGAATATTTCGAAGACAATATGGAAGCGTAGTTCAGGTTAGCAGTGGATATCCCGGTAAAAGTAGCAGAGCGTAGTTCAGTAATTCTTCCTTCTGTTTTTTCGCCTGACAAGTTGGCACTGGACATTCGGAGAGAGTAAACAAAATGTCCGCCTTTATACACGACGGATAGAATGTTCCACGTCTTCTGATTGGTTAACCTTCTATTGGTGGACTATAAAGTGAGTCAGCTCATTTTGACTTGCTCACTAGTACATACATATACACAAAAAACCGCAACAATATGCGTAGGTATTCATTTCATTGAACCATATATTTTTAATAGATATCTGGGGTCTGTTTGCAACCTAAATTTTCTTTCATGAATAAATTACAGGAGCCTCATTTTCTATCTGGCTGTAATTTTTCTTTACTGGTAGAAGTTAGTATGAAGCATAAGCAAAGAATTTCCTTTTACTACCTCGTATTTGTGTAAAATCACCGCTCGAATACTATATCACTAGCATCTGACGCCACAACAATTTCTGCTTTTCGAGCCTAGTATGCTAATGATAAATCTGATGTAAGTCTATTTTTCATTTCATCAAACGTCTTTTGATAGTTGTCATTCAAGTTCCAATTTCCTCTTTTTTAAGTAGAGTGTTCTGTACAGCTCTCAAATTATGCATATTAAGTCCGAATTTCCTTCTTTTTTTACTTTCTTTCAATTGCTTAAGGTATTAATCTTCATAATTCATCTAGATGTCCTATATTTTTAGACGGTTGGTACTCTATCGTAAAATTATAGTTTTAATAAAGGAGGTAGACCAGCATTGTAGTCTATTAGCCATGTAGTCTATGCGTAGGTATTCCTTTCTTTGAACCATATATTGTTAATAGAGTCCTACGGTCTGTTTGCAACCTAAAATTCCTTACATAAATAAATTTCTTCCAGAAATAAATTTACCGCAAATATAATTGTTAGAACTTCTTCTATCTCGCTGTAATTTTTCTCTGCTGACAGAAGCGAGCATGAAACATGAACGAAGGCTTTCATTTGACCGCCATCGTAAAATAAACGCTCCAATATCATACTCACTAGCATCTGACGCCACTACAATTTCTGCTTTTGGATCGTAGTGTGCTCATGATAATACTAACGTAAATCTTTTTCGTTTTTTTTTATCCAAAGTTTACTCATTTTTAAGCAGGTCGTCCAGTGGAGCTCTCAACTTATTAATATTACTTACATATATTTGATAGTAATTAGCCAGTCCTAGAAGTGCTTGTAAAATAATCACGTTGGTAGAGGTTTATTTTTAACTGAACTTGCCTTCGACGGATCTGGTTGACGACTATATTTTATCAATAATTTGAAAAAGATATTTATTTTTTTGTTAAAACAATTCACATTTTTCTACAATGAATTTGAATACGTACTCTGTTAATTTTTCAAATATTGTTTTTCTCAAACCAAGCATATTGATTTTTAGATAGACTTTTGATTAAAATGTCTAGATACGTCATTGGGAAATCGCAACCCGCATGCATGGTTTGCATAGCTTGGTGAAAATGACCTCGTGCTGCCTTTATATCAAAAGAAAATCACTTAAACTTAGATAATCCTCTGTGCGTATTTATGGTCGTTAATCCTAAATATTCATTTTTAATCTGAATTTGTAAGTACGCTTCAGAGAGATCCAGCTTTGAAAATATTCTCTTGCATTTTAACTTCTAAAAAATATTATCTGTACTTGATAATGTGCAGTTCCGTGTTTCTAAATAACTATTTAAATCTATCAAGAAATCAGTAACAACACGATTGTTATTTTTTTCTTCGCAACACTTGTGCAGCACATTTTGAATGGTTATTTTTTTTCTGTTAAACCAATTCTTTCGAGTCTCTCCAACTCTTCGTTGACTTGTACCAATGCTACTAATTTTACGCTCCGCTTCGGCTTAAATTCTGACGTGGAACCTTTTCTTACTTGAAATTTCTCTTGAATTTTAAAAACAGACCCAGTTATTTTGACAGAACTTCAGGAAAGCATTTTTCTTTTACTCTTCCTTAAGATTTTCTCTCTGACGTATTAAATTGGTCGCTTGTCCATTTATCTTTTTGCAATAAACATTTAGCGGCAAATCCCAGAGTTCAAATAGTTTCATCCAGTCAGTATCGAATAAATTCGTATCATTTTTAATGCATACGCTTTACCATTTACATGTTTATTACGCAATGAGACATTACAAGCCATTACTCAAAAAAGAATTTGTCACCATGAAATTGAAATCTTGACATTGGAAGTCCTTCTTAAAGGCTTTCCATTTTTTTCTATGTGACTTCAGTGATTATTGAAATATTACTACCAGGGCCCAGTAACATTTTCACACGCACATTATTTATTTTCCCATTCACAAATTTTCTTTTGTTTTCTGTGACCATTTCTCTGTCGCAATGTTGTGTAAGAATTTCTTGTTGTGAAAATGTTTTCTTTGTTTTTTCAGTATGACTTTATATTTCCTCATTTACCACGCTTGTAATATTTTTCATTTTTAAATGGACAGTCATTTCCCATTCGCTGAATTCCTGACTGAATATTTGTACATATTTACGAAAATACACAGAAAAAGTCAGTTCCTCATTAAGATTGTCTACAAATTCTGATAAGGTGTTTTGGAAAGTGTCTGGCGTGAGATACAATGAAGAATATTTTGTTTTCTTCAGAAATATATCCAACAAATCCTGTTGATTTTTGTAGTTCTAGCAACTGTTGATTTTGTTGTTGCTGGTTCTGTTGTTGTTGTTGAATTTCAACTATGAAAGCCCAACTTTGCTGCATATTCACAAGAACAGTGTTTAGAAGAAATAAAAAGACGGTAAATTTATTCAGTGCTACAGAGGACAAGAAATTGTGGAGAGCCATGTTCGCCAACGTCCTTGGAAACAGATAACACTAGCAATATTCACCTTTTCTGGTATAGTGCGTAACTCATGGTTGGTCGTCAATTAAGATTGAGTCCACCGTAGAAACAAGCACGACTATTAGGTTGTATGTGTTGGTTTCTTATGCTTCTTGTTTAGTCAGGTATCTACCCATCGACCAGTCTGGCTTGATTGGACTTGCCAGGAGTAATAATCCTCCTTGTCACTCTTTTGGGACGTTGGAGTACGTAAGTCTGACCACAATTGCTAGAATCGATAATTATTGTTGAAATATACTATCATCTAAACACTCGTGTCTAACACCCCCCATATATATATATATATATATATATATATATATATATATATATATATATACAGTGCTGTTCGATAAAAGTGACGCATCTGATATTTTTCACTAAATGTTCTCTTCTCCGATGAAACGAAAGTTGAGCTAAATTCAAAGGATAAGCGATCTAAAATCCGAAGAAGCTTTGAAAGCTCTTTGAATTTAGCAGTAAGTACTGTCAAGCAACCGTTCAGTATAATGTTCTGGGGATGCTTTTCTTTTCATGGAACTGGTTTCTTAAAACCTATTGAAAAGACCCTCAGGAGGGAGCAGTACAAGAGAATTTTAGAGTCTTGTCTACTCCCTTCTGTTGAAAGGGTGCAAATCGGCCATACCAAGCTCATTTTTATGCAGGATAATGCTCCCTGTCACAAATCAAAATTGATGAAGTAATACTTTGATCAGAAGCAGGTGAGTGTTATGACATGGGCGCCCCAATCTCCTGACCTTAACCCCATAGAAAACTTATGGAGCATGTTGCTCAACTGCTTTCTCGAGATCCTGTACTTTATAATACTCCATAAGTTTCTATAGGGTAAACATATATATATATATATATATATATATGTGTGTGTGTGTGTGTGTGTGTATGCGTGTGTCTGTGTGCAATGTATTATATATAATATATAAATAATATTATATATAATACATTGCACACACACACACAACATATATACATATATATATACGTTTATATTTATTTACACACACTTTTTACACATATACACACAGACATATATATATATATATATATATATATATATATATATATATATATATATATATATATATATATATATATATATATATATATATATATATGTGTGTGTGTGTGATTGGGCTCTAGTTCTTTCTATCATATAATTTTTTTTTTTTGCCCTCCCCCTCATTGAATAGTTTTTTGTTTTTAAGTTTATGAATAAATAATCCCAGTGTATCAAACCTGAGGAGTACTGGGACGAAACCGGTTGTTTGTTTTAGTTCTTAATTTTCATAATTATGTCCTTTCCATTCCGCTTATTCCTTGCTATAATATATATATATATATATATATATATATATATATATATATATATATATATATATATATATATATATATATATATTGTCAGCAGATTCTCATTGAAACATGATTAAACAATTAAACTTTATTTATCATCCATATAATCCTTTTGTAATCACGGATAAGCGTTCTTGTTTCATGATTAAAGACAGCAAGAAAAGCTACTATCGTGATATTTATTCATTTTTATTTTTTCCGAGTAATTTCGGTATCTTCCAATATCATCCTCATGGTTCCGAATGAAAGACATATAATTGGGTTTGTCCAAATTAAACGCTGATTTAAAAAATGTTATGCAGTAAGATAAATTCTTTGTCGTTGAATTATTACAAGTGTGAATATGCTCGTGGCCATAACATCAATTTCATCAAATGAAATATTTAATGTAAGGGAGGTAACTTATTTAATAATTGGAATATTAATAAAATGTTGTAATTTACATGTTTGTAATCTGTTCTAACTTAGATATTGTTTTAAAAACTATATACTAGAAGCATTTCAGATCTTTTGTATTCATGATTAATTTTGTTAAAGGCTGGTTTTAAATTTTCATATATATATATATATATATATATATATATATATATATATATATATATATATATTATAATAATATTTTTTGTTTAAAAATATGATTCGAAATATGAAGCGAAGGAATCATATTTTTAAACAAAAAATGTTATTATAATGTAAGCTCTACTTCTGTATGGAGCACTGTCTTCTTAAAAATAAAAACAAAAATACTAAGGAACCCCATATTATGCACCCAACGTGTTCTTTTCTATTTTCTGCATACCTGCACAAGGATATATATATATATATATATATATATATATATATATATATATATATATATATATATATATATATATATATATATATGTATGTGTGTAAATAATTCAGATAGAGTATATTTGTAAAAGGACAATCTGATTAAAAACGAACGAAAAGCTTATCTTCGCCGACGAGTTTCGATCTCTGAGGGACTTTATCTAGGCAAATGTAAGTATTTATATCCAAGACTAAAAATGTAATTGGTTTTCAAATATTTTGGTAAGGGTGCTCGATGCGATTTTATGGGCTGGAATTTTTAGTCAAACCATTACTGAACCATTCAAATTCGATGATGCAGCTATACTAAACAATCCAAACTGTTACGATTTCATGGACAAGACTTTCTTTGAATGGTACAAGTCCTAGCTTCGCAGTTACAAAGTGAAATGTGCATTTATGCACGATAATGCATCTTTTGATGAATCAATGTTTACCTGTGAGTTTAGGATAATACACTAACAGGTGAGAAGATAATGGAAGGACTACCATAAAGCCCCATTGTGAATCCGATCAAAAAAATCTATGACTAATTGTGAAAATGAAATTATATGGAGATGGCAAACAAAAACAGAACGACGGAAAGCAATGAAATCAAACAGATCAGAAATAGAACCTAATGAAGTAACAAAATTAGCAAAATTATTGGATAATAGATTTGCTGGCTGTTATTGAGTAGAGTCACTATATTAAGATGTAAATGATTCAAAGACTTATCATTTAAGTTTGTTATTTCTTCTATTAGAGGAGTTCGCCAATTCTTGATGAATGTATTACTTTGTTATTGAAGTAAAAAGTGATCTTCTGGTTTTGCATAATAACTTCAGACTACAGTTTTTTATAATAACAACTAAATTGAATCAAGAGCTTCATCTACCGCGAGGAAAATTGGTTCTCTGTGCCGCGCCAAAAGTTTTCTATCGCTTGAGTCCATCCTTCAAATCTACAGATCAACCATTCGTCGTTGCATTGATTACTGTACACATATATGGTTTGGTACCCCTCCTGTTCATCTCGAGGTCTTTGACCAAATCCAAAGACGGATATGCAATGTGATAGGCCCTGATCTAGCATTTCGTCTGCAATCGCTTTCTCACAGACGTGCTATGGCTTCCCTCTGTCTTTTCTACAAATATTTCCATGGCAACTGCTTTGACGAGCTACTTTCACTGGTTCGCAAATTGTATGAATTTAAGCGTGCTACTAGGTTGGCATCTCGGTCCCATTCTTTCATTGTCGAAACGGTTAAATGTAGCCGTTTTTTTTTTTTACTCCAACACCTTTTTATGACGCCTTACCCGACAGGGGAATTCTGTTCCTCTTACTTGTTTCCCTGATAGATATACTATTTAAATGTAATGTCAATGGACATCTTCTGATGCCTTTATCCTGACCCCCGTCCTTCTGTTTATCTTTTCCTCCAACACCCCTCTTTACTCTTATTTTCACCCTCTGTAACCCCTTCCACGCTAGTGGCACTCCCGCCTTGCTTAGGGTTATATGCTTAAAAAGATCCAATAACTATAATAAAACACATTGTAACTGAACTTTTTCCGCAAGCTTTGTTTTCACATCTAAATGAATCGTTTAATATGTGACAAAATATATCAAACGAAATCGAGTGAAAGAAGTTGATGTGACGTGCATATTAACTTCAAAGGAGCTGTAGTTGTTTACGGTGGAAACCTTTAAGTAATATGATTTCTGACATTTAATACGGTTCTTTGTTTTGGGTTTGGTAGCACCAGTGAGATTCCGTCTTTCTACATGGCAGAGAATGCTGGAAAATCTCCTCATAGATAAAGAAGAAACTTGAAGAAGCAGAAACGTGGTTCTCCAGAAGGATGCCGAGGAGACCATCGACCGATTATATGAGGAACAAAGAAGTTTTCGAATAAAATGAAAACAAAAAAGAAGTTTATTCCTAACATCAGGAACAGACAGTTGAAATGTCCCGTGCACCCAATGAGGAAAGAAGGCACGGAAGATTTTATACTCACATGACAAGTTGACGGGAATAGGGACAGAGGAAAAAAATCGTAAATTACTTATTGAGCTTGAGTAAATGGATGGCGTAAGAGGGTTTAGGAGCAATAGCAGAAAGACAAAATTTGTTACAAGGGACAAGAAGTTGTGGAGAGCCATTATCGCCTAAGTACTGATAGAACAAGGCAGATAAAGAAGAATAATAAACGCCAGTGATTCTGATTCTACTGATATCACCTTTCCACCATGCAAACGTTGTCGCTGGGGATGCAGTATATCCGAAAGCTACTGTGAATCAACGTGTAAGACGGTTCGGTCACCCGGACGGGTTAGTGTTCTGGAATGGAAACGTCATTCTGAAAGGTAACATTCCCTTTCAAACCTGGGTAGATTAACGAAACGTACTCAGCCGGATCAACTTCACAATATCTTAAAAATTATCTAAACAATTTTTTTTTTTTTGTTGTTTGCGAGGGTTTCCTGGTCAGGTTTAGAACCTTTCAGTAGGCCTCACGAGAAGCTTTTGTTATTATCTTAAAAATTATCTAAACAATTTCTTTTCTTTTTTTTTGTGAGCGTTTACTGGTCAGGCTTAGAACCTTTCAGTACGCCTAACGAGAAGCTTTTGTTATTATCTTAAAAATTATCTAAGCAATTTTTTTTTTTATTTTTATTTATTTTTTTTTTTTTGCGAGGGTTTACTGGTCAGGCTTAGAACCTTTCAGTACGCCTAACGAGAAGCTTTTGTTATTATCTTAAAAATTATCTAAGCAATTTTTTTTTTTTATTTTTATTTTTTTTTTTTTTTGCGAGGGTTTACTGGTCAGGCTTAGAACCTTTCAGTACCCCTCACGAGAAGCTTTTGTTATTATCTTAAAAATTATCTAAGCAATTTTTTTTTTTTTTGTTGCGAGGGTTTACTGGTCAGGTTTAGAACCTCTCAGTACGCCTCACGAGAAGCTTTTGTTATTAGGATATTTAACCTCAGACAGAGGGAGATAAATAATAAGTGTGTGTTGCCTGGCATGCTGCGCCAGGCAAACACGTCCTTTTAAACAACCTTGCAAATTATATAGACAACTGATTAAATAAATGTCTACAAAGATTCATAATTTATTATGTGCAAAGGAAGCTCTTCGACATATTAAGTGTCGTTCACTAGGCGTCAAAGATAAGAAAGTTTGAGATTTCTAATTCATCATAGTTTATTAAGCGCTTTGCCGTCAAAAGAATATAATGAAATTAAATATTTCGCCGAAACGAACACGAAACTATAGGAAGAATGATTGATAACCAAAGGCTTTCTCCGTATGGTGTCGCTAACAGTGGAGATAAAAATATGTTTGAACATTCGAATCATTTGATTGATAGCAAATATCTCCGACCTCGTGGAGCCGCTAATAGTGGAAAGAGAAACATTTTTGACATTCATGCAATTTCAAAATTTGAAAGCTTTATTTAATATTGTTTATTTTTTTCGTTCCAGTGTCCATGTCTAGTGATATATACGTAATTTTTTTGCAACTAAAAATTGTGGAAAAGTAGACATTGTCTTACACTTCTAAAAAAGATTTCAAGAGTTAAAACCTTGGAATTATATTCTGTATTACTGCTTAACTACAGGTTGTCTTACCTGTAAAATATTGACCGTGAAATGATCGTCTTCAGAGACAATTTCTCCTAAGCTAATACGCAATAATATATTTTGACAGAAATATTCAACTGTGAGGAGCTGAAATTATTTTTCCACGTGAACAATGTCAATAGATATATTTCTATCGATTTTCAAGCTAAAAATATATCATAGCTATGAATATAATTTTTAGCTTGAAAAGTTTATGATATATATATATATATATATATATATATATATATATATATATATATATATATATATATATATATACAAATAAATATATTCATGTATATATATATATATATATATATATATATATATATCATTGGTAAACACATATGTGAAATTCACAGGAAAAAATCGTTTTGCTAAAGAATACAAAATTTTCTCTCTCCCTTCATACATACATATCTATATCTATATATATATATATATATATATTGTTTATTCCTATACAATATTTACAGAAGAATAGTGTTCAATACTCAATAAATGACCTTTACATACGTATCGGAAATGTAGACATAAGAATCAACTGTGTATGGTGACTATGAGTTTCATTATATATTATTGTTAAACACCTATATAAAATTCACTGTAAAGCATTGTTTTGATTAAAAATATATTTTGTTCCCTTTTTCATGTATATATATATATATATATATATATATATATATATATATAAACACATTTTTATGTTCATACATTCTTTTTTATATATGCAAATATTTAAGTAAATGCTCTGTTTATAATAAACAGTAATAAACAACATTTACCGGCCTAAGTGTCCGAGAAAGTTTCATAGAAAATATTCGTTTTTTTTTTCTTTTTTCTTCCGATATTTTCATTACTTTTGTACTATTTGATGCAATAACTGAAACTAACGACTGTGCATTGACACGAGGAAAATGCGACTGGCAGAGTTAATCAACAGGCAGGCTAGGTTTAAGGCTCCAAGTTCACATCAGAAAAATATCCTACAGCAGAAAGGCCTAGTGGATTAAAGCTTTGGTTCGTGAATTTGGAATAATAGTGACTCGTGGAGTGTGTCCTGGGACTCAATGTAAACGGGCAAGAAATAAATAAGAGATTATTAAAAATAAAAACTAGACGGGATATACCTAGATATAGGCAGTGAAATGAGAACAATCTACAAGCGTAGATTAAATAAAGGATCCATTTCATAATTTCTTGTAGGTTATTCAGTTCAATATATAATAATACATACATAATAAGGCCAGCGTGCACAACGGTAAACATTTTGTGATGCCAAAAAAAAAAATTGAGAACAACGTTACGAATATAAATAGTGTTAAAAACGTTAATTCTACATCCCAGAAATTGAAACAGAAATGACAAACTCTAATCTTGGTGGCGAATGAAAATAATTATTACGGATTCTAAAAGAAATACTAAAATATACTTTACTTTCTTACGAGTTTTTTTTTTTTGATCTCCCCTTAATCTTCCTAGATCAGATGCTGCCCTTTCTAACCTAAGACAACTTCATTCAATTCCACCTCTTAATATCCTCAAACGAAAGCGTGGTCGTCTCTGGAGCCGCTTCCCTTCCGCCAGGCCCAGCAGAATTTCCTTATCGAAGCCTTCCCGCCGTATAATATGTCCAATATAAAGGAACTCCCTTAACGCCACCTGCTTCGTCAATATCCACTTTGTTCTGATTGTATCTCTCACCCACTTATGAATGATCATATGACTTTGCGATATACCCACATCTCGGAAGCAACATCCCAGTGTCTTTTGTTCTTGATCACTTCCCATGTCTTGCATCCGTAGCTGTCGTTGGCTAATGGCGAAAGCTGTGGCTCGTAGTAATTTCAAATTTAGCCTATGCGCATTCCCACGATTCCATATCTTTCTTATTTTTGACGTCGCACATCTTGTTATTGCCAGCCTTCACTTGAACTTGCGCGTGGATTAAGACAAATTTTAATACGAAACGTAAATACGTCAAGAATTTCTCTCTGTTGAAGTAATAGAGTTGGTAATGTCGTAATTAATAGTTTCAGTACGAAATTGCAAACAGCATTTTCAAATAACAAACCGCCCTGTGTATGACAATAAACTACATCCAAGTCTGGGTTGGTTCTGCACAAAGCCTTTACCAATATAATCATATATGCAGCTGTCTGCATGTCGGTTCCTAGAAACTGAGCTGCTTGACCCTCATACGTCGAATATGACGGGTACACACACACACATATATATATATATATATGTATATATATATATATATATATATATATATAGATAGATAGATAGATAGATAGATAGATAGATAGATAGATATTAGGTTAGTGCAAAAATAATGACGTAATAATGTCGTTTTTTAACGTATTTTTAACGTCAAAAACGACATTATTACGTCATTATTTTTGCACCAACCTAATATGTCTGTCTGTATGTATGTTTGTATGTATATACCGGGTATAACGTCAAAATTGTCAAAATTACGTAACAGCAAAATGTTTAATATATAAAAAATAAACTACAAAATGTTTAATATATAAAAAAATAAACTAATTGAGGATTGAGTTTCTAACGCTGGCTTATCATCTCTCAGTTGCGTCTCTTACCTTGGGCAGAGTGCGCTCAGGGGCTTCTCTGTCAAAGGAATGAGGGGTAAATGAGAAAATAATACTGAGAGGTGTTCAGAGCTGGGGAACAGCTGCGCGAGGCCGCGCCCTACCATTGCACCAGAGGGAGAGATCAGTGCTCGTACCGAGGCCACCGCAAACGACGGTTGCGGTCGATGTGGGGAATTTTTGTCCCTTGCCCGAGTGTACGCGCTCGGGTCCCCACTTTAAAAATACCTTGTGTCACATCTCATTCTGGTGGGGGAACGAGTAAACCACACCTGAAGAACATCTAATAACGTCACGGCGAGCAGTCTAAGCTAGAATTAATATAACTGCTAGGATCGAGTTATAACAGCCTATCTCCCAGGTAATATTCTTTATCTGTTTTTTTGTTTTGTTTTGTTTTTTAAACAAGGTTAGACGTTTATCCTAAGTTTTCTTTCTAACAATTGGGTTTCCTTTACCATTTATTCAAGACTTTCCATTTTATCCCACCTACAGTAATCACTTTAGTCCTTAGTGACTTCTTTGCGTTGAGTGAAATGCTTAAAAATAGAAAAATTACAAGCTTGTGATAATAACCACAAAGTTGAGGACAATAGTCCGAATCTAAATGATGTGAATATGTCAAGATATGTTAAAGGATTAATGCTTTCAAATCGAAAAAAAAGAAACTCGTCTATCAAAGCAAATAATGCTTTCAAATGTGTTCGTAAGGAAAGAGAAAGAGAAAATTAATGCGAACTAGTAATTTACTTGTATGCTTTTTAGAGACGACGGTTGATTGCGTTTTCTTGTATGTCAAGAAAAGAAATCGATTATTGAACTTTAAGCTTTACATTCTTTCTTTATTGATTTGTTGTTTGTTTGTTTGATTCTGCATCCTTCCTGCGATATTTTCCTAATTATTTTCTTGTTTTTAAATCTTTCTCTCGTCATTAATTGATTGAAATTAATTGTTACCGGCACCCTGGCGCGAACAGACCGCTGAACAACGCAATATAAATAGATACTCGTAGGCGAACGATGCTTCTTGTTTGCTTCCAGAGACACGTACCAAGCTCAATATGTGAGGAGAGCAAGTCGGAGAAATGTGTGTTGTGTAAGGAGAGCAAGTCGGAGAAATATGTGATGTGTGAGGAGAGCAAGTCGGAGAAATGTGTGTTGTGTAAGGAGAGCAAGTCGGAGAAATATGTGATGCGTGAGGAGAGCAAGTCGGAGAAATGTGTGTTGGGTAAGAAGAGCAAGTCGGAGAAATATGTGATGGGTGAGGAGAGTAAGTCGGAAAAATGTCTGATGTATAAGGAGAGCAAGTCAGAGAAACTACCTGCATGAGCTTGCTGTTGCTCTCTCTCTCTCTCTCTCTCTCTCTCTCTCTCTCTCTCTCTCTCTCTTGGAGGTAATTTAAACTTGGATAGACATTTGAGATATTAAGTAAAAAAAAGAGGCAATTATTTTTCAAATGGAGTTTTTACACACAGTTTAATGACGGAAAAGAAATTCTACGATGGATAACCAAATTCAGCCACAAACTGCAACTACCACTTTTTTCTTTTTTGGCGTTTCTTTGCCGTTTCATTTCTGATCCTCTCATAATGGGCGTGCTGATGAGGCAATGGATACGTTGGACACTATTTGAATGTGGTAATATACTGTTTAAGACAGTGTGAGCTAACTCGTGGAGAGGCAAGTAAATATCGTAATTATCTGTGTAAGCCTGTCGCGCGAGGTGGCAGTCTTGGAAGCTCTTACCGTGTCAACTCATTGCCTTTGGGCAGAAAGAAACCCGGACGAGGCTATGCTGAAGGGCAGAGTCTCTTCCGGGGAAGTAGACATATACCAAATCCCGTGTCTACGGGCAATTTTTGACCGAGCCAATAGGCTCAGATTTTCCCACATTAAATTTGACTTTGTGCCGCATCTTACCTTGTAGAGGGGCAGGTAAATATCGTAATATGCTGTCAAAGTAGTCCATCAGCAAAAGTGGTTTACATACTTGATGCCACTGACGAGTATTGTATTTTGTTGATGTTATAAAGATTACCATTTCATTTCCAACCTCCGTTTTGTTTATTCTAATTCATTAACCCTGACCCATGATTGACAAGCGCGCGTAAACGTTTTTGTACTCTATGCTGGGTAATGCGGGTCGCTCGTCTCGAGTATAGCCCGCGGGTCGCTCGTCTCCAGTATAGCCCGCCATCAACATTGTCGTTTTTTTATTATTTTTTTTAATTTGCTGCCTGATGCTTTGAATGTTAATTCTGCAGGCCGCAATTTAAGTTATTCTGTTCAAGTTTATATACTCAGGGTCAGCTATGTTGAATGTGTTTTTTTTTTTTTTGCCGCCTATCAGCCGTTATTACCTAGACTGGAACCATCATAAAATTCTTGTTTAAAAAAAAACCCGGTTTGACTGGAATACTAAAGGCGGGTACAGATTGGCTGAGATGTATATATATATATATATATATATATATATATATATATATATATTATTCGGCCATCATATGCACTATGCTTTGAAGTATCTTAGCTATAATCGAACACAGTGAGAAAGTATTCTCGATTAAACTAAACGCTACCAGGATATATTCTGGGAGGCGGTTAATCCGGTTTTCACGACTAGACATTTGTCCAGTTAACCGTTCTTTGATCACAGACAAGCGTCATTAATTAGCCGGTACAAGTGACTTAATATCCATCATGTCATAGTTGTGCTTCCGTAGCACATGTATATCACCGCGTCCGCTAATTGGGACCGACGTTGTATATTTAATGTATGTGATTTCATAGGTAGTGCACATGTTTCTAGTGAATTCTAGATTATTCTGTAACGTTGTTCATTAAAAATCATATTTAAATAATATTTTTCTTCGCTTAAATAAATATCCGAATGTCTTCCTCGAGATTAATTTAACCAATATAACAAGTCCATCGATATATACTGGTGCATACATATATGTCTATACATACACATGCACACGCATATACATATCAGAGTTTGTTTGTTTTTTAAATATATGTATACAAGCACATACATATTCCTACATTCCACTATTTATGAATACGACTACACAGATATATATAAACCTGCACACACACTTACCATACAATATATATATATCTATATATATATATATATATATATATATATATATATATATATATATATATGAAAAACATACTCTTAAAGTTTAAAGTGTGCTATATTTATGGAATGAAGTGCTCAATATCAGAGACAGAGCGTGTGTAAATATAAAAGTGACCATTGAATTCAACACTTAGAGGCGACTCTAAGTGTTGATTTCAATGTTCACTTTTATATATATATATATATATATATATATATATATATATATATATATATATATATATATATATATATAGTTTACTGCTACCAGCAAGCAGAAATATTTCTTTTCCCGATGATGGTCATTTTGGCTGAAACTAGTCGAGGAATCTAAATGAAATAATAATAAAAAAACGAAAGAATATTAATCTACAACCCAGTGTGTTTGAAGATTTTAATGTTTTAATGTTTTTTTTTATTGTTCCATATATATATATATATATATATATATATATATATATATATATATATATATATATATATTATTTTTTGCATATACATATACAGGTACATACATATATATTACAACCAATATAGTCTGTAGATTTTTAAATGAGCCACCTCCAAGTAGGTCCTTTTCCTTCCCTCCACTAACTTGTATACCGTAATGTGCGCTTTTATTTTTTTTTTTGCGATGATCGGTGGAATACCGTATGGCTCTAGTCTTTGATGCACTTTTGAGATTTTCACACTCTGAATGCAGTTTCATCTCAGTGAATTCTGTGCTCTCCTCATCAGACTGGCATTTTTTAAAATCAAAACTGTGATCAAAATTTATTACTGTAAATTTTGCTGGATATCTCTGAGGTGTTTATGTAATTTTTTTTCTGGATGTTTCGCCAATGTATATTAATGGGCATTTTGTATATCTCTGTCTTTGTTCTTGTTGTTATCTCTTTTAATATTAATTCTATCGCTACTTGTTTATGGGGTGGCGTGTTTCATGTCTACGTTGAAAAAATTTCTTTTATGGTGACAGTTATAGATTTAAATTTTCATATCGTTTTCGGAATTATTATTTTTCTGTTCATTTTGTAAGCTTTGCGTTTGGCATTGTAACGGAAATAATCAAGGTATTGGAGAAGTCGAAAAGTTTGATGTCTTTCTCTTCATCTGACAGGAATTGCTGACTACAAATTCTAAGGGCTCATAAATAAAAGAATATGATCACTCCGGATATTTCTTTTTTTATTTTTGTGGAGGGAGTAAAAGTATGTAAACATCAAGCAAGTGTAAAATTTTAACTATCTAGGAAGCATTTTACCAGAGGACGGGAAATGCAACTTCCAGATCCGAACTTGCACTGGACAGGCGGAAGAGGTATTCAAAACGCTAAAAAGGGTGCTAAAAATGGAAAGAAAATCGAAAACAGTGCTGGATTGCTTTGTGGTAACCATTCTCTGATATGGCAGTGACTGCTGAACAATTTCCCTAAAGATAACGAAAAAAAATAGAAGCAGTAGAAAGTAGCTCTACAGAAGGATAGTGAGAATTCCAAGGACGGAGCAAGTAGGAAATCTTAAAGAAAATGGCAACAGAACGAAGACATCTGCTTAAAATCAGGAAGAGAAGGCTTAAATTCCTTGGATGCATACTGAGGAAGGTTGGCTTGGAGAATTTAACATTTGGGGGGCATATTGTGGGTAAGATATCGTAGGGGACGCAGTGATCCACTTTCCTAACTTTTTTTTTTTTTTTTTTTTTTTTGTGAATTTTTGACGGAACGGGAGCGGGCCCTTTAGCAAAGAGAAAAACATGCTAAAATCAACACGAGATTGAACGTTGTGGAGAGCCATGATCGCATGTGTCCTGAAGGGATGCGACACACAGAAGGAGAAAATACAGCGAGACGATGTTAAGATAACTAGAATTCCTTCACGGGTTTATTATTGGCGGGCAAAAAATAAGATAGATCTTACTATGGTGATGGCAAGCAAAGACAAAAAAAAACTTGCTACCTTGATGGCATGAGATTTAAACTTATTACTAGATTGGCAATTAGGTCTCATTGTTTTGCTGTTGAATTAGTTAGATGTAACCGTAAGCTCTATGCTGATAGCTCCTTTTATCGCACTGAGGAACTCTCATCCGGGTTCTTGCTTCCTTGCCATTTAAAATCTTCAAAAATTAAAATGAAACCTCAAACGTCATCTTTTGTCTTCCTGACCCTGTACTTTTCTAGTTCTTTTTCTTCCATAAACTATTCTTTTTCACACCCAGTAAATCTTTGCGTCTTAGTGGATTTATCACCTTGCTTGAGGTGAAATGATTTTTAAAAAGTACAAGAATTTCCGAGACAAGGCAGTTAAAGGAAAGGATTAAACAATTATTTTAAGAAAAGAGAATATCTGGTTGTCAGTAAAAGGAACGTTCCAGAATGTGAGCTACAAAGTGGGTGGTGGGTGTTAAAATCAAGCAACTGTAGAAATTATATATTAAGTATTTTAACATAGCGTAAAATGTGTTACAGAAATCAGTGTATGTATAGAACAAATGTTATTCATCTAAAAACTGTATTATATTCAGATAATATTGTTCTACACGTTGAATACATTCTCTCATTTATATACCGTATATACCTGTGTATAAGACGCACCAGTAGATAGGCCGCGCCTTTAGTTTGAGGTTGTCAAAGTGGGTATTTGCGGTTGATTCGCACATAGGCTGCACTTTAATCTGGGGAGTTAAATGGCCTTTTTTTTAACGTAAATATAAAAAATATTTGATAAATATTTTCAAATATTCACCTTTATTTGAAAACTTAGCTTTTATACACTACTAGGCAAAAAAAAAAAAAATGGACGCAATCGTAGGAAGTCAATTTTTGTATTTTTACCAAGACAAACGAGTAATAGAATTCATCGAATGTTGTGGCATTGATGCTGATCCGTGATTTGTACAAATTACCAATTCCTGCTTCTGAGAATGCACCCTAAGCTTTAATTTCTTTAACAGTGCTCTTTATAGTCACTGGATTATTAGTTTCACTGAGCGTACACCAAAAACGTATCCCTACTTCATATCTAAGAGTAAAGTGACTCTCGTCGCTTCACATAATTTTTTCTCAATCAGATTTAGTCCAGTGTAAATGAGTTTTTCACCAAGCCAAAAGTGCCCTTCCATTTTTTTCCCAGATACGAAAGGTTTCTTTTTTATGTATTTGAGAAGAATGCTTTTTGCTTTAAGCCTGCGTCTGACTGTTCTTGAAAAACCCGCCAAACTAGCATCTTTGGAAACATCTTGTGCTGTTGCCAATCGATCATTTTTGCATTGACGAACCAAGTTTCTATCTTCCCTGTCGATAGGTTTTAGCGGTCAGCCAAAACCGCTACGTCTATTAAATATTCCAGCTTGATTTTTCTTTTTGATTAACTTGCTGACACATGGCACTCTTATCATTTATCGATCTATTCCACAGTCCAAGATCATGAAAATATACGATTTGACCTTTCTCGAAGACAGAACAATACTAAGGCTTGTTAATAATTGTCAATATAAATGTAATAAGCTTTATATTTTGTTCATCATTATTTCTATGGATACGTTTATTTTTTGGCTTCGTACTGTATATTAAAACATAAGAAAAGTTATTGGTTGTACTTACGTGGTATTTAATATCGAGAGCGGGGCTACTCCGTTTAGACAAAAATGTGGACACTGCTAATCACTTCAGTCCTAAAATCACATGAAAATGACCGTCTTTCGTCTTAAATCAGATAATAAATGGAAAATATGAGTAGTATAGACCTAGCACTTTTATCCTATGCGTGACGCGTTACTGTTGGCAAAGATGATTGCATAAAATCCAAATTAATTTTCTCACTTCCTCTCGCTTATGTTCGATCCCAGGATACTCGTCTGGACTAATGATACGCCACAGTCTCTCTCAGATTCTCTATGATGTCGCATGGTTAGGTCCTGATTTTCATCAAAATGTTGATGAAAAAATGTGCGCACTATCTTCGAGTATATATGTACATAATATTTTTTTTTATAGTTTTATTGACGTCATAAATTAAGTTAGCTTCATTGGCTTCATCCTTATTGGTTTTATGCTAAGGAAAAAAAATCTTTTAAAAATGCAGAGATGAATTTTCGCTGTGAGGCTTCCGAAGATTGTTTTGTATAGCACAAAATATTTCTAATTCCCTCACCCTGAAATTGGTGTCGAGAGCTCGATACACGACATGTCAAAAATTAATGATAACTTGGCCAAACGTCAATGTTCAATCGATACTCGGGTTTGAAATATGTATGAGTAGACACCGTTCTAATAAAATAATTGTGTTTCGCCAAGAATCATTCTTCCGGGAAGTTTTTATTACGTAGAATCTTTTCATTCTAAATAAAGCAATGCCAAGTGAAAATAAAAGAACCGGGTAAATTGTTATCGCTATAAACAGCTGTAATATGTTTTATGTATTCCAACACTTCATCAATTTCTGTCTGATCGAGAACGTGAACGTCCACCGGGCCTGTCCTCCAAAAAGTCGACCTTACATTCTTGTTTGCAATGTGTGAGCGACTGACCAATACTTGTTTAGCTAGGTTTTGTTTATAACTGCGCGAAATACGCTTTCTCCGGGTTAAATCTGCGCCTAGCTCCTTTGGTCTAGTGTTAAATTCATTGCTAAGCTTACACCGGCTTCATTTGGGTGAGACCAATAATAAGCATTTACACAAGCGCTTCTTAACAATGGGTGGCGACCCTAAATAGGGTCGCGACGCGAAATGATGTGGTCGCGAAAATTAAATTCAAACATTTCAATTTCTATGGCTAATATGATGCGTGACGCAAGCGCTGGTGTACGAAAATGCGCATGCGGAGCCGTTTCGACGATAGCAAGGAAAACGGATGTATTTTCAGAGTAGTTGCTGAATAGCTGGTGCGGCGAAAAGTCTTGTGATGAAAAATAACGTCATGAATGATAAAATTTTAAGAAGTGTTGACATAGATGTTGAACAGTGATAATTATTTTGGTCTTTTTCTCCTTATGATAGTTACAATAAAAAGAAATACGAATAAACAGTGAACAAAAAATCACACACCCACCTCAATCTTTCCTTCTCCAATATTCATGATATATCTATCAATTTCTTTAGTGTAGAATCTTTTCTCTCGAAACGTTCTACAGACATCTCAGCACTTTGTCAAACTAATTTGAATTTTTCTGTAACTACCAATGACGTTTCTGTTCCAGATTATCTTCCATTGTCGAAAAGATTCCAGGGTACATATTCACAGCATTGGTGTTCACATCCAGGGAAAATCTAATGGCAAGAGAATTTGTCTATATTTCTCAGATGAGGTATTATGTACACTATTTACATTATTCGGTCTATTGTCCTCATCTTTTCGCCATATTTATTACAACGTTTCGGCCTTTCAGTATCTGTCGATATTTCTGAGATGAGGTATTATGCACACTATTTACATTATTCGGACTATTGTCCTCATCTTTGTGGCCATATTTATTACAACGTTTCGGCTATTGTACGCTCCGGCGTTCTTCAGGTGGTTGGAATTTCGACATTCCAATCACCTGAAGAAAGCTGGACCGTACAACGGCCGAAACGTTGTAGTAAATATGGCGACAAAGATGGGGACAATAGTCTGAATAATGTAAATAGGGCAAGGGAATTGACTCGGAAATCACCGGATGATTCTTTCATGTGCTTACGACTTTCTTTATTGCATTCTGTTAACTATCTCCTTTTCCTTAATCACTCTCCTTCTTAGGACTGTAATATATTAGACAAAATATCTGATATCATAGAAATCTCACTCTCTCTCTCTCTCTCTCTCTCCATTCATATGCAAATATTTTTGCGTTTAGTGATGTTAGTGTTAAACATATCAAGTGGCTTAATCATTTGAATGTTACTAATGTTGACGGTATTCAAACATTCAGTTTTTATATTGCTTCTTGATTTATTTCCTTAACTCCTCTCCTCGCTCTTGTCGAGGATTGCTATTCTGTCATCTTGACATTTTGGATCACGCTTTCCTATTGTGCATCTGAGATTTTTCTTGGTTTAAATCTGGCATCAATGCTCTTCCATATCTTCCCATATCTTCCCAGAAATACCAGGCGAAGCCACAATCTTCCACTTGGTTCCTACCTTCTTGTTCAGCCGCTGTATCCAACATGCAATGCAAAGTTTTTATGTGCGTACTTACGTCTATGTATAGTTAAACATTAAATGTAAATTAATATTTTACTTGAAATCAAATGTTAATTTTCTTTCAATAGGCATGGTAACCTTTTTTATAATAATTGGCCTGAAAGATGTCTAGAACTTTAGGTGAGAACCTTCGTAGAGATCGTGTCGTGATAAAAGCACCCAGTCTCCTGTGCTGTGAACAGGTTTATAGGAGTAGAGAGAGGTTCGCCTATCGACTGACCAGTCCCTCTTCTATGTTTATTGAACAGGAGTAGAGGTTCATCTATTTTTTACCGTTTAGGTTTAGGGTTTACCGGTTTCTTTTTTACGTAGCTATAATGATTTAACTGTCTTAACATTTTGGTGATATGGCTGATGAATGGCTGTGACATTTCGTTATGAGTGCACCGCGTTGGCAGTTATCTAGTTGCTGTATCCCGACTGGTAAAAAGGAGCCCAAACTATTTGGTAGTGTTTGGTAGTTTTATTTATTTTTTTTTTGGGGGGGGGAAATGCTATCTGATGATCTGGCGTCCTTTAAAAGGGCTCTGGTGAAATAAATTATTATAATGCTACCTTAAAGTGGTCTGTTTTTCTTTAATATATATATATATATATATATATATATGTGTGTGTGTGTGTGTGTGTGTGTGTGTTTGTGTGCGTGTGCGTGAATGTGTTTGAATATTCTAGGGTGGAGCGTATCTCTAGAAGAAACAATATGAATAAAAAAAGACACGAGAAAAAAAAACTATACATTGCTGATGCGTTTCTCCATCTGACGGATTTTATCTAGGCAAATGGAATGATTTTATTTTAATACTGCTGCCATATATGGTCTGGTGATTCGGCTTTTCGCCTTAAGGTCCTAGACATGATCCAAAGACGGATAAGCAATGTGATTGGTCCTGATCTGGCATCTTGTCTTCAGTCGCTCTCGCACAGACGTACTGTCTCCTCCCTCTGTCTTTTCTACAAATACTTTCACGGTAACTGCTCCGACGAGCTACTATCGCTAATTGCCAGACTGCATGAATTTAATCGTGCTACTAGGCTGACATCACGGTCCCACCTTTTCACTTTTGAAATGGTAAAATGTGTCTCTTCTACTCCAATAGCTTCATGTCTCGTACCTCCCGTCTGTGGAATTCCCTTCCTGTTATTTGTTTCCCTGATAGCTATACTCTCCAACTATTCAAATGTTATGTCAATCTATCCCCTGCCCTTCTCTTCATCCTTTTCTCCATCACACCTCTTTACTCTCGTTCCCACTCTGTAAACCCCTACTTACTAGTGGCATCCCGCCTTGCTTGGTTTGAAATGCTTAAAAAAAGTATCTATAAATAAAAGCAAAATGTTTTTAGTTACTCAATATTTTTTTGATTAAAAAGACGCTAATAAATATTCATCAGGTTAGCTGAAATGTTTAGGTATTAAAAATAAAACTACGCCACTTAGCATCCTCAAAAAGATTTTTTTTTTTTTAAATATTGTTTGGATTGTGAATAAATGTACGTGATGGACGTTCGCGTTATACATTTTCGAATGCCAAAATCATGGATTTAACTGCTTTATTTTGATTTTTCAACATATGTGTTGTTGTGTAGGTTGGCTTCGGAAAGTAGCATTTCTTTCAGGAAAGGTAAAATTGGGAGAAAACCAGTGCGTAGATTGATATTTTGATAATATTCGATGGCGCCACTGTCGAGGATTTTCCTTCTGAGTAAATTACTTTCTCTTTTTGATGAATGTGGCATTTTTTAGGTTAAAATTCTGGTTTAATTTATTTCTTTGCATGACTAGAGCATTTGTTAAATTGTTATTTATGACGTCCCTTTTGTGTTCATAAGTATATTTATTGAATTTTTTGCATGTTTCCCCAATGTATCGTGAGGAACAATTTTGGCAATTTATTTTATATATATATATATATATATATATATATATATATATATATATATATATATATATATATGTTTCTGAATTATTATTGTTATGGGTGTTTTTAGATCTGATTTTATCCATAACGGATTTGGAAGTGGCTTTGTTATTTGAATAATGTTTAGATGGAATAAATTGTTCTGGATTGTGCATGTCATAACGTTGATAGTAGAGTAATGTATCTGTTTTTGTTTAATTTATTATTGTGGATAAGTTTGTTATTTTTGTTTCGGTCGTGTATTTGGTGTGGGTTTCTCTTTGCGTTGTGGATGAATTGATAAGGATATTAAAGGTTTCTGAATGTGTTTCCTATATGTGCTTTTTTTTCTTTGGGCAAGTATTGGAGCCAGGAAATTCTTAATCTCCATAATATCAATTTTAATTGACTTAGTTTTTAAAATGATCTTGCTAGCTATTGATTATAAATAAAATAATCTCCTTTGGCCGAGAGATAGATGACGATCATTGTCTTTTGATATGAATATTCTTAATGGTATGTGATTATATACATTTCACCCAATTCTTTTCACCCAATTTTTCAACCTTGAAAATGGCTAAATGTATAGCCGAAAGCGGTCGGAAAAAAAGAACATTCGTACAGTTTTTATATAATTTATCATCTGAAAAGAAAAAATATTAGACCACATGAGATATTGTATATATATATATATATATATATATGTGTGTGTGTGTGTGTGTGTGTGTGTGTGTGTGTGTGTGTGTGTGTGTGTGTGTGTGTGTGTGTGTGTGTGTGTGTGAAAAGTGTGTGTATATAAATATAAATAAATAAATATATACATATATATATATATGTGTGTGTATAACTATTTATATATTATATGCGCGGTACTTATTACACCACCCGTATACATACATATATCATATCCGAAACTGCCCACATATGTTTATATATGTATGAGTCCCGACGGACGACCAAGTATGTATATGTGTCTGCATACATCGTTGTTTGCGTCAGTACGATGAAAAAACGACGAAGTTTCCCCCACCACTCCCACAATAACACCAATACACGCAATCTACATAAAACCAAAATTTTTTTAAAAATTAATCAGTTTGTCTGACGATCGCTAAAGCGTGAAACCCAGGGTCACAAGCTCACATCTATCCAACCATATATATATATATATATATATATAAGTAATTCATCGAGTCTGAAACCTCAACAGAATGGAGAAAGCACTGGACGGCCGTTTCGTCCTATATTTGGGACTCATCAGCAGTGCGCATCCACTACCGAGAATTGAAACCCGGACAGTTATCAGACAAACATCATACCAACTGTTTCAACGGGCTCGCTCGCTCGCTCTCGCTCTCGCTCTCTCTCTCTCTCTCTCTCTCTCTCTCGCTCTATATATATATATATATATATATATATATATATATATATATATATATATATATCATTAAAATTCGAAGGCGTGGCTCATGGACACAATTTTATGGCTTCAAGTAAATATATTTTGAACTCGATCGATTTTATGCCTTCAACTACATATAAAATGTTCTGTTGGTCATTTTTATGTAAAATGTATTGTTTGTTTTCTTACTATAAATTGTACTGTTAGTAATTCTTACCAAACATTGTATTATTAGTAATTCTTACTGTAAATATGTATTTTTGGTAACTTTTTCTATATAAAAATATATTCGTGGTATTTTACTATAAAAGCGTATTTTTATACTTTCATAGTGTTTGTTTTCGTGTGGGGTTCATTATTTCTCCATAGCTGATTCGCTAACAGGTGCTACCACCCGGGTTAGTGTGGATCAGCAATTAAGAGGTGATTTCACCCTTCTCACAACCGCCACTATCCCAATTAAAGGCCTTGCTGTCGGATGTAGTTTATCGTCATACCCAAGACATTTTACACTTATGTGAAAGAAATGATGGATATTTGGTACCTGTCCATAAACATTTAAACGGTTAAAAGCAGTCCTGGAATCACATAACATTGAACCTGCCCTCGACTACATTTGTAACTAGAAAGGTAATCAAAAAACGATTTTCAGCCCTAAGAATGTTTGAGGTTCCTGGCGGCATTTTGTCGGGCTTCACGTAAAATCTGATGCAGGCACTACGCGAACCATCATCTATCGTAAAGCTTCCAGAGCCGTTCCAACGCAGCCAAGCATTGAGCATGAGAAGACAACACCTAGTCTATAATGATACTAATAGTAGTCAGGGTACTAATGTACTAATATATGTTAACTTAGGTACGGTGGAATTATGGTCCGGTTCACCCTCCTCCCCGGTCTTTTGAAGCGGATTAGAAGTTTAACCCTTTGTGGCTGTTTTTCCACTTCTTTCTAAATTATTGTCATACTCTTTTACTCCTAGGAGCCATTGCGTCTTAGTGGCATTCTCTTGGGGTGAACTGATTAAAACTTATTAGATTTTTCAATGCCAACATGTATATACTTATACGGAAAAAATTTTAACAATTTTATTGAGATATATTTTATAGGGGGATTTAGATTTTTACTTAATTTTTCCCTAATTCGTAAATTTAATGATTTATTTGCCCCTCAATGTCCTGTACAAATAATCCTATTACAAATGTGTATGTCTTGACTTTCATTAGTTAACAAGACCTTAACGTCCTGTCGGTATCTAATAAATATAGGACTATTCTGTTTTCATCGCGTGGAAAAAAGCGAAAAGACTCTTGCCTCGTTTCAGCGAGAACATGAAAGAAAGAAGGGAAGTTGACAGAGATAATAACATTAATAAGCTGATAAAAACAGACACTACACTTTGATCGCAGCTAAAAGACCGTGAAGCGATTGTATATTCTTGCCAACCCACATGGACAGTTTAATGCCGGAGGACGGGCACGCGGACCAGGTTCAAAATAGACCAGCCCCTCGACATCATTGAATGAGGGATATACTGCCATCAAGAACAGTTTTCAGACCCCAAACACATCTGAATAAAATTTTTTGTCGCTCTCTGTTCGAAGACAGAGACGTCACTGATATGCGCTCTATCCGAAGACAGAAACACAACTGAGAAATGAAATGTCGTTTATCCCCCCGAAGGCAGATACTACCCTTTGATCGCAGCCAACAGAACGGGAAGCGATTGTATTTTAGTCCCGTCCTACGCCGTCAAGATATGGCACATCGTCGGTTTAATGTGTGGAGATCGATGCGCGTGCGCGTGCACCCGCAACCGTCGGTTTGCGCTGGCATCAGTATCACATTTTTTGTGTAATGAGAGAGTAGCTGTTTCCAGAAACCGGGCACCTCCCAGTAATATTTTTCAGTTGGGCAGGTTCGACATTGTTTAACTTCGGTGATCTGACAAGAATATCTGTAAAAGAAATCTCAACTTCCTCTTTATCAGGCTAAACATAAGTGTTCTTTTTTGTTTGTATTTCCCTTAACGCATTATCTTTACTCGAGTACTAAGTAAAATTTCCTGTTCTATGTCACCTTTTCCGTCATATATTAAAACAATTCCATATATTTAAATAACTCTAGTTCTTTAAATTGCTTGCTGGCATATCGTTTTTTTTTTTTCTCTTGCTAACATCTATACATTGTGATTTCTTACAATCGATCAATTATAAATATTTGAATGCTTCATAATTAAAATAAATGTAATTTCTAATTCTGGGATTAATGTTGAAAATACGAAGTTGGACTGAAATCTCCATAGGCTGACTATAAAGAATTGATTCTCATACATTACAATGATGCATGCATTCATTTAAACCCTTCTTCTTATTAACACTATTGTTTCTATCCATGTACGAAGGTGGGTCGAAGAGTTCATAGGCTGATTATGAAAGAATAATGCTGGGGCTGGGAAATCATCAATGCATTAGTTTCAACACTTCTTATCAATAACAACATTGTTTTTATCCAGATATGAGAGTCGGCTGAAAAGTTCATAGGCTGACTATAAAGGAATGATGCTAGATCTGTGAAATCATGCATGCATTAGTTTCAAATCTTCTTAGTAATAACAGCATTGTTTCTTTCTAAGTAAATTGATATCTGACTGTTCAAAGAAACTTCATATGTAACTAGTAGTGGCTTCTCTTGATAATGATCAAAAATTGTCATCGTGGCGTTAACAATACCTGCAGCAAAAGGGTTAGCCTAGAAAGAGATTCATGCTTGGATGATTGCTACATTAAGTGATGACAACCGAGCCTTATCAACGGTGTACATGTCGTCTATGCGTCTTCGTATTTGGCTCTCAAATTTTCTGTCCCCAGTTAAAAACTTCCGAGTATCTTTTTTAAATCTTTTCACTCCATGCGTGGTAGTAATAACACTAAAACACAAGGGGGTTACTGAGCGCCAAAGGATAAGAAAAAAGAGAAACATTATTAAAGAGCGAGAACAATAGAAAAATAATAAGGAATACAGTAGATAACGATTGACATTGCAGTTACATTTTTTGAAGATCAATGTTGGAAAGCATGGAGCCGAAAGTAAGTTGCACAAGCGCGGTGTGCGAGAAACGAAACTGTTATAATCTAGGTACCATTGAGAAGCGCTCAATCGAACAAGTACCATATATCGGTCTATATATCTGAAATGAAGTATTATGTACACTATTTACATTATTCGGACTATTTTCCTCATCTTTGTTGACATGTTTATCACTGAATTTCGGGCGTTATACGTTCCGGCCTTCTTCAGGTGGTTGGAATGTTGAACTGAACCCTTTATTTCGCTCACTGCAGTAGACTGTTCTAGTTCCACGTGCCATGTCTAATGGATATCAGTTATTTCCTGTAAATTCCCCTCTCAAAGTTCTCCACTGTCATTACCAGGTATTGAACTCAAACTCTTTTGGCCCTGTCACTGGATCTATCTGCCTTTATCCACTGTGTCTTTGAGGTTAAGGCGGTGAAGAACATGGATAGGGGAATTAACAGGCGATAACTGATAACTGACATCCATTAGACATGGAACGTGGAACTAGAACAGTCTACCCCAGTGAGCGAAATAAAAGGTTCAGTTCGACATTCCAACCACCTGAAGAGTACAACGGCCGAAACGTTGCGATAAACATGGCGACAAATATGAGGACAATAGTCCGAATAATGTAAATAGTGTACATAATACCTCATCTCAGAAATATAGACAGATACTGAAAGGCCGAAACATTGTAATAAATATGGCGACAAAGATGAGGACAATAGTCAGAATAATGTAAATAGTGTACAAAATACCTCATCTCAGAAATATAGACAGATACTGAAAGGCCGAAACGTTGTAATAAATATAGCGACAAAGATGAGTACAATAGTCCGAATAATGTAAATAGTGTACATAATACCTCATCTCAGAAATATAGACAGATACTGAAAGGCCGAAGCGTTGTAATAAATATGGCGACAAAGATGAGGACAATAGTCCGAATAATGTAAATAGTGTACAAAATACCTCATCTCAGAAATATAGACAGATACTAAAAGGCCGAAACTTTGTAATAAATATGGCGACAAAGATGAGGACAATAGTCCGAATAATGTAGATAGTGTACATAATACCTCATCTCAGAAATATAGACAGATACTGAAAGGCCGAAGCGTTGTAATAAATATGGCGACAAAGATGAGGACAATAGTCCGAATAATGTAAATAGTGTACATAATACCTCATCTCAGAAATATAGACAGATACTGAAAGGCCGAAACTTTGTAATAAATATAGCGACAAAGATGAGTACAATAGTCCGAATAATGTAAATAGTGTACATAATACCTCATCTCAGAAATATAGACAGATACTGAAAGGCCGAAGCGTTGTAATAAATATGGCGACAAAGATGAGGACAATAGTCCGAATAATGTAAATAGTGTACATAATACCTCATCTCAGAAATATAGACAGATACTGAAAGGCCGAAACTTTGTAATAAATATGGCGACAAAGATGAGGACAATAGTCCGAATAATGTAGATAGTGTACATAATACCTCATCTCAGAAATATAGACAGATACTGAAAGGCCGAAGCGTTGTAATAAATATGGCGACAAAGATGAGGACAATAGTCCGAATAATGTAAATAGTGTACAAAATACCTCATCTCAGAAATATAGACAGATACTAAAAGGCCGAAACTTTGTAATAAATATGGCGACAAAGATGAGGACAATAGTCCGAATAATGTAGATAGTGTACATAATACCTCATCTCAGAAATATAGACAGATACTGAAAGGCCGAAGCGTTGTAATAAATATGGCGACAAAGATGAGGACAATAGTCCGAATAATGTAAATAGTGTACAAAATACCTCATCTCAGAAATATAGACAGATACTAAAAGGCCGAAACTTTGTAATAAATATGGCGACAAAGATGAGGACAATAGTCCGAATAATGTAAATAGTGTACAAAATACCTCATCTCAGAAATATAGACAGATACTGAAAGGCCGAAACGTTGTAATAAATATAGCGACAAAGATGAGTACAATAGTCCGAATAATGTAAATAGTGTACATAATACCTCATCTCAGAAATATAGACAGATACTGAAAGGCCGAAACATTGTAATAAATATGGCGACAAAGATGAGGACAATAGTCCGAATAATGTAAATAGTGTACAAAATACCTCATCTCAGAAATATAGACAGATACTGAAAGGCCGAAATGTTGTGATAAACATGCCGACAAAGATAGGGTACAATAGTCCGAATAATGTAAATAGTGTACAAAATACCTCATCTCAGAAATATAGACAGATACTGAAAGGCCGAAACTTTGTAATAAATATGGCGACAAAGATGAGGACAATAGTCCGAATAATGTAAATAGTGTACATAATACCTCATCTCAGAAATATAGACAGATACTGAAAGGCCGAAACGTTGTGATAAATATGGCGACAAAGATGAGTACAATAGTCCGAATAATGTAAATAGTGTACATAATACCTCATCTCAGAAATATAGACAGATACTGAAAGGCCGAAACGTTGTAATAAATATGGCGACAAAGATGAGGACAATAGTCCGAATAATGTAAATAGTGTACAAAATACCTCATCTCAGAAATATAGACAGATACTGAAAGGCCGAAACGTTGTAATAAATATGGCGACAAAGATGAGGACAATAGTCCAAATAATGTAAATAGTGTACATAATACCTCATCTCAGAAATATGGACAGATACTGAAAGGCCGAAACTTTGTAATAAATATGGCGACAAAGATGAGTACAATAGTCCGAATAATGTAAATAGTGTACATAATACCTCATCTCAGAAATATAGACAGATACTGAAAGGCCGAAACGTTGTGATAAACATGCCGACAAAGATAGGGTACAATAGTCCGAATAATGTAAATAGTGTACAAAATACCTCATCTCAGAAATATAGACAGATACTGAAAGGCCGAAACGTTGTAATAAATATGGCGACAAAGATGAGGACAATAGTCCAAATAATGTAAACAATGTACATAATACATCATCTCAGAAATATGGACAGATACTGAAAGGCCGAAACGTTGTAATAAATATGGTGACAAAGATGAGGACAATAGTCCAAATAATGTAAATAGTGTACATAATACCTCATCTCAGAAATATAGACAGATACTGAAAGGCCGAAATGTTGTGATAAACATGCCGACAAAGATAGGGTACAATAGTCCGAATAATGTAAATAGTGTACAAAATACCTCATCTCAGAAATATAGACAGATACTGAAAGGCCGAAATGTTGTGATAAACATGCCGACAAAGATAGGGTACAATAGTCCGAATAATGTAAATAGTGTACAAAATACCTCATCTCAGAAATATAGACAGATACTGAAAGGCCGAAATGTTGAGATAAACATGCCGACAAAGATAGGGTACAATAGTCCGAATAATGTAAATAGTGTACATAATACCCCATCTCAGAAATATAGACAGATACTGAAAGGCCGAAACGTTGTGATAAATATGGCGACAAAGATGAGGACAATAGTCCGAATAATGTAAATAGTGTACAAAATACCTCATCTCAGAAATATAGACAGATACTGAAAGGCCGAAATGTTGTGATAAACATGCCGACAAAGATAGGGTACAATAGTCCGAATAATGTAAATAGTGTACAAAATACCTCATCTCAGAAATATAGACAGATACTGAAAGGCCGAAATGTTGTGATAAACATGCCGACAAAGATAGGGTACAATAGTCCGAATAATGTAAATAGTGTACATAATACCCCATCTCAGAAATATAGACAGATACTGAAAGGCCGAAGCGTTGTAATAAATATGGCGACAAAGATGAGGACAATAGTCCGAATAATGTAAATAGTGTACAAAATACCTCATCTCAGAAATATAGACAGATACTAAAAGGCCGAAACTTTGTAATAAATATGGCGACAAAGATGAGGACAATAGTCCGAATAATGTAGATAGTGTACATAATACCTCATCTCAGAAATATAGACAGATACTGAAAGGCCGAAGCGTTGTAATAAATATGGCGACAAAGATGAGGACAATAGTCCGAATAATGTAAATAGTGTACATAATACCTCATCTCAGAAATATAGACAGATACTGAAAGGCCGAAACTTTGTAATAAATATGGCGACAAAGATGAGGACAATAGTCCGAATAATGTAGATAGTGTACATAATACCTCATCTCAGAAATATAGACAGATACTGAAAGGCCGAAGTGTTGTAATAAATATGGCGACAAAGATGAGGACAATAGTCCGAATAATGTAAATAGTGTACAAAATACCTCATCTCAGAAATATAGACAGATACTAAAAGGCCGAAACTTTGTAATAAATATGGCGACAAAGATGAGGACAATAGTCCGAATAATGTAAATAGTGTACAAAATACCTCATCTCAGAAATATAGACAGATACTGAAAGGCCGAAACGTTGTAATAAATATAGCGACAAAGATGAGTACAATAGTCCGAATAATGTAAATAGTGTACATAATACCTCATCTCAGAAATATAGACAGATACTGAAAGGCCGAAACATTGTAATAAATATGGCGACAAAGATGAGGACAATAGTCCGAATAATGTAAATAGTGTACAAAATACCTCATCTCAGAAATATAGACAGATACTGAAAGGCCGAAACGTTGTAATAAATATAGCGACAAAGATGAGGACAATAGTCCGAATAATGTAAATAGTGTACAAAATACCTCATCTCAGAAATATAGACAGATACTGAAAGGCCGAAATGTTGTGATAAACATGCCGACAAAGATAGGGTACAATAGTCCGAATAATGTAAATAGTGTACAAAATACCTCATCTCAGAAATATAGACAGATACTGAAAGGCCGAAACTTTGTAATAAATATGGCGACAAAGATGAGGACAATAGTCCGAATAATGTAAATAGTGTACATAATACCTCATCTCAGAAATATAGACAGATACTGAAAGGCCGAAACTTTGTAATAAATATGGCGACAAAGATGAGTACAATAGTCCGAATAATGTAAATAGTGTACATAATACCTCATCTCAGAAATATAGACAGATACTGAAAGGCCGAAATGTTGTGATAAACATGCCGACAAAGATAGGGTACAATAGTCCGAATAATGTAAATAGTGTACAAAATACCTCATCTCAGAAATATAGACAGATACTGAAAGGCCGAAACGTTGTAATAAATATGGCGACAAAGATGAGGACAATAGTCCAAATAATGTAAACAATGTACATAATACCTCATCTCAGAAATATGGACAGATACTGAAAGGCCGAAACTTTGTAATAAATATGGCGACAAAGATGAGTACAATAGTCCGAATAATGTAAATAGTGTACAAAATACCTCATCTCAGAAATATAGACAGATACTGAAAGGCCGAAATGTTGTGATAAACATGCCGACAAAGATGAGTACAATAGTCCGAATAATGTAAATAAAGTACCATATATATTTAAATGTTTGTACTTGTCAGATTTTATTTTATTTAATTTGTATTTCGTATATTGGCCTGTTCGTTTTACAGGTAACCATATCTTCTGTCTTCTTACAATTGAGGTTTAATCATTTCTTTCCACTTTCTTTTACTACCATCTGTAGAATTTCCTATGGTTTACTTTCTGTGTCATCTGCATAACTTATGTAGTTTATATTGTGACCACCAACAGTTAGTGAAAAAAATTTCCGTTCGATCAATTTAGTCATATTTTATGAAATAGTTCAGGTTGATATTTTTTCTGTAAGCTCACAGAATGATATGCAAATAACTACAGTGAATGTTTACTCTGACCTACACAATATTTTGATGCAAGCCATAGAACACGTTGTCCGAATCCTTATCTGGCTACCATTAACGCAAAGGTTGAATTCTCTCGCCACTAAAATTATTAATAACACCAGCCTACACATGTTTTGTTTCCTGCCGCCGTGCACCTTTTCTTAGGAAATTATTACTGATCGGCTCGATATTTTTAAGAATTCTTAATTATAGCTAAATTGCCAATAACATTCAAATAGATTCTGAATATTTTCTTCAGAAATCGATGAATGTTAATCAATTCCATTTGGATCAAACACCAGATTTTTATATTATGATAACGCATGATGATAACGAATTTGCAATTCTGTTCACTAAAATTATGATAGAAACAATATAAAGATCTTTCTGGCATCACACACCATTCGTCCTTGCATGAAATACTGCTGCCATATATGGTCTGGTGCTCCCGCTGTTCATCTCAAGGTCCTGGAAAAAAACAGAGAAGGATATGCAATGTGATAGGACCTGATCTGGCATCTCGTTTACAGTCATTTTCTCAGAGACGCGCTGTGGCTTCCCTCTGTCTTTTCTACAAGTATTTTCATGGCAACTGATCTGACGATCTACTTTCACTGGTTCTCAACCGGCATGAATTTAAACGTGCTACTAATAGGCATCTCGAGCCCACCCTTTCACTGTCGAAACGGATAAATGTACCTTTCTTATCTACTACAAGAGATTCTTATTTCGAACCTTCCGCTAGTGTAACTCACTTCCTATCACTTTCTTCCCTGATAGCTATAATCTTCGAATATTTAAATGTAATGTCAATCGTCATCTTATGATGCCTTGGCCTTGACCCCTGTTTTCTCTTTATCCTTTTCCCAAACACTCCTCTTTAATCTTACTGTCATTCTCTCTAACCCATTCCGTGCTAGTGGCACACCCATCTTGCTTGGCGTGATATGCTTAAAAAAAACAGTCTTCAACAGACATTTCATATAGAAATCTAAGTTTAGCAGGGATCTATATTATATTTAAAAAGTTACAATCTTTTTTTTCTTTTTCTTTTTTGGTTTGTCTGTTCGTACGTAAATCGTAAGGTTTGATTGGCTGACAGAAGGGAAGAGGAAAGCAAATGATTGCGTACAAGACCGCTGAGTAGTATTTTCTACGACTAGGTGATTGGCTATTGTAATTAATAATATAAGTAATTAAACAGTAAACTTCGACCTCACAAAATTCAAAAATGTCTACTGAATCTCTTTAATGAACTACTGGATATGTATATGAGGTACGTGTATGTAGATTAACTGTTGAATTGAATATACTACTTAACTGCTGTTTTCTAAATATATAAAAAATAAGATGTCAGTGTATCTGTATGTTCGTTATATATTTCCACATTTTTTAACCGATCTCACTTAAACTTGACATACTGATAGCTTATAATCCAAGAGTGGTCAAGTCCAACTTTATATAATTTAATTTGGATGATGTTAATTATGAGCAAGGTAGCGAGGTAATTCAGAGAAAACTGGAAATCCTACGGAGATTCAGCAATGGCGGACACAATCTTAACAACATAAGATACGCAGATGACACAGTACTGATAGCAGACACAGAAAAATTAGGCAGTGTATTGCGAGACTGAAGGATTTCTTTGGTAACAAAGAAAATAGTACTGATCTGTTACATTACATCTGTTTTTCATTACGGCAGCGTATGTTGGACGGTCTCCTCAAAGATGAAGAAGACATCCGAGGGTACGGAGACGTGGTTCTACAGAAGGATGCTATGGTATCATGTACATCATATATCATGTGAGCAACGATGAAGTTTTGGAGAGGATGCAAACAAGTAGGGAGCTTATAAGTAACATCAGAAAGAGGCAGTTGAAGTTTCTGGGATACGTAATGAGAAAATAGGGCAGGGAGAATCTGTTATTCATAGGTCGAATAGAGGGAAAGAGAGACAAGGGAAAGCAATGCATGACATACCTTTTGTTCACCTCTGCTGTAGCCAGGTATTTAACTCACAACTCATATAACAATAGGTTGTTATTATTTTTTCTCTCTAGCAATCTGTATTTCTGGTTCCCATATTGTGTTCCTGACTATACTTGACCGGCTTAGGAAATTTTAGTATATACGCTGATTCTTTAAGTTTTCGCATCTTCCAGTGATGTTCTCTATCTTTTATTTCAATCTCATCCCACAGTGAGTGTTGATCCCTCTTTTCCTCCTGAAAGTACAACGTCTGAATATGGCAACAAAGATGAGAGCAACAGTCAATGTATTTAGGTTAAATAATTACAATACCTCCTCTCAAAAATATAGACAGATGTGGGCGAATAGTTAAACCCCACCAAAAGGGGTCAAATAGATATTTATATTAACATTACGAAACACACATTTGACTCTCAACGAAAAACATCTTTACAAAAATACGTCAATGAAAACTAATCTACAAACTGATTGCTTACAGAAAATACATATTCAATTCATACGAAACTATCCTAAAAATCTTGTCGGCATTAAATAATCCATTGAGGTGTTGATGTGCCGTAAAACAAAATAAATCACATCAGCCAAACTAAAACATCCCTTGCAGTATTTGAGAAACATATTTTTCGACTTCTGGTATTAATGTGACATTGTTAATAAATTTTAACCTAACGTCTAATCATATCTCACAAACAAACGAAAACAAATTATGAGTCGGGAAATTGTTTGAATAAATTGATAAATTAAAATGATTGAAAGCACTAAATTCTTGATCGCAGACACTCGACCAATGAAAAACCATTTACGATACACATCAACGGTGAACATTGATGAAAGATCTCCAGACGTGACATCGTCTGAAGAAAAGACAGATGTTGCTCAATTAGACAGAAGTTGAAAGCGAAAAGCGTTTTAAATAAATGAAAACAACAAGTAGAAAGATTAAATTAACTTTGGCAGTCTG
>OZ010588.1:100438511-100496011 GCA_963932145.1 Acanthosepion lycidas
GCTGTCCTTGTTAATATTGACCTCGAAGTCTTAGTCGATTGACAGAGCGTAACTCTTATCTCATCTTTGTGCTGATCAATGTCGCTTTCCTGGTTGGTTGAGTCTATAAAAGGTTATCTTGTCTAACCGTTCACTCTATTACCTTCTCATGAATTAAATAAGAAACATATTAGCGACTGCTTTCAAAACGCTGTAATATTCTCTATTGTCAGGGTGCTGTTTCTGAATTATTCATTCTGCGCTTGTTATTGCAACACAGCAAAAAAAAAACAAAAAAAAAACGCTACATGGTAACGTAAATTGTGTTAGCGAAATATTATTCAAATGCTATATACAACTGAAATAAAAAAATTAGCCTACAGTCGGTTGTTAACTGGGGCAAGAAATGGATTGTTAATTTCAACTCTTCCAAAATGAAACTTCTCTCGACAAATCACTTGAAAGACCCCTTCCTGCCTCTTATCAGTATGGCTGATACTAACCTCTATGGAAATGAAACCTTACACTTTTTTGGGCTTCCATTCTCGACTGGCATGAAGTGGTAAGATTATAGTGAATCCATTGCAAGGTCAGCTGCTTGGAAATTTCCTCCACTGTGTTGAGCTAAACAATATTTCCCTCCTGAATCTTAAATATCTATAAGTCGATAATTCGTATAAGTTTAGAATATTGCTTCCACATACGCCCAGATATTCCTGATATTTATTAAGAGATTCTTCTTAAAGTCCAAAGAATCAGCAATATTATTGGTCCTGATCTGGCATCTCGGCTTCTTATTTTTATTTTATCTTTTTTATTGATAATATTTTGGGGTATTCAGTCAGTGTAGTTGGATAAGTTCATTAGCATTAGGGAGGGCGATTGTATGTATTATTTGTCGGATTAGTTATTGTAGTATAAGGGTAAAGTGTCGCTGACAGAACCGTAGCTTAATCATAGATCACAAGAATGCAAACATAGGCGATCCCATTTTGAAAAAGTAAATCACGTGATAGCAAATGTAATGTATATATGGGAATTAGCGTGACAATGTCTGTCCTCCTGTATAGCAGCAGATGCTGAACAATGTCTGTTCTCCAGAATGGCCAGAATACCATGTGTAAGTAGCATTCTGACAGTGATGGATTGTCTTTGTCTTGGTTTTGGATATAAGAGCAAAAGAACCGGAATTCAACAGAGAGTCGCAATAACTTTGAAGCGTCAATGCGCTTCGCGCACCCAGGTTCGAGAGACGGGCGAAGACTACACGCGGAGGGACGATAAGCCAACGAGCAACACACGTTCCCGTGACGTGATTCCTCTTGCTGTTTTCTAGAATCTACGCTGTCACGTCTGATCTTTTCTTGTAGTAAAAACGAATAAGAAAAAGAAATGCCATTTTGAGTCGTAGCCTAGAGACTCAGACACGACAAAATTGATCACTATTTGAAAACTATTACTACATGATATATATTCTCCATTCGCTATACTATTTCTCTATATTGACCACTATGCGGATTGCTATTCTCTATTCACTACACTATTTCTCTATATTGATCACTATAGGGATTGCTATTCTCTATTTACTATACTATTTCACTATATTGATCACTATAGAGAGTGCTATTCTCTAATCACTATACTATTTCTCTATATTGATCACTATAGAGATTGCTATTCCCTATTCACTATACTATTTCTCTATATTAATCATTTTCTCTATATTGATCACTATACGGGTCACTATACTATTTCTGTATATTGATCACAATACGGATCGCTATTCTCTATGCACAATACTATTTTACTATCTTTATCACTCTACGGATCGTTATTCTCTATTCACTATACTATTTCACTATATTTATCACTATACGGAGCGCTATTCTCTATTCACTATACTATTTCTCTATATTGATCACTATACGGGTCACTATACTATTTCTGTATATTGATCACAATACGCATCGCTATTCTCTATTCACTATACTATTTCACTATATTTATCACTATACGGATCGCTATTCTCTATTCACTATAATATTTCACTATATTTATCACTATACGGATCGATATTCTCTATTCACTATAATATTTCTCTATACTGATCACTCTACGCATTGCTATTCTCTATTCACTATACTATTTTTCTATATTGATCACTATAGAGATTGCTATCCTCTATTCACTATACTATTTCTCTATATTGATCATATTTCTCTATATTGATCACTATACGGGTCGCTATACTATTGCTGTATACTGATCACAATACGGATCGCTATTCTCTATACACTATACTATTTCTCTATATTTATCAGTATACAGATCGCTATTCTCTATTCACTATACTGTTTCACTATATTTATCACTATACGGATCGCTATTCTCTATTCACTATACTATTTCTCTATATTGATCACTACACAGATTGCTATTCTCTATTCACTATACTATTTCTCTATTTTGATCATATTTCTCTATAGTGATCACTATACGGGTCGCTATACTTTTTCTGCATATTGATCACAATATGGATCACTATCCACTTTTCACTATACTATTTCTCTATATTGATCACTATATGCGTCGCTATACTATTTCTGTATATTGATCACAATACGGATCGCTATTTTCCATTCACTATACTATTTCTCTATATTGATCATATTTCTCTATATTGATCGCTATACGGGTCGGTATACTATTTCTGTATATTGATCACAATAAGGATTGCTATTCTATATTCACTATACTATTTCTGTATATTTATCACTATACGGATCCCTACTGTCTATTCACTATACTATTTCACTCTATTTATCACTATACGGATCGCTATTGTCTATTCACTATAATAATTCTCTATATTGATCACTATACAGACTGCTATTCTCTATTCACTATACTATTTCTCTATATTGATTACTATACGGATTGCTATTGTCTATTCACTTTAATATTTCTGTATTTTGATCATATTTCTCTATACTGACCACTATACGCGTCGCTATACTATTTCTATATATTGCTCACAATGCGGATCGCTATTCTCTATTCACTATACTATTTCTTTATATTGATCACTATACGGATTGCTGTTCTTTATTCACTATACTATTTCTCTATATTGATCATATTTCTCTATATGTATCACTCTACGGGTCGCTATACTATTTCTGTATATTGATCGCTATACGGATCACTATTTTCTATTCACTATAGTATTTCTCTATATTGATCAATGTACGGATCGCTATTCTGTATTCACTATACTATTTCTCTATATTGAACACTATACGAATCGCGAGCATTACGAATGTGACAACAAGTATTCGTTGGGATCACAATTTTTTTTAAATATGTTTAAGATCTATCTGCCAGATTAAATCTTATTTCATTTGAGTTGGGTTTTTGGTTTTAATTGTGATGACTTCGAAAATTTGTAATCGTTTTTTTTTGGAATTGTTCTTGTAGTGGATTTTGCTATTGTTAATTAGGATTTTTCTTATTTCGGAAGATTTGAATCTGTTTTTAGTGGTTCAGTTATAAGGTGATTCTTTATAGCACTGGTTTCATTAAACATATTTAATAGATAATTCTTGCAATAATAAATACCACCGCCCTCCCAGTTGCTAATGAGCTAATCGAAAAAAAAACTTAAATGTCCCCAAATATCATCTATAAAAATGAAAAAGCAACCTACTTCAAATTAAAACGTACAGCCATGATGACGTTTGAAGAAAAGCAAAAATGCTCGGCAAAAAACAAAGGACTCGGTATTTTTAGATCAAAATATAAAGAAACATGCGCGAAAGCAGGAATTATTAAACGGAAAATTTCCGTTTTCTTTAACACATGCCTCAATATATATATATATATATATATATATATATATATATATATATATATATATATATATATATATATATTCTAGACTTGATGAATTACTAAATTATAATTATCTCAAATACTCATAATTTCTATCACTTGTATATCCTTGCTTGAACCGGCTTCTAATGCTCTGGATGAAGCGGTTTGGTGATATTAGTCGTGGCTCGTGGGGGAGCACAGTGCTATGGGTAAAAGAGAAACTCGGATGAGTACCACCACGGAACATGTGATCGAGCGGCGCTATATCGAGTCTAATTCGCTACCTATTTGTCACCGGGGCCTATTGGTATGACATTTGCCTAATAACCTAACTGACCAGGTTTCAATTTTCGATAGTGGATGCACATTGCTGATGAGTTCCAAATATAGGACGAAACGGTCGTCTAGTGCTTTCTGTATTCTGTTGAGGTTTCTTCTAGACTCGATGAATTACTTAATTATAATTATATCAAATCTTCCTAATGTCTATCACTTATATATATATATATATATATATATATATATATATATATATATAAATTTAAAAGAAAATCAGACCACTTTAAGGTACCATTATAATAAATTATTTTCACCAGAGTCGACGTGAAATAAATTATTATAATGGTACCTTCAAGTGGTCTGTTTTCTTTTAAATATTAGCTCTTGATTTACATTGAGCTCTCAGGATTCCATCCTCCTTGAGATTACCCATGCGGATTACCATGTTCTTCATAACTTAAATATATATATATATATATATATATATATATATATATATATATATATATATATATATATATTCTGAAAGGTGGTATTGCTGTCTCTCTCTAGATATATTATTATAAAATGTTAAAATTTTGAAATAAAATTTGATGCATATTTTATTTAGTTTTTCTAATATTCCTAAACTTTTCCTTTTTACCGGTGGCTGGGGGTAAGAGAATGTAAAAATTGTCCCAGGCGCTTTCAGTCGCTTCTTTAGCCATTTTCAAGTGTTTTGTTCTTAAGTGTTTTTTAAATTACGTTCATAAAACATCTGCCAACTAGTATAAATCTCATCTTAGTCAGTATCAGAAATGGTGTTTTTTTGTTTGTTTTTTAAATAGAGAGACGCTGACTCAAATTCCAGCCACGTTCATATCGCGAGACTCGGAATAAATGCTACTACTATTTAGGCACCACAAAAACAACATGAAAATATACCATCATGTATTCGAACGACATCCACAAAAAAGAATGCTCCAACATTTGAGTATTTTAGAAAAGGAGAGGGTAGCATAGCTTCCCATGCTGTCCATATATTTTACCAGCTTATTGAAATGATATTAATGACGGGCATAGACTGATTTCAATATTGTATTTAGGATTACATAAAATCCTATAATTCACTACCTGACGACTTTCAGCAATACGAGTATTGATTGATAAACAAAGTCTTCTGCAACGTGGCGTCGCTAATAGTTGTGTTAGAAACATTTTCGAATATTTTATATGGTCGTTAATAAGGACCTGCTCAAATGTGCTTGGTAATAGTTTAATATGTGATGGCTTTTTAGTAATAGGAGTTCACACTACTTTATAGAGTTGCGATTTGTGGTGATAGAAACATTTTTCAACATTGTCTTCCATATTTTTTTACAATGATGTTCATTCTGTACAAGGCCCAGGAATCCCTTAAGGTAGTGTTACAGAGTAAGAGGCAAAATTCATGGGGATATGTGTGAAAGATAACGGCTGACCCAAGATTTGAATAGATTAAAATTGTTGTGATCCGGAAAGCAACATCCTGGAAGTCAGCGTTCACAAAGCAGCGGCTCACTGGAACACGAAGGCAATGAACGTGGCTCGCTACGATATGATTATCATGGCGGGTCTCAGATGTGAAGGTTAGAACTGACGAAAGTAAGGAAGATATAAATAAATTTCCGCTTAAACGTGATTAAATTGATGAAAGGGACGGATAACGTTTGTTATTCAATTTTCTTTTTATGTGGTATATCTTTTCAGGACGTAGGAAGTCATGGCTCTCCAAACTTCCCTCTTTCCCTTTCAGCTCTCAACAAGTTCCTTCCCTCTGCTTCCTCCCCCCAGACCACTTTCTGTCATCCACTTGCTTCAGCCCGCCAGGTATGTCACGTGTTGTTTTCCCTTGTCTCTCTTTCCCTCTATCCGACCTGCGAGTATCAGATTCTCTAGACCATTCTTCCTCGTTATGTGTCCCAGAAACTTCAGCTGCCTCTTCTTGGTGTGAAATATAAGCCAGCTCCTTATTTGCATCCTCTCTAAGACCTCATCGTTGCTCGCACACTGTGTTCGAATTACGTATAATTCAGCTACCAGTAATTTGGTTATTGGTGCAACGAAGATGCGAGATAGTTACGTGTATGAAAGCCAACACTGCGAGCAACCAAACACCTCCGAAAATTAAGAAGTCGAAAGAGAATGATTTATTTTGCATCGCAACAACGCAATGCATTACTGCAATTGGCAAACAATGCGAAATGCATAATTGGGGTACACTTTCGCTTCTCTGGTTTGGTAGTCTAATCATTTTTTCTTTTTTTATGTTTTTTTACAAAATTGAACGAGTCTTTGAAATGACGACATGGTCATTAACGCCTTCGCTTAAAATTGAAATTGGATGGACATAAAACCAGAAATTGTCTTCATAGAGCAAATACAAAAAATATCGAACATTCGCGAAAATATTACTGCCAGGGGAAAAAAACTGGTAATTTTGAAGAGAAATAAATTTCCTTCATTTTGATACCAATCTCATTATTCTAACTGGTCCCAAATGTATTTTATAGGATCGAAGACGTTACTTGTCAGTTCACCCTAGAAATTCTGAATAGAAATAAATCTACTTGATTTTGATATCAAATTCATTATTCTAACAGGTCCGTCATTAATTATATAGGATTTCAGATCTTACTCATGAATCTATTGTAGAAACTTTGAAGAAAAATAAAATTAATGTTTAAACGAGCATAATTACTTGGCTTACGGCCGTATCACGTTGAAACATCAGTTTTCGTTTAATCACAGATATTAAAAAACGTCGAGACTGGTCAGTATTTAGATGGGTGACCAATTTCAGAATACGGGGTGAAATAAGTTTGGATGTGCGGGTGGTATCATGGCTAACGGTTCGGAATTGGAAATCGGTGTGCCGAGTTCTAATAGCAGTTGGGTTCGTTGTATTGAGTATAAGCGAAAATAGCCTTGCCTAAATTATGAATCCGCTACTTCCTACCCGGCTATTGGATATTTGCCATCTATCTATTTATCTGTCTGTCTGTATATCTATCTATCTATCTATCTATCTATCTATCAAAATCTGTTCATTATTTATCTATATTAACCCATTAATAGTTGCCTATTTACCAATCTCTATGCATCTATCTCAGTTTTAGTTTATCTATCTCAGCCGATTCGTATCTCTCTATCTCAAGCTATTCATTATCTATCTATCTATCTATCTATCTCGCTCGGTTCATTATCTATATATCTATCTATTTATCTATCTATAGGAATTCTATCAGTAAATCATTATAATTATAGTATGTAGGAATTATATCAGTAAATCTATATAATTATTATAATTAGGAATTGTATCAGTAAATCATTATTATTGTAGAGTAGCTAGCACCCCTCCATCACTCTACCAGATACCCTGGCTCATAGCTTTAAATATTTTATGATTAAGGACTTCAACAGTTGATTAATAAGTTGATACTAAGCTGATTAATAATCGGACGGATCTTACTTCGTTTGGAATTTGACCCTCCTCTATTTCTTTTAAGTTGTCTTGTTAATTGTTTTGTTTACTTATTGTTCTGTGCTTTTTGTATGCATCCGTTAGTGCTGAATGAATATATTAAGGACTCATTCTTTTCTGTGTATCATTCACGTCGACGATACAAGTCAAATCACCAAAAAATTCTTACAATCTAAAAATATTTTCTGGCTTTAAATAACCTGCAATATGGCAGATAAGAATACATCGAGCAATCTATTTGGTCCTAAAATGTGTCTCATAGGATTGGAGATTTAATTTGCCGATCTACTTTAGAAAATTTGGAAATAAATAGATTTGCTTCACCTTGATAGACCATGCGTTATTCTCTCTTGAAGCGTATTTTAGAGGATTAGAAATCAACCTTCGTAATTTGAAGATGAATTCAATTATTCCACTCTCATACCAATTCCATTATTCCATAGGATCTCGAATTTCTTTTATGGGATTCGAGATATTACTGATCAATCAAGCTCTGGAATATGGAAGAGAAATCAATTTTCTTAATGTTCATAACAGTTACATAATTGTATCTGGTGTCGAAATTATTTCATAAGATTACAAATCCTATGAAATCAATGTATGAATCAACCCTAAAAAAATTTAACAGAAATAAAATTACTTCATTTTTATGCTAGTTTTATTATTCTATTTGGTTTCGAAATTGTTTCATAAGATTGGAAAATCAACCCTTAAAAATTTTAACAGACATAAATCTTAATTTTCATGGCAATTTCATTATCCTATCTGGACGAGAATTTATTTTATACTGTTGAAAACTATCTTATCAAACAACCCTAGACATTTTGAAGAGAAATAAAGTTTCTTCATTTGTATTATTCTTTTTTTATTATTCTACACCTTTGTGCAAATTAACTGGGAAAATAAAAACGAATAATTTCGTTATTATTTACTTTTTTGCATTTTTCCAACGAAATGTTTATTCCACAATGTCGTCCGTTGCAGATTGACCACAGATTCTTGAATCGATTTAAATGAGGAGAGTTTCAGAGCCAGTCGATAGTACTTTAATTTGATCACTGTTAAGACTTGCCAATGTGTGTGTGCAGAGTTACAATTTTCGTATGCTTCCTTGGAGTAAAGTTCATCGCAGATAATGGCCGTAGGACAACTAATCGACAGTCGAAAGAATAGTATCTGGGCGTGATGAAAATCTGATGCAATCACGGATCACACAATATTTTACAGGGCCAACCAAATTTCATCATACACCCCAAAATAGATCCATATGACTGCACACCACTTCAAATGACCTAAGCTGAGGAAAAAAAGAAATCGATTCCACCTGTCACTCCAGTGAGTCTAAGAGTCTAAAGCTTATCGTTTGGTGAAATAAAGTTTCAATTAATTTGCACACTGGTGTATTTCATCTTCTTCAAGCAAATTTTGGAATAACTAATTTTTATATTTACTACATTTTAAACGCACATATAAATTCATAATTTCTTGCCCACAAAAAAAAACATTTTAAATCAGTTACCTCTGTAAATTTATATTGAGCAAAATATTTTGTAAAAATGAAAATAAAAATATCAATAAGAACACCGGATTATATATCTTACTGTTCTTTCATTATATATATATATATATATATATATATATATATATATATATATATATATATATATATATATATATTATCACTATTATTATTATTATAATATCATTATACCATCTGCTCTCGAATGAGTTTCAAGTGATTGTAAATCATACTATCGAGGCCATCATACGACAAGGCCTTCTACGTTGGTTTAGACAAGTTCGGATGTTGGGCAGTAACCTCCCAAAAATGTATTCTTCGGAGACCTCGAGATCGGGAGCCATCCACGAGGAGACACAATCAAGCGATTTCGAGACTACATTAAGTGTGCTCTTGTCTTTTGCAATATTGACCCAACACGATTGATGGGGCAGTTCGAGGAGGAGAGACGAGCATCGCTCTAGGTGAAGGGACGCCAGCTTCATCTGAAACCTGCCAGTTCCGCACCGAGTAGGTTTCCCTGCCACCTGTGCTCGAGAGCTTGTCGTTTGCGGATTGGGCTACTATCTCATTTGGCAGCCCACAAAAAAACGGACGGAGATGGAAGGAAAGCGTCGTCGTCATCAATGACGGACAGCCTAAGACAGAGAGAGAGAGAGAGGGGGGGGAGAGAGAGAGAGATCTTACTAATCAAAAGATTATTTTGAAGAAAAAGATACGTAGTTCATTATTATCTCAGTTTCATTATTGAATCTGGTCTCAAATTTGTTTCATAAGATTGGAGAACTAAGCTGAACCAATGTTGCAATTCTGAAGACAAATAAATTTGCTTCATTTTGAAACTAGCTTAATTATTGTGTCAAGGCGTGAATTTGTTTCATTGGGTTGGAGATCTTACTTATCGCGCAGACTTCATAACTTTTAAATAAAACACATTTTTTTCATTTGAGAGTTATCCTGCCTTGCCTTGAATTTGTTTTATAAGATAGAGACCTTACTTATCAGTCACCGCTCATTATTTTGAAGAGAAATAAATTGGCTTCATTTTGATAGCTATTCATTATTCTATCTGGTCTAAAAGTTATTTTGGAAGATGTGAGGTCTTACGTATCAATCAACCACCGTTGATTTGAAGAGAAATAAATTGACTTCATTTAATACTTGTTTCATTATTCATCAATCAAACTTCGTTTAAATGATTTTTCTTCCGAGAGTGCGTATTTATAACTGGTGACGCAAATATGTAACTATTAATGTACAGGCTTCTAGCAATTAAAACAAGATTTTATCTAAGCTGTCGATAGCTTATTGTTTATTGAAGTCGTGAGAAGTTTAAAACAACATTGGCTCAGTTTTCTTTCCGTGGTTGACACGATGATTCAGCATTGAAAATTGAATATGCATTGAAAGGCGTAGAATTCCTATTGCTATGTGCAAACTTTATTATCGTATGCGACAAAGGAAGCCGCGTGATTATCTTAAATCACTTCTAGTATATTGCTGTTAAGTAGACCAATATTATCTGCCGCACAAAAAGATTAATGTTTCTTTTTTTATTGAGAAAACTAATCTGTACTCGTAAAAATTGCGGTAACTCGAATTGACCGTATTCACTTGTACAGAATATAAGAAAAAACTTCTTTCACGCAGTATTTTCCTGACACTATCTTTCTTTCACTCTTTCTTTCTTAGGCGTTCGTTCATATTCTTCTAATTCTTTCTTTCTTTTGTCCTTCATTGATTCTTTTTACTTCCAATTATTTTCCTTTTCCTCTTTTTCTTTTCTTTATTTCTTTACTAATATTTCGTTCCTATTCAACTGATTCTTTTTCTCTTTTCTTTCTTTTATGTACACTTTTCCCTCCCCTTTCTTTCTTTCTTTCTTTCTTCCCTTCTTCTTTATTTCTGTGTCTTTCGTTCATAGTCTTCCGATCATTTCTCTCATTTTCGTTCATGCATTCCTTTTCCCTCCACTTTCTTTGTTTCTTTGTTTCTTTGTTTGTTTGTTTGTTTCTTTCTTTCTTTCTTTCTTTCTTGCTTGCTTGCTTGCTTAGGTTTTCGTTTATATTAGGTTGGTGCAAAAATAATGACGTAATAATGTCGTTTTTTGACGTTACGTCAAAAAACGACATTATTACGTCTTTATTTTTGCACCAACCTAATATCTTCTGATTCTTTCTCCTTTTTTCTTTCGTGTATTCTTTTACCCAACAGCATTTCTTTCTTTCTTTCTTTTTTTCTTTCTTAACATTTCGTTCATATTCTTCCGGTTCTTTCTCTCATTTTTCATTCATACATTCTTTTTCTATCCACTTTCATTCTATCTTTCTTTCTTTTCTTCCGTCTTCTTTCTTTCCTTGTGTCTTTCTTTCCTTGGCTTTCTTTCATATCTCTTCCGTTTCATATTCTCTTTCTTTCTTTCTTTCTTTCGTTTATAATCTTTCGATTCTCTCATTTTTTTCTTCTTTCATCCACTTTCTTTCTTTCTTTCTTTCTCCTCTTCTTTACATCTTTCTTTGTTTCATTCTTTGACATTCGTTCATATTCTTCCGATTCTTTTCTCTCTTTCTTTCTTTCATTCACCTTTTTCTCTCGAATTTGTCTTTCTTTTTTAGTCTTCGCTTACTATTCTTCCTACTCTTTTTCTCTTTTTCAATTTCATGCAGTCTTCCCCCACTTTTCGTTTTTCTTTCCTTCTTTTTCTTTTTTTCTTTCTTTCTTTCTTTCTTTCTTTCTTTCTTTCTTTCTTTATTTATTTATTTATTTATTTATTTTCTTGCTCTCTTTTTCCTTTCAAGAGAACAGCGGTTTTGGCAATTCCCATAATATATTAATTGCAATCGCTAATCGTATTGAACATGGTTTGATCTTTTCGTTATATTCTAATTTAAATGAAAAAAAATCTGACAAAATTAATATCAAACTAAAGCAAGAGCTTTGAACTGACCTATGCTTTAACACTTCAATATTTTGATCATGAAGAAACGTCTCCATTGCATCTTCTGTTAAATGTGGACAGAGCTGGGACATTCAGAACGTAATTCATTTATCTTTTAGTCTCCATTGTCCAAATAGTGGAATATATTTTAAAAGATGATTCTTTGATATGAGAGACGCATTAATTTTGATGAGTTTATTTTTATTGATATTACACACTGATAAAAATAAAATGCAATACATACTTACACACATCATTAAAAAAAAAAACATTGTGACGTATTTTTCTTGTGAATATTACAAGAAATTTTGATCGAAAATTAAAATTTAAAAAAAGGTAGGCGTAATTTACACAATTAATATATTTTCAGAAATGTTTCCTGAACTTCAAAACCTCATATTTGAGAGAGAAAAATTGTAAATACTCTCAATACATCAATGAATAAAATGTAAAGTTGGCAGGAGTGGATAACAATTGTTTTGTATTTGATATGTTTGCAATATTTGTTTCTTCATTCTTAATATATATAAGACGATTTTTTCTATGTTCATAGTTAATTAATATAATAAACTTCTATCAAACAGAAAAGTAAGATAGATTACTTAAACCTTAAAATGTGCTACAGTGTATATATGGTTAGCACCATAGTTCGAAAATAAGTTTTAAACCGGAAATCAAGAAAATAAACTCTCAATGGCTGAACATCCGGTTCATTTCTATTCTTTAATATCGTGAAAAATTAAATATTTTACTGAAATATATGTACGACATTGAAATTTTAATAGATAATATTGTAAAAATATTCAAAATAAATTTGGTGTTGGTCGTATTAAGTTTTGTAGTCAAGCGTAGAATTCATTCCAATTTTTACCTTCAGAAACACGAAAATATTTGTAGAAAAGTTTTCTCGTTTAGATTTTTATTCCTATTCTTCAATATCGTGAAAAATTAAATATTTTACTGAAATTTTAACAGATAACATGGTACATTTTTTTAAAAGAAGTTACATAGGTATAGCTGTGCTACAGGCTCGTATTATACACAATTTTACAACGGTCAGTTTTCAATCTGTACCTGAGAAAAATATATATAGTTATATATATATATATATTTTATATTATATATATATATATATATATATATATATATATATATATATGTTATATAATTTTATTAATTTATTGTTGCATGTTTATATTCTTATCACGTTCAAAGTATCCTCCATACGAAGGGGACCCAAAATAACAGACGTGTTTTCCACTGTTCTAACTGGTGTCATAGTGGGAAGACGTACAGCTTGTAAAGTTGTTTGAGTTTCATTTCTCGTCATTTTCTACCATGGTTAAAGGATGCCTTCTAAACTGCAAAAAGTTTACCTTTGAGGACATTCTCCATTCGAAGGTCATTCACTGGTGATGAAAGTCGCAGGGGCGAGATCGGTGAATAGAGAGGGTGGGAAAGTAGGGGTCATCCAATCTTGGTCAGAAACTGTCTCACGTCAAGGCGGTGTGTCTTGGCGCATTGTCGTGATGCAACCACACCCTCCACTTTGCCAGAAAGTCAGGGCATTTTCGTCTCACCTTGTCTCGCAAATGCTTCAGGACTTCCAAGTAAAAAAAAAGCCTGGTTAACAGTTTGACCATGTGGAACCAAATTCTTTGTGCAGAATTCCTTTCACATCAAATAAGCAAATCAGCATCGTCTTGACATTATACTTCACATGACACGCTTTTTGTGGGTCGTGGTGACGTTGGATGCTTCCACTGACTTGATTACTGCTTCGTTTCCGGGTCGTAGCCATAGCACCAGCTTTCATCACCAGTGATGACCTTCGAAAAAAGGTCTGGATCAACTTCCAACTGTTCTTTCAGTTTACGACAGGCATCCTTTCAACCATGGTAGAAATTGACGAAAAGGCATGAACCACTTCAAAATAAATGTGAACCATGGAGCTGTACGTCTTCCCACTATGACACCAGTTAGCACACTGATGCCTGGAGGTTGCCTCAAGTGACATCTAGCAGTGGAAGCCTGAACTAGTACGGGCTTGTCACACAGAAAACGATTCCGGTTACTTTTGGGTCCCCCTTCGTATGTATGTGTGTCTATGTTTGTTTGCTCGTGTGTAGTTGTGTATTTGTGTAGTATCCCTGCTTTAATACATATTTCGTTAAAAATTCATTGCAAGATAATTTTGTTAATTCCTTTTTTTAGTTTATACGAAAAATTAATTTCTTTTTTTTTTCTCTCAATGTGCGTATAAATTGTTCAAGTGATTTTTCGTTGTAAGTACTTTCGGGTACCAGCAGTTCTGAAATTGTACGACGGAAGAGGATAGCAGGTGAGGCGGAATGATTGAAAGACAATCAAAGATTTAGAAACAGTTTCAAAAAATTTATATGCCAAAAATTAAAAAAAAATTTAAATTTAAAATATTATTATGGTTTACTTGTAATTGTATGCATGAGTCCCAGTATAAATAGTTATAAATAATTATTGATCAATTTTATCATCTTGATATATTTGCATTATATCAAGTATTAAGGATATAGTAACTAGGGTGCGCAAATTGGAGGCGAGAGTTATCAATAATAATGTTTTGTCTTTGAATCCGCGGTTATCTCCCTTTAATCCTCTCTCTGTTTTTTCGGGGTTTTTTTTGTTGTTTTTTAGGATTTTCTTTTTAATGTACTTTTATCACGCGATCAAATTTTCCTTTCGAAAATGCGGCCCATAGAAAAACGTTTGGGAACCGTTGGAAAGCTTAGAGTGTTTAAACCTACCTGGTTGCCAATCTAGATCAGAATTTGAAACTTTCTTCCTCTCAGTTGTGATAACCTGAGGTCGCAGAAGGCAATTCTTATCTTTAGGACTCTAAACAGAACACGTCGATGCTTTGCTTAAAAAAGAAAAATTTAAAAAAAATAACTTATAGTCAGTAAACATAAAAAAAACGGTTTTGCGAATGCGAGAGGCACGTTGCACGGAAACTCCCCAAATGCGATCTCCCTACTGGCAGAATAATTTCCTTGAAATATCTGCAAGCATTTTAGAAAAGTAAAGTATGAAATGAATACTGAAGGCGTGCGTCGGTTTAGTATCAGTTTTCCAAGGTGTTTTGAGTGACTTCAAAGAACAGCATGGCTAAAAAAATGCGTAATGTTAAGCACTCAAGCGTACAATAATATTTCAAGATTTCCACATTCGTCAGTGCTAAAAGTTAAATACCAATATTCCCTTATCTTTCTAATTCACTGAATATATATATATATATATATATATATATATATATATATATATATATATATATATATATATAGGTAACTATACTCCTTTTGAAAAACCCTTGAATTTTTGATTTGCCAATAATCAAATCAATCTCGAGGAAAAAAAAAGGTTTAAAAAAAAGAAAGAGCTAGAAACATGAAAGTCTGTCGAAAAAGATCGCACAGATACAGGTTTGAAGCCCAAAGAAAAAAAACCGACACGAGTAAACAACTAACTAACAAAAGAGCTCAATACAACCGTAGAGCAGACCTAGATACACCTCGTGAGACAGACAAACCTACCTAGGTTTGACCTAAGCGCTTAGGTGAAACCTCGGTAGGTTTGTCTGGCTCACTACTTTTATCTCTCTCTCTCTCTCTCTCTCTATATATATATATATATATATATATATATATAGAAAAAGTTGCAAATTAAAAAAATAATAACGTTTTTTATGAAATTTATTTATTTATATATATATATATATATGATTTTTCAGATTGACCTCAATCTTTCTTCAGAAATAACTGTTACAAATAAATTAAAATTACTGTTTGTTTACAAGTAGCGTCCGTCATTATGCTATATATATATATATATATATATATAGATATATATATATAGATAGATAGATAGATAGATAGATAGATAGATAGATATTATTGAGGCAATTTTCTTTTATATTTGTGAAAAAGTTCCTGAAAAAAGTCTCTAATTCTTGGTGCTTTGCCGAGCGCATTCGCGTGGCAGAAATATCTTAAACATATGTAATAATTAATCTTTCAAATAAGAAATATCAACACCCTTCCAGCTGCTAATGAATTAATCCAATAACACTGTCTAAATACCCAAAATATTATCCATAAAATAAAATAATAGACAACAATAAAATAAACAATAAACTTCAAGTCAAAACGTCCAGCGATGATGAAGGATGACAAACGAAAGTGCACGTCAAAACCAACAAGGATTAGGATCGCTTATTCCGGCAACTTAGATCCAAATATTAAATGAAAAATTGCGAGAAAGGAAAAAAAAAAACAGAAGAAAAGATTATTAAACGGAAACGTTCCGTAGTTTTTAACAACACTTGACTCAATAACCACACGCTGCCATGATATATACATACATACATATATATATATATATATATATATATATATATATATATATATATATATATATATATACTGATGCATGTTTCATTAAATAATATAGACAAGTTTTGTCTATTTGTTTTATGCAAATTCCTTTCATATCGCCTGATAAGCTTATCACATTATCATTGAAAGACGACAGAAAAAACACCATATTGATACATGTTGTTTAATCCTATCCAAGCCATCATCAAAAATTACAATATCATTACAATATATTAAACAATACACGGACTTGGCAATAATGATAGTCTCTTTTTGTTTGCATTTAATGAAACATACATCAATCAAAACATGCTGCCTAAATACACACAGACAATATATATATATATATATAGAGAGAGAGAGAGATAGATAGATAGATAGATAGATAGATAGATAGAAGGATAAATCTAACCTCTGAGTGTATCCTCTTTAGAAATGTAAGACATCCCCCAAAATTGTCCACATACCTAGTATGTCCTTACAGTGATTCATTTTCCCTCTCTATACAAGATGTAAATACTTATTGGCTAAACTATAGTATTTTAAAATGACTTATTTCAACATTAAGTAACTTAAATATCAGTCATCTCTAATTAGCACATTACAAACCTGTGTATTTATTCACTAAGGTTTTGATCTCACGGAAAATGTACAAACTTTTTCTATGCGCTAAAAATACTATTAAAATTAGTTCAGGTGGTATATTCAAATTATATAAATTGATGTTCATAAAATATTCTATTTATTGTAACCTAAGTAATATATCTTTTAATTTTAATCTCTTTGCGTTCGATTTCTAAGAACAATGGGTTAAAATGGTTTTGAGCGAGCAGTACGTGTGGCTCTTGGTAAAGACAATCCTACTTTGAATATGGTGGACTGGTACGACACAATAACAAAAACAATGATCTGCACCAAATGACAGAATCCTTTCAACAACAGCAATGACTAAAATGGATAACACTTATCTCCAAGTAAAAACATCCTCTTCTGGAATTCATATATTTAAGAACTCTGGTGAACCTTCTCATCCCGCAAATTCTCATCCCTTTATTCTACCTCTTTGTAGCACTGTACTAGAATCTCTAATCAACTATGAATTGGTTAAGCATCTCACCTCGTCGGGTCTATTTTCTTGATGGTAGCCCTACAATAGTTCTTAAGAAATGTGTTTCTGAACTGACTCTTGTTCTCTCTAAACTCTACAATGAATGCTTACTGTTTCTTACTTTCCTGCTAGCTGGCAATTCTCATCTGCAGTCCCAGTCTTTTATGAAATCAGGTAAACTGTCTGATCCTTCTGTCAGCTAATTAGGCTTCTACCTCTTTTTAACAAATTACTTGATGTTCTAATTTACTCGGAATTGGTTAAGCATCTCATCTCATATGTTCTTTTTTCAGTTAACAATATGGCTTTCACTTCTCTAGGTTAACTGCTGATGTATTAATAATTATTACATAAATATTCTACTAAGCTTGAGATAAGAATTGTGAAGCTTGGGCTGTTGCTTTGGACATCTCAAAGACATTCGACAGGGTTTTGTATACTGGTCTTCTTCACAAGTTGAAAGGTTATGTTATTGTTTAACGGGGCGAATCTTTCTTATCAAATCGTGATGAGAGTTTTTTTGAATGGCCATTCTTCTCGATCTTTTTTCATTAATGCAGGTGTTCTCTTTTAATAATCTAATAGAACTCTTTTTACATTTCATTCTCCTGTCTGATGCTAATCCCCAAGAGAATGGCACAATGAGGCACCGCATAGCCTCTAATAATTTTGTTTCTCATGACTACTGGCAGCTCTGTAATAGTTCATTGAGTAATAGTAAAGCCTTCTATCTCCCATCTCAGTTTGAGTTGTTATCACTTTTTCCTTCATTCACACCTACCTGTACATCTGCTATAGCTCATAGTAATCACTTTTAACAGACATACCAGTGTGATAGTTCCAATCACAACAGATGCCACTGTGTCAGCTCATAATAATTATAAATGCATCCTCAAAGAGGCTAAGTTTTGATGACAAAACAAAGCACTGCATAACCTCTAACAAGTTTGTTTCTCATGACTATTGACAGCTCTATAATAGTGTCTTAAATAAAAGCAAGTCTTCTATCCCTAATCTCTTCAGTCAATTTCATGTGTTATCTTCTGATAATGCAGAATTGTTTTGCTTGTTTCTCTTCCAATTCTAATTTTGACTCCTCTGGTATATCTTTGTCCAACTTTCCACTTAGAATTCATACGTGATATGCACATAACTCCTTTTATGTTTTCTGCTCTCATCTCCAAACTCGGTCCTCTTCTCTCTAAACTCACTAATAAATACCTTGCTGTTTCTTGCTTGATGGAAATCCTCGTCTGTAGTTCCAGTTTTTAAGAAGTTGTGCGAACAGTCTAATCCTCCTATAGACCTATTAACACTGACCATTTGAACAAGGAATTATTATTACAAGGAAACGGATAATACTGACATTGCAAGATTTTTCACAAACACCAAGACATTTTTAAATTTTAAGTGATTGCATATGGAGTATGGCCAGTGAATACTGTGGTTTACTACACACTTGCGAAAATTAAATGCAACAAAACGAATATTTTCGTTAGTATTTACCTTTTGGGTATTTTTACAATGAAACACAACCCAGTGCAAATGTTAGTACTCTGTATGACCATTCCACCAAGTCGTTCTTTGCAGACTGACCACAGAACCTCGATTAGATTTAAATCGGGAGAGTTTTCAGGTCTGTCTATTGTATTTCGAATTGTTTACTGGTATGGCTTGCCAGTGTGTTCGTGCAGCGTTACAAATTTCGTACACTTTCTTGGAGTAATGTCTATTGCAGACAATGACCGTAGGACAACTATTCGGCAGTCGAAACAATAGTGTCTGGACGCGGTAAAATTTAGATTAAATTAAGACCAAAAAAATTTCATCACACACCTGGAAAATAGATTCATATTACTGCACACCAATGTAAACGACCTAAACTGAACTAGAAATAGAAATCAATTACACCCTGTCACTCCAGTGGGTCTAAAATTGACAGTGTGTTGAAAGAAAGATAAGTAAAGCGGTTGTTTCAATTAATTTGTACAAGGGTGTATCTTCTAATTTATAAAGTGATATCATGTCTGATATAATTGTATTTGGTGAATGGATACTGCTCGATGGCTAATAATTATTTCCGTTTTTGTACGGCTACTTTTTTGACAATATGGCCGTCGTCTTTAATCTTCAACAATACGGCGGATATGTTCTGATTTTTATTAATCAAACAGCATCGAAAAATATTTTTCATTTTACTCCCAGACTATTCACATAACATATTTTATCCAGTTGTATCCTTGCTTTAACTTTAAAAAGATTTAATTAACACAAAATAATAAGAAACTTTGAAGCAGGAATTTATAAAATAAACCTAAAAACTTGCTTCTAGGTTATTTCAATGATACATGTAAGAATTGAAATGAAATAAACAAAAATGACTTCTTACAAAATAACATGCATAGGGTATTAACCGTTCATCGCCATAATTCTGAACGTAAGAAAAGAACAAAATAATCTCTTAAACAGAATATCTATTGCAAGTGCTTAGATTTTGTAATCTTACATGATAGATTTAGCTCCAGTTTCATACAGCACATGGATTCTATCAAAACACCTGCGATTACAATGTATATTTAAGGACAAGAGCGATTATAATAAAAGCAAAAACAAATAAAATAAGCTGAGTGAGGTGGAATATATCTACATCTCTCTCTCTCTCTCTATCTATATATATATATATATATATATATATATATATATATATATATATATATATATATACATGGTGTGTAAAAAATAGTTTTAAAAAAATTGGGGCAGCTTCTTCACAGCAAAACAAGTACAAAAGTCCATATAGCCATCATGTACGATACGCCGTTATTGATTCATTCATTCTAGCTTCCCCAGCCCTTGAAGAGATCTTAGACAAATGAGAAGATGTACACTCCTTGTGTCTGCTTTGTTCTACCACAACAATCTTGGACATAAAATACAAATCAAATATATTATAATATAGGATGTTTCATTTTCTGTTATTGTGTCAATTGAATTTTGTATGCTTGTAGAGACAAATCCTTTGTCAAAATTTGATGTAACGTTGTTGTGGAGAGGTTCAATTCCTGCGAGAGATGACGAATAGAGTTTTTTTGGATTTTCGGCTACATTCTCGTGCACCGCAGGGATGTTTTCAGCTGAGTGGCGTAAACCAGCTTGCAATGGTGTTTTCACATCTGCCACCGAACCAGTTGAATTTACAATCAATTTTTGCAATTGCACTCTCGGTTGATCGATTATGTTGACCAAAAAAAATCGCGAAGTGTGCAAAATGCATTTCTGTTTGAACATCTATTTTTGTAATAAGCTTCCATAAATTTACGATGTTGTTTGTTATTCTTTCCATGGCTGAATTTGCGAAAGACCTAACTTGTTAAATCTGAAAGAAAAAGAAAAAAATCATTAGACGCTTAAATTTAATTCACATTTGAAATCAGTCCAAGTCATTGGAACGCCTTATTTATACCATAGTAATAGTAATAATAACTAGAATTTAAAATTATTAAAAACATTTGTTTTATTTCGGAAGTATTTTAATGATAAATCATTAAATCGGTAAAAGGTTAAAAGAAAAGGAAAAAATAATAACAAAAAAGAGTAATAACAATGATATTACCGTAAAGCGGTAATATGGAAAAGTCTGACAATGACTATGTAAGTAGAATGAGTCAAAACTTAGAAGGATGGAATACTCAGGACAAAGAAGTCAATATTCCCAAGGGCAAGTAGAGAATTTGCATAAGTTTGTGAAAATAACTGACTCCAGATAGATGAACATTTGCTATAAAACAAGCAATATACCCGACCTTACAATCATTACACATTCTCATTGCAGAAGAGGGTTAATTTTGAATTTCATTTTGAGATGTTACAATCTCTTTACATTAAGACCTATCAACCATCTCTTTGTAAGCAGAAGCGGTTGGTAAACTTCAGTGTAATGAGCTTATTTTTTAATATAACATTTGAGTTTTGGAGTTAATTTTAAGTTGGTGTACACATTTTTGTCCTGGATTTATCTCTGAGGGAAGAGCTCCGATGAACTAGTTTAACTGTTATATTTTCATATTATTACCTTACGTAATCGTTAAAAAAAATTTTCATCTATCTTTTGGTTATTCATTTTTCTTCTTGTTTTCACACGTCCCTTTAGATCGCTTTAATACAATATTTCTCCAGTGATTATTTTCAGAAACATTTCTTTTCTCACATATCCATTATGATTTTAATTTTATATATTATTATTTCTTTCGTTTCCAGGTATGTAAATCTGATTTTTATCATCTTTTGCTGTGACGTAAGTAAAACATCATTTCTTTTTCTTTTTTTTTTATCTATCGGTGGCTTTTTCTGGCGACAAATATAAAAAAAAATGTTAGAATTGCATCTACTGCTGGCAGGAGTGAAATTACAAAATAAATACGTTAAAAAATTCTGATCATTACACAACTTTACACTGTCAGACATGTGTAATATTTAATGTATGATAGGAAAACGAACAAGTAGAAAACAGAAATTAATCTAACATATCTCATTTTATTAAGGCTTCCTCAGAGGTCAAGATTGAAATAATAAAAAAAAATGATTAAAAGCAAAGAGACGCAGATTAATTGTATGTTGTGCTAGGCTATTTAATTAATTAGATACGCTTCATGTGTACTGACGTAACATAATATTTAAATATGTGTGGCAAACATTCTCGACGCTAAAGTGCGTAAATGTTAGTATGATCCAGTAGGATGTTTTGATTGGATACATGTCACATGTAAGGAAGTAACAGATAATATTCAAATAAATGTAAAAAAAAAAACATTCTGGATTTTAAAATATGTAAAGGTTAGTGAGACGCTGCAGGATATTTTGAGCAGCTTTTTCATTAAAGAATATCTGGTGCGTATTTTGTATCTATCTATCTATCTATCTATCTATCTATCTATCTCTCTCTCTCTCTCTCTCTCTCTCTCTATATATATATATATATATATATATATATATATATATATGTAAAAGACATTTTTATGTTTATACATTCTTTTTATAGATACAAATACTTAAGTAAATGATCTGTTTATAATAAATATTTGTATTTATAAAAATAATGTTTTAAATATATATATATATATATATATATGCACCTTTGTCCATTTCATAATATATATATATATATATATATATATATATATATATATATATATATATATATGTATGTATGTATGTATGTATGTATGTATGCACCTTTGGTTCTCTCTTCTGCAGGCTATTGCGTTCAAATAATATATAGATGAATTGTTATCGTAATTTGATGAACATAAAACTTATATCCTGCGTAAAGTGAGAATACAAGCATTATTTAACAAAGGTCTACAGTAGGTGACCTCGAAAAATTATTTCATGTTGATGCAAAAGGCGATTATATGTATAAATTAATTGGTATACAAAGAGCCTTTTGAGAATCATGTGACAGCTCGTTGATAATGATAGCACGTAGTTCTTGGCGCAAGTGAATGCGAGATTTATTTAGGGTTTCGTCTAGTAATGAAGTAATTCCTAAACATAAGAATATAAATAGAAAAATGAAACATAACTTAGGAAAGTTACAAATAAGATATACTTTTTCTTCGCCACTTCACATATTGCTTGCCAATTTTTAGAAATGTATGCATGTATGTATGTGTGTGTAGAGTTTGGCAGCATGTCATTATTGAGGCATGTCTTGTTACGAAGCTTTTCCGTTTAATAATCTTTGTTTCTGTTTTTTTCTTACTTTCTCGCAAGTTTTTTTTTATATTTGGATCTAAGTTGTTGTTTTTTAATTACAAACCAAAAACTCAACATAAATAAATGAACATTTAATACTGGCAAACACATCTAAACATATTGAATAACCAACCCTCTAAATAATAAATACCAACCACCTCCCAATTGTTAATGAGCTAATCTAATATCCATGGCTATATACCCAAAATATTATCTATAAAATAAAATAATAGACAACCCCCTTTAAACCAAAACATACAGCCATGATGACTGTTGATTATAATTGAAAGCGCTCAGCAAAGCAGTAAGGACAAATATAAACTTGAGAGAAAGTAGGAAAAAACGACAAAAACATTCAACATCATCACTTTATAAGACACCAGAAGTGTTGAAACACAATGGCTATTTTTGTAGTGATTTTTTAACATATTTATGTTATAATGTTTAAATAAATAATTATTTTTGCTCTAATCTGTATTGAGCACTCTTTTAAGAATAGTAATTGTTGGTTATTGGAATTTATTCCGTATACACCAATCCTATACTTGTATTTATATATATATATATATATATATATATATATATATATATATAGTTGGATTGATGTGAGTTTGTCACCCTGCGTTTCACGCGATCGTCTGATAATCTAAAATGCGTGAAACGCAGGGTGACAAACTCACATCAATCCAACTAAATATGTTAGCTCTATCTCTCATATTAAGCGCTTTCTAATAATTACCGCGCATAATATATAGATAATAATATATATAATATATTGCATATATATATATATATATATAATGCGGGTAATGTAGACGTTGTTATATAATCCAAGAGGATCTTAGTAATACAAAATATTAAAAGTGATACACAAAAGGATCTCAATATATTTCTTATAACAACGAATATAAATTGTATTGCACAACACAATTCAAGATTACCTTATATGAATGGCGATAGATTTATTCCAAGGGACGAAAACTACGTCAGTCTTATTCAACCCCGGTGTACCGATTGAGTTCGTGTCGGACTTAGGAAATTAAATTTCACAGGCGTCGAAAAATTGTTACAGAATTTATCCATTTCACTCAGACGAAATAGCCGAGACGGTGGTTAGGGAACGTTGGAAGGTATTAGTCTGAGAGAGAAGAGGAATATAAAAAGTAAACAGATATTAACCTTATGACATTAAATTGGCTTTATATGAAGAGTGAGCTCTTAATTTGAACGAAAAGACGGCGGAAAAGGAAGTCTTATAAAAAACAACACGGGGTCGAAATCGGCTGCAAGCTTTGATTAATGGGTCCTTATTTATATCAGACATTACTCGAACAATTGCAGCTTTAAGAGAGCCTTTGGTGTTATGAGGCTCTTTATTAACCTCCTTCTCAAAAACACTCCACACATAATAGTCTAGTGGATTGAGATCTGGAGAGTTAGAAGGCCAAATGTTAGGTGTGATGTGGTCGTACAAATGGTCAACCATCCATTCTTGTGTTCGTAGATCCTTGTGGGATGGAGACGAGTCTTGCTGAAACAGTAAGGCCTGCCGTTGCATATGTTGTCAATCCAGGGCTTGACAACTGTTTCTAAAACCTCAATGTAGGCAGCAGCATTTACTCTAAGACCTTGTGAAAAAAAGTGTGATAGCATAACATATTTCGTAGCTAAGAACGCCCAATACCATAATACTTGAAGGAAATTTTGTGCGCATCAGTCTTGGCACCTCAGAAGGATCTGAACAAAGTCATCTGTCATTTCTTCTGTTAAGTTTTTGATCTTGAGCAAAATTTTTCTCATCTGAGAAAAACCAAATCACATCAGCTTCTGAATGATTTTTAAGTTTGTTTAAAAGCCTTTTGGATCTGTTTAAATGGTTTTCTTTTGTTTTGTTTTTTCAAACATAAATTGACCGCTCTTCATCACGTAGGACTTGTATCGAATGTCTTCATGAACACTCCTTCTGATTGTTTTTTTCCGACACATGCAGCTTTTTGGCAATTGACCGCATTGATTGACCTCGGTTTTCATCAATTGTCTGCTTGACTTCCTGAATAAATTCGGATGTTCTCATTTTATCAGAACGTGCAGAATGTCTTTTACGTTTTGATACAGACATTGGGGAACTGTCTGGAACTTATTTCGTATCTTGTGGACAAATGATATTGCAATTCTGAGGAAACGTGCAATATCCAAATCGCTATGATCAGCCTTTAATGCCACAATCACAGCATGCCTTTTTGATTTCATTTGTTATCAAAGGTTTTGTCATTCTTGATTTCGGTAAAATAAAAGCATTAGAAGTTAGTGGGAAGCAGTATTAGTCTGAAATCTGTATATCCTCAAATACCACCTGCCCCCTGTAAGTACACACACACACACACACACACACACACACACATATATATATATATATATATATATATATATATATATATATATATATATATATATATATATATATCCGAAACACTGACCTTCCTGCAACCAGGCGTTCTACCAAGATAGCTTTGTCAGGCAGCAAGTCATTTCTGAGAATTCGTTTCTGTAGAATACTGTAGTTCTTCGTTCGCTAGATTTAATGGGTTTTTATATCACGTACATACTAATGCGGAAAGCCAAACTATGATTAGAAAAGGCCAACGCATTTTCTCTCCCTTTTGAAGCATCCAATTATCTTTTTGCCTCATAATTTACTTGTAATATGTTCTCTTTTAATAGTTTTAATTATCATTCCTTTTATTCAGTTCGCGCATTTCAAGCCGCTGTGGTCACCGCTCTCCTCCATTTTACAATTCTTGACCATAGCGCCATTCAAAACAATGTATTGCCGGTTCCATTTGCATCAGGGATGATTATGTTATTTACATCATCCTCTCGAGGTGGATTTGTTTTTGAAGTTACACTCTTCTCGCCTTTATCTAAAGAGTCATGAACAAAGTAACAGGTGGTTTTAATTCAGTCTTTACCACCCAAGGCTATAGGACCCAGTGTGTCAAGTTTCTATTTATACTCGAATATGAACGGTATATTTCACGTAATATGAAAAGGCAACCCATTTTAGTAAAGGTCTCCTCATACTGACATCTGTATATCATTTCATATTCATTGTTTACTGACAAATATTTTTCTTGATCAAGTATTCGAATTACGTATGAGGTTAAACTATATATAAGTCACGCTATTTTAAATTCTAACACATTTTCCATACCCTTTAACTAAAATATAATAAATTTCCAGACATATTATATAATTCCAATGGACCCTTTATTCCCATGTATACGAAGGTAATAGTTACATTATTTAAATGCGAACTGTTCTCCTGATCTTTGTTGTTTTTATCACAACGATTCGGGAGTTGTGTTTTTCCATATTAGACTCGTGTCTAATTCTTATTTAATAATGTTCCGTTATTGCTTGACCCGTTTCCACTGAGTCCAGGTAAACTGGGAAAATACATTTGAATTAAATACTAAATAAAAACTAGGTGATATATTCGAAAAAAATTAGCAGTAAAATAAAATATTAATTTCAAAATCACCTTTCTGCTACCCGGATTAACAAACACCTGACGAGAACTGGGGTATTTTATCGGTTAAAGAAATAGGTATGTCATGCTTATTTCAATGGCCATGAATTGACAATATGTAAGGCTTCCGCAGAGTCAATCAAAATCGCTTGCTGGAGAGTATAAAAAGAGGCAGGAATCCATATTTTTCTCTTTTTTTCCCCTAACCGGACACTGTTCACTCGTTTCAATCACTTTTCTCGTTGTTACGTCTCCCGAAATGAAGCCCTCACAACCAGGGCTCATCTCATCGGCGTAAAATAAGTCTCACACAACTTTTATATTCCAACAACACGTTTACGTTTTTCCTCATTATTTTCTTCTTTTTTTTTTTTTTTTTTTTTGTATGCCACACAAAATGGTTCAGTGTTATTCACTGGTTGCATCCTGATTTGCATAATTTGTCTTTTTTCTTTCTGAATCTGCTTTTTACAACTGCTGGAATCAATGGGAGCGGCCGCCAATAACATCCCTTTTTATTCCCATAACTCCTGAGCATAGCTCTTTGTTTAAATATTGTTTAGCGATTTAACTTTAAAACGTATAGCTAAGAATAGGACAATACCAGCAATAGCACAACAGCTGAATCCTTGTATTAACAACAACAAATAATAAATGATTTAAATAATGAAAATTCTTCATCCCATACATTCAGACAGACAAAAGAGAATATTTTAAGCCACGTATTTTTTTTCACAGAAAACTATTCAAAAGATAATTATCGTGACTCTTTTGAGGAATGAAAGAAAGCAAAAAGTCGTCTGTTTCTTCCATCTTTTCATCACGTATTTCATTGAAAAAGGGATGCCGTTTCCGCTAAATATTTGATTCCCATCAATCGATTAAATCAAGCGAACAATATTTTCATTCAAGTGATAAAACACTTTTCCGATCCTGATGTTTAGAGTTGTCAATAACCCTTCCCATCAGGCATTGTTTTCGACCGAATAAATCTGTTGTCTATAAATACGACGATAGGCGTGGGTCTTCTTGAAACAATTCCTATTTTACACAACTATAAACGGCAAAGTAAAAGGTAATTTCAGATGGATAATTTTTTCGCTATCATCGTCTTCCATTTTTTCATCATATTCATCAATTCTCTTGCGAGAAAATAAACGTGTCTATAAGAACTGGATAACACACATGTCTAAGGAATCCGTTCGAATAAATGCTTTTCAACTATTTCCCTTATACATGATATATATATATATATATATATATATATATATATATATATATATATATATATATATATATATATATATATATATATATAGAGAGAGAGAGAGAGAGAGAAAATTGGCTTTCGTTCAAACATATAATATGACAGCAAAGCTTCATTTAAACATGTTTTATTCCAAAGACAGAAAGGAATTTCGGAGTATACCTACTGTTGCGTTTTCTCTGGGGAGATTGCTTTATTTCGGATTAATGTTTTTTTTATAAATGAACTGACGGAAAGTATTAATTTCTGATTATTGTCAACTATATGCAATCATTTTCAAAGAAAGAAATTTGATATTATGGCATTTATATTGCAATAATAAAAACTTTTACAATTCTTGGAAGCTCTTCAAATTAAAAGAAAGTAACACAATTTTAATTTACCAAAATTATAACCAAAACAAAAGTTGATGTCTGGATATGTCTTTAAACTTCAATGATAACTTTTTCATATGACATTAAATTCGGTTTCATAGTCTGGTAATATTAATAATTCATTTTGATACCATCTTCATTATTCTAACTAGCTTGAAAATCATTTCATAGGTTTGGAGACTTTTTTTATAATTCAACAATCGCAATTCTAAAGAGAAATCCATTTATTTCCTTTTGTACCAGTTTCACGATTCGATCAAGCATGAATTTTTTTTTTCATTTGATTGGAGACCTTTATTTTTATAAATCGACACTCGCAATGTGAAAGAGAAATAAATTTATTTCATTTTGATGCCGGTTTTATTATTCAATCATGACTAAAAATTGTTTGATAGGATTTGCGAGCTTACTAATAGGTTAACCCACGCAGTTTTTAAGGGAAGTCAATTGACATTATTTTGATACTAGTTTCAATGTTATGTCTAATCTAAAAGTTGTTTTATAAGAACTTATTTACCATTCAACCTGCGTCAAATACACACACACACATACAGACTGGCCCATCTGCACGCTTCCATATAGACACACACACACACAAATTATATCGAACGAGTTTCTCATGTCTTGATGGTTTTAAAATCTAAAATTAAAACAGTATAACTCGCGTAATTTGAAAAGGCAACTTATTTTTGTAAAAGGTTGGCATAAGGTTATCGGGAGTTCATTTCATATTATATTTGTCAAATATTTTTTCGTGATCACGTATTCGAATTAGTACAGGCATAAACTGTATACATCACGCAATCTGAAATTGTAATACATTTTCCATACCCTTTAACTAAAATGCAATAAATTTCCAGACATATTCTATGCTTACAATGGTCTCTTTATTCCCATGGAAAGGAAAGTTAGTATTTACATTATTTAATTGGCCTATCATGCTAAATTCGGTTTCATAGTCATGGAAGATGAATTAGAAATGAAGGCAGAATCGCTGACCAATTAATGTATCGGATGAAACAATTTTCTGTTAATATTTTTTAGAATAAGAAAAAGTTTTATTAATTTACTTTTGTGTAGGTGTCGGGTTTTCCTTGTAAGGAGGGTCATTAACAACCATCTAGGATGAAAACTGAAACGTTTCGAAAGGGAAAAGGAACTAAAAAATGGGGGGCACCATTGTGAAGACAACAGGAAGTAATTCCACCAGTCCCTCCAACAAAAAAAAACGTAGGATAACAGAAAACGGTGTGAAGGGTTAGCTACCTTGCACGATATTGACAATATGTGCATTAATTTATTGTCTCTTTTTCTTCTTTTTAATCATTACCCCCCCCCCAAACAAGATATGAACACCACTAATACTCAGGAGATGACAGGGACTGAAAGAGAAGAGCGAGATTAGGGAGGATTAAGTAAAAGGCAAAAAAAACGAACGGGGTTCAGAAGATGACGATGCCGTTGTATTTAAATTTCTAAAGATTGTAGTTATCAGAACAGCGAGTAAACGGAAGAGAGTTCCACATGTGGGAAGTTCAAGTAAAGAAACTGTTGAAGGAACGGCGGCTGCATTTAAATATTTTAGCATAAAACGGTGTGACCTAATCGCCAATCTAGTAAAAGCTTAAATTTATGTAGTCGAGAAACCATAAAAAAAAAAGCTCGGGAGAACAGTTGCCATGAATATATCCATAAAAATATACAGAGTGAAGCTACGTCACGTCGGTGAGAAAGTGACTAAAGTCGAGATGCCTGGTGAGGAGCAATTATATTGCAGATCCTTCTTGTTTGGAATGTAATTGATTTTCTTCTATCTTTTCTTGCCCACATCCTTTGATAGTGCCTCAGGGAAATTGAATGTTTAGATACAACATGGATATTGTCTATTTTATACATCAACAACAGGCATATTTTCAAAACTTTGTTTGATCAATAAAATTAATAGATTTAAAACGTCTGTAATTTTAATAAGATATTAGATATAATATATAAAAATCGATAAACATATATATATATATATATATATATATATATATATATATATATATGTATATACTCGACTCTCCGGTCGAATTCGACATATGAGTTCAAGCAGATCAGTTACTAGGAAACCGACAGCCGACAACAGCACATGAGATTTGATTTTAGTGGCTCTGGTGCACTATGTGGCACAGGGTTCCCAAAAAACCCTCCCCTGGTTTTGAATTCAGAGTTGTCCTTCTCCTAGACCAGTTGCCATCGAAAGCTATAGAACCCAGTCTGCCCTGCTATTTACTCATGACTGGAGGGAAAATGATTCACACTTTTCCCAACGTAAGTGAATGTAATGGATTCGACTGGAATTCGAACTTGGCTTTTCGATTCCAAGCCGTTATCCATTACGCCATCGTCCCTCACACACACACACACACACACACACACACACACACACACACACACACACATATATATATATATATATATATATATATATATATGTGTGTGTGTGTGTGTGTGTATGTATGTGTGTATATGTGTACGTGTATATGTATATATGTAGGTGTAATTATTTGTATATTATATGCGCGGTGCTTATTAGAAAGTGCTTAGTATCAGAGATAGAGCTAAGATATTGAATCAGATATATGTATATGTGTATATGTGTGTGTATGTATATGTATGTGTGTATTTGTGTGGATATGTGGATATATGTGTATATGTGTACATGGGTATATGTATGTGTGTATGTAGGTATACGCCTATGTGTATGTATATACGTGTATATGTTATTGTGGTTGTGTGTATTCACATATGTTTTGAACATAAAAATATAGGTCCTTGCTAGATTAGATAATCGTTATATTTATTCCTTATATGTTTATATTTGATTTGTAACCTGTAGTCGATATTATTTTTGTCAAATTTTCTCAATTACACAGCGCGCCTTTCAGTATATGTCCTTCTATTGGAATTTCATCCGCCCCACCTTTCTCCCGCACCACTTCTTTCCTTTTCTCTCCCTCCTTCTTATTCTGATCTTTAACATTAGATCGTCTATGGTGTGTGTATGTCACCACGAAATGTATCTTTAATGTATTAGACATCCGACAACATGCATATCTCCCCCTTCCACTCACCTCTAGTTTTAAAAAAAAACCTTCTCTGTTAAGTTTTAATCTCCCAAATTCTCTCGTAAATAGTCGAAGCACCAAACCAGATGTGACAGCAATATTCTATCGTGATATTTAGAGGATAAAGAAACATATTTGACTATGTCTTTAATAGTATGTAAAGTTTGCTTCGAAAGTATTACGGGTTAATTCGCTGTATGACGTCATAGCGTTCGTTGTGGTCGAAAACTACATCCGTGTTATGTATAAAGCAGTGACAAGCGGGTCGTTCTCACGGGACGCCTGTAAAAGCCAAAGAAAATTAATTCAGTAATGTATTGTGTAACCGTGCGAAAAAAGACCTGCAAAGAGAACTTTTTCGTTTTCTGCGTCACGATAAGGTTGCCAAACGATGCTAAAAGTGAGAAGCCAGATGGTCACTGTTTTTGCACACCTTCTCTATAACCCTCACCCCTGCCACCGATTTAGCAATATTGGGCTTCTGATTGTTATTGAAAAGGTCAACAGTTTTCATCCGAATTTGAATTTGAAGTTGTTGCGCACAGTTGAATTAAGAGTAAACGAGAGGGTTTTTTCCATGTGTGACAAGAAAAAAAAAAGAATGGAGCGTATTTAAGAAGCGAGCCACATCAAACGATATATTTGTTGAAAAATACATGTGTCATTTCCAAGGTGTAATCTTACTTGTCAATAAAAACTAGTCATTTTGAGGAGAAATACATTTAATACATTTTTATACTTATTTCATCTTTAGAGCTGTTCTGTAACTTATTTTATAGGATTGGAAACCTGACTTAACAATCCAGATACTTTTAAGGTGAAATAAATTTATATAATAAATTTATAAGATATAACTATTATTCGTGTTAATTAATTCTATTTGTTCTAAAACTTATTTAATAGTATTCAACATCTTATTTATCAATCAGCCCTAGAAATTTTGAAGAGGAATAAATTAGCTTTGGTCGTTAAGAAAATTGAAAATGACATTTAAAAAGCGAGCGTTTATCATTGAATAACAAATTCCATTTTAGATCAAAAAGAATCCAGAAACCTTCTTCATTGAAAGAATGAAATTGGCTGGAAGGCTTGAAAAAAGTAAAGCATCAAATGATGAAAATCTTGAAAAAACACAATTTTGAAAAGAAATAAATTTAGTTCATTTTAATAAAGTTTCATATTATGAGCAGGGATAAAACATGAGCAGAGAGAAATAAATTTAGTTCATTTTAATAAAGTTTCATATTATGAGCAGGGATAAAACACGAGCAGAGAGAAATAAATTTAGTTCATTTTAATAAAGTTTCATATTATGAGCAGGGATAAAACATGAGCAGAGAGAAATAAATTTAGTTCATTTTAATAAAGTTTCATATTATGAGCAGGGATAAAACATGAGCAGAGAGAAATAAATTTAGTTCATTTTAATAAAGTTTCTTATTATGAGCAGGGATAAAACATGAGCAAGAGAAAAATGAAACTAAAAGGAATCGGTTATACTATTAGGTTGGTGCAAAAAAATGACGTAATAATGCCGTTTTTTAACCTTAAAATACGTCAAAAAACGACATTATTGCGTCATTATTTTTGCACCAACCTAATATATCCCCACCCGCAAATAAAAAAAAAAGTTTAAAGTTTCAGCGTCTCATTCCCCCTGCGCACATGTGCTGTTACTTCAACGTAAATATACAGTCTTCTGGAGAAGAGAATTTTATGCTTGGTTTCCGGTTTAGGATTGGATTTCCGGTTTCTTTTAAATTCTATTTCAACTCTCTACTTCTAACATCTCAGCATAAAACTGAACTTTTATCTACTAAGTAGATAGTTTTGTCTAACGTTCGTTTCGCACTCTTCCCCTGGCTTTTGAATAGGATTAGTTGCATGTGTAGTTGCATCAAAGTAAGCAGCACTTTAGTCCACTGAAGTTCTAAAACATTTGAAGAGGAATAAATTAGCTTTGGTTGTTCACAAAATTGAAAATGACATTTAAAAAGCGAACATTTATCATTGAATGACAAATTCCATTTTAGATCAAAAAGAATCTAGAAACCTTCTTCATAGACAGAATGAAATTGGTTGGAAGGTTTGGGAGAGTTGAAGTATCAAATGATGAAAATCTTGAAAAAATACAACAAATTTTGAAAAGATATAAATTTAGTTCATTTTGATACCATTTTCATATTATCAGCAGGGATAACAGTTCTAAAAGTGAAATATACGAAAAGCTCTAATTATGAATGTGTATAAAAATGAATTAAATATATTGCTCTTCAAAAGGACTAGTTTTAATTGACAAGTAAGCTTTCTACAACTACATATCGGTCAGCCGGTCAAGATAATGGTATTCTTAGCCGTAATGTTGCGCCGGTATACAAAGTTCAAAAAAGCATGATCATTGGCAAGTCCATAAGATTTCACTCAAAGCCGTTTTCTTAAGATAATGGAATTAGTATCAAAATAGAGTCAATGTATTTCTCTTGAAAATGGCAGATGTATTTTTCAACAAATATATCGTTTGATGTGGCTCGCTTCTTAAATACGTTACTTTTTTTTTTTTTCTTGCCACACATGGAAAAAACCCTCTCGTTTACTCTTAATTCAACTGTGCGCAACAACTTCAAATTCAAATTCGGATGAAAACTGTTGACTTTTTCAATTACAATCAGAAGCCCAATATTGCTAAATCGGTTGCAGAGGTGAGGTTTATAGAGAAGGTGTGCAAAAACAGTGACTATCTGGCTTCTCACTTTTAGCATCGTTTGGCAACCTTATCGTGACGCATAAACGAAAAAGTTTTCTTTACAGGTCTATTTTCGCACGGTTTTACAATGCAATACAGAATTAATTCTCTTAAACAGAGAGAAAAAGAAACTAAAATAAATTGGTTTGACGATCTACCCAAACACATATTAAAAAAAAATTAAAAGTTTAAAGTTTCACTGTCTCCTCTCCTTCATACATATGTGCAGTTACAGTAACATAAACATCACTTTAGTCTGGCGATGTCTTAAAAGCCAAAACGTATCTCAGGAAAACGTTTTTTTTCACTTTCTTACAGATTTCCCTAAAATTATTTCTTTTTTTATAAATAGCCGAATTACCCGCCCCTTGCTGCATGTCACACATTTTTTTATAAGAAAATTATTATTGATTTTAAATCATTGTTATAAATTGTGGAGAATAATGATGCAATTCAATATTACTCAATAATTTTGCAGATGTGACCTCCATCTTCTGGCTTTCTCCTTCTATATTTCGAGTATGAGTCATTCCTTTCTTCAAATTTAAATTTAATTTAAATCAAAGGAAAAAATCAGTAGGGAGTGTGAAAAAACAGTCTGGTCTGACTCCTTTGAAATGTATTTGATGCAATACTTGATTGAATGCACTACTTGATTTCAAGATTGATATGACAGTTGAATTATTGGAACAAATACGAATTGTAAGACACTACACACTGATTGGTGATTTTTTGCTCAACTTGACGTCCATATTGTCTCATTTTGACCTAGGCGATGTGGCCTCCATTTCCTTGGCTTTTTCCTTCGATATTTTTGATAGGAGTCATTCCCGTGTTCAATTTAAAATTTAATTTAAATCAAAGGGAAAAAAGATTTTCAGTGGGGGTTTGTAATGTCTATCCAACTTCATTGAAGCAAAAGCGAAATGTTTTGTAGTTAGATTAAATTAAAATATTAAAAAGAGAACACTCCTCTGTAAGACTCCTGGATATTGCTAACCATTTTATCTCTTTTTTCACTAAGAATTTCTTTATCCAATTTGTCTTATGTTCAGGCTTATTCTGAGAAAACTAACAGACACATACGCGCACGCGCATATATATATATATATATATATATATATATATTGTAATTATTCTTATTAAAATATGCATTCATCATGACACAGAAATTGCGAGTTTTCGAAACCATAACATAAATTTTAAATTAAATTTAAAATTTGAAGTTCAGTTTCATTTTCAAACGATGCTGAATAACTTTCGAAAAAATTGATTTACTCTATGTATAAGCTAAATAGTATTATATAGTTAGTGGGGGAATGAGGACTCAATTTTTTTGATTATTCAGCAGGTCTTTTTTTTTCTTTTGACGAATCAATAAAGAATTATAATTTTAGGCGGCAAAATGAAAATCCGCTAAGGTTAGGTGCGGGTTTGAAATTTTTGTCTGATGAACTGCAAATTTTAAGTTTAATTTAGGATTTAGGTTTTGGTTATTTTCTGATTATTTCTGTGTTGTGAAGAATACAAATTTAAAAAAATAATAATTCTATTATGCTCTACTGTGTATCGAACACTTTTTAAAAAAATAAATGCTAAAGAACTCTGGATTATAAATCTGGCTGTTCTTTCTTTTTATTTTGATATATATATATATATATATATGTATGTATGTATGTATGTATGTATGTATGTATGTATGTGTGTGTGTGTGTCTGTGAAGTCTGTGTATATAAATATAAATATATATGTGTGTGTGTGTGTAATATATATATTATTATTTATATATTATATGCGCGGTACTTATAGGAAGCGCTCAACATCAGAGATAGAGCTAACATATTTGGTTTCACGTTTTTTCAGGATCACAAACTTACATCAATCCAACCATATATATATATATATATATATATATATATATATATATATATATATATATATATTATGAAATGTACTAAACCTGACATATTTTAATTTGATTTGCTTAAACGTTATTAAATGCTCTTTTTAATTAATTAAAGAGTATTTTTTATTTAATTACATTTTCCGCTGAGAATATTCGAGAAATCATCTCAGAAAATATGCGTCATCCGGCAGGATTCGAAATTGAATCGCCTATGTGGAACCGCTATTAGATCTAACGATGTTACCCTATATAGAAGAGAATATGAGTTAAAAATTTCTATTTTGCCATTTGGTAAATCCTACGTGGCCAATAATCCATATTACTAGCTATGCCTTTTCGCGATCGAAGAATGGCGTATATATACATTGCAGTCGCAACTACTTAAAAAAAATTGCCTATTGTCTAAGTATGGTCACCTCCTTAGGTTTCGGAAACGTTCAAAAAATATTAATATTCAATTTTTTAAAACTAATAAAGAGTTCAATATGGCACAGTTTATTTCGTACCCAATTTCGTGTAAGACTGCCGCTCGGGTTCTTTCTGTCACTAACGAACAATTATGGGTTAGTGACGGGAAGATCTATCCTCTACTTCCACAACATCGACATTGCCACAGACAAGAATGTCTCCTTAGAGATAAATTTGAATTCATTGGCAGTTGTAGTTATGGGAATATTTAAAAAGTCAAATAAGTCCCTATCGAAAGACAAAGGCGTTGCTTGCAATTATTAGACACTTATGAAAACTAGGATCTTTGATCTGTCATTTTTATTATATACTTTTCGATGTGCAGTTTTTAATCATTCACCCCAGGCAAAGCAATTATGCCACTAAGACGCAAGAGTTTACTGAACGTGAGATAATATGACAACCAGAGAAAAAAGTATTAAGAAGAGAGAATAATAAAAAGAAAAATTAAGGAAACAGACCATAACGATTGACATTATATTTAAATTTTTAAAGATCAAAGTTGACTAGGAAGCTAGAAGTCGGACGAGTATCCCAAAACCGAGAAGGACGATAGAAAAAAAACTGTTAGCATAAAACTTACGGCAACATCTTGCCATTTCAAGTGTAAAATGATGACAACTTGGCGCCAATCTTTTACTGCGCTTGTATGTTCCGAAACGTTTTAGAGAAAAATCCATAGTATCGCTTTAAGAAGTTAAAGCAGGAAGAGGGATCAACATTTCAACGTAGATCTAAAGAGATCAATTAGAAAAGATACAACTCAATCCATTAAACGTTTGGAAGGTGAGAGAGGAGTTTCAGCAATGCCAGTCCAATGAGCAGTGAAAAAAGACTTGAAAATGAAATCGTACGTGAACGTGTGAGCCAAATTCTTTCCCTGACGATCCGTTTAGATGAAAGCTAGGTGGGTTTGTCTGGCTCACTAGGTGTATATATATATATATATATATATATATATATATATATATATATATATATATATATATATATATATATATGATATTAGTGGTCAATATACACACATACACACACACACATATATATATATATATATATATATATATATATATATATGTGTGTGTGTGTGTGTGTGTGTGTGTGTGTGAAAATATTGTAGAAAATAGGAAAGAAACTGGTTTGGTAAATAATCCAAAGCTCCTTAGTATTTTTGTAATTATTTTTAAAAAATAGTGCTCGATACGAAAGTAGAGCATAAATATAATTATTTATTTAAAAATATGATTCCGATAATATGATTGCAATAACCAAAAGAAAAAAATATGATTGCAATAACCAAAAGAAAAAAAAACAGGAAAAGAAACATCATTTGGTATACACCTCCGTTCAACCAAATGGTTAGTATTAAACTAGGACAGAGGTTCTTAGCTCTAATCGATAAACACTTTCAGACCAAAAGTAGGCTTAGTAATATATTCAATAAGAACACACTAAAATTGAGTTATTGCTGCACTGAAAATCTAGAAGGTATAATAAGAAGACACAATAATAATATCCTGAACAAACCCCCTTACCTGAATAGTTTTAATAACTCTACACTTAAATCAGATAATGATAGGGAAAAACTATGCGATTGTAGAAACCCGGTAGACTGCCCATTAGAAAATAAGTGCTGCATCAAATCTGTGGTATACCAATGCACTATATCATCCACGGAGAACCCTAACAATAATATGATATACATTGGGTCCACGAAAAATGCCTTTAAAACCAAATGGAGGCAGCATAAATGCTCCTTCAACAACATAAACTTTAGACATCAGACCTCTCTATCTAAATATTTTTGGCACCTGAAAGAAAAAAATAGGACACCTAAAGTAAAATGGAAAATCATTAACAGGACTAGAACTTGCAAAACTTGGGATGACCCATGCCCTTTGTGCCTCCATGAGAAACTACACATTATTAAGCTTCTAAACAATAAAAACCTATTAAACAACCGGCAAGAATTAACGATTTTCTGCCGACACAACCGAACTTACGCTCTGAATAACTAGCTAAAAACACGCATACAAAAAAATGAATTTTAAAATCCATAGCCCATATACATAGTTTTAATAACGTACAAAAATTGATAACTCTCCGTAGACGCTAAAGCCAGACTATGCGAAAACTTCCTCCGTGGTAAATTTAGCCACCCCCACCTTACCGTGACCCAGCATCTATGAAAGTAACTCTATACTGATACAAATTATTAACACCCCACCCCTGCCGATTCTAAACAATCCGCCCTTGATGTTACCATGTAAATTTTTGATTTCAATTCTGACCATACTATTAAAACTCGTAAATTTCAGAAATAAGTCATTCCCAAAAAAATTCGCTTGAAGATGGAACAGAGCCTACTTTAACTCAAGTTAATTCAAATATTATTTTGAAGTTTTCGGCTCTTGTTTTGAAACATGAGACCTCTTATGTAGCGAGTTGGAATCATATTTTTAAATAAATAATTATATATATATATATATATATATATATATATATATATATATATATATATGTATGTATTTCCAAGAGGATAGAATCCAGGAAGAAGTCAATGTCCAGGATAGAGTAAGAATATAATAAAGAGGCTTAAACACTAATATTCCATGGTTATAATTTATTACATTGGAATCGTAATTACGATCAAATTCATCAGACCTACAAATTCAAAATGGAATCGGAAAAAAATAAGCCCGGGTATAAAAAATAAAATTTTAGTGAGAGTGTATGTATGGGATTGGGAGACAAGTGTGAGAAGGAAATGAATGCTTTAGAGAGGAGCAACCGACGGAAGAAGAATAGGAAGGTGAAGGTGGGGGACTAAAATTTAACAGAGAGAATTTTTAGAGAAAGGAGTTACGTAACGGTTTAAATGAGTCAGATAAATATGAATTATTGTTCGATGCAATTCGCTGCAGAATCGCTGACCTAAATTAAAATTTAAAAAACAAACAAACACTGGAAACGGTTTTATATACTTGTGGTGACACTATGCACAATAAAAGATATGATCTGAACTTATAATTCAGATTATGAGAGAGAGAGGAAAGAAAAAAAAAATTGAAAGATGGCGGGTGGCAACTAAGACCGAACGGTATTCATAAGAGAACCGATGTGTAATCAAGAAAATTTGACAAAACAAGTAATATCACATACAGGTTACGAATTTAATATAAATATATAAAAATTAACAAATATTTAATCTAGTAAGGACCTACCATTTATATGTCCAAAAACACTTACGTAAATACACACATACACAACAACATACTTATATTTACACGCACATACATACATATACGCGTAAATACAAACGCACACACACACACACACACACATATATATATATATATATATATATAGTTAAGTTATAAGGAACTTGGTAAACCGAATTGGTAAATCCAAAGAGGATGAAATCCTGAGAGCTCAATGTTAGGACAGAGCTAATATGTAATGAAAAACAAATCACTTTAATGTACCATTACGATAATTTAGTTCACCTAAATCCTTTTTTAAGGATTCAGGATCATCAGGTAAATCTTCCAACAACGAAATGAGAAAAAGAAAAAAAAAAAAATTTTTTTTTTTTCTTTTTCTCATTTCGTTGTTGGAAGATTTACCTGATGATCCTGAATCCTTAAAAAAGGATTTAGGTGAACTAAATTATCGTAATGGTACATTAAAGTGATTTGTTTTTCATTACATTTTATATATATATATATATATATATATATATATATATATATATATATATATATATCCATACACATACTCTCATGCGTACATATACACATACAGACATATAGATACGGACATACATACGTGCACATAAACATATATACATAAAACATTACACACCTCCATACACTTACATACACACTCATCGAAACAAATATACAACGTATCTATCTATCTATCTATCTATCTATCTATCTATCTATCTATCTATCTATCTTTCTATCTATCTATCTTTCTATCTATCTATCTATCTTTCTATCTATCTATCTATCTATCCGCCTAACTATACTTATACACATACATATATATATACATACATATACACATACACATATACACATACACTCGCACACACACACACACACACACACACACATATATATATATATATATATATATACATACCTAAATATGCACATACATACACACACACACTATATATATACATTCATGCACAAACACATATGGGTGATTATGATATATAATTATCTGTATATCAGAATAATGTTTATAATTGAGTTACCTTGTGGAAACATTTTTATATAAGGGATGTGGTCGTCTAAAATGACTTTATTGACATAAAACAATATTCTTATTGATGATATTCTAGAAATGTACAGGGTGGGGGCAGGTATTAGTAAGATCATTAGTTTAGTTTTTCATCTGATGATGTCCTATAAAAACCAAAAACTCACTGCATATTTCCATTTAGTCATTCAATTATTCCCCCCACACCTATATATTCCCTAGAACGTTCTAGTCGATTGAAGATCGCGAGAGCGTGAAACTTGTAGCGAATCGTGATATCCTTCATAGAATGCGGACATTGTGCTGCATTTATGTTCTGTCTTGATATTCGAGTCGTTGGGTCCTTTAATTTACTGAATCTGTAGGTGTTTTCCTTTATATATTAGGTTGGTGCAAAAATAATGTCGTTTTCTCACATATGTTACTATGTGAGAAAACGACATTATTTTCCCACCAAACTAATATATACATATATATATATATATATATATATATATATATATATATATATATATATATATATATATATATATATTCTTTATTTTTCGTGATTTTTTTTTCTTGTCTAAGTTTTTTGGGTAAGTTGTCTTATGGTGACACAAAATATTTTGGGATATATATATATATATATATATATATATATATACCATGTTGAACACCAAAATTGTTCAACTCTGAATCGTAATATCGTAGAAATGATTAAATATATCTTACTGAAATTCTATGTGACTTTTTAATACTATTGGATTTTAATCTGAACAATAGGAATATATTTAGCTCTAAGTTGGAATTATGATACCTCTAGCTGTTTTGACCTCCTAATCCAGTTTTACTCTTTACTGTTCGCTATATTTTAAACTAATTCACCGTTTTCTTCATAGTTCTTGAATTAACTTTGAAGACAGAGTGTGAATGTTGGTAGCATTCTTGAAGGCATGAATGATCTATTTTTACTCTTAATTTTGCTCAGTTGAGAAAAGAGTGGGCCTGACAAAACGATTTTAAGCTGGTGTTTTTTATAGCCGAATAACTCAACAGCGTTTTAACTTGTTCTTACGACAAATGTCGAAATGTCTTATCTGATAACCTGCAAAAAAAGTAACTCAATTAATTTAGTTTTTTTTAGATATTAAACATTTTGTGGGATGGACAATTATCACATACTCTTACACGATGTAGACAATTTTGCCGTTACACCGGCTACATATATATATATATATATATACATACATACATACATATATATATATATATATATATATATATATATATATATATATATATATATATATATCGCTTAAAATCGTTTTGTGTCAGCCCCACTGTTTTCTCAACTGAGCAAATTTAAGAGGAAAAAAGATCTTTCATGCCTTCAAGAATACTACCAACATTCACACTCTGTCTTCCCTCTTCAAAGTTAATTCAAGAACTATCAAGAAAACAGTGAATTATTTTAATATATATATATATATATATATATATATATATATATATATATATATATATATATATATATATATATATATATATATATATATATACACATACATCTGGGAGAGATTAGTCACGATAATTACGACCAAATGACTTCACGCACCACCCTCAAATTTATTGTGTTTTCTTATTGGACCCATCGGACACATTTAAATTAAACAAAATTTTTTTTTTTTTTTTAATTAGGCTATGATAGTTACATGAGACATTCTTAATTGTTTCTCTATTAAAGTACAGCAGCTTGATCTCCTTCTATTTAAACCAAGTGACTTTTCAGCTTCATAACTGTAAACATTAATTAAACGTAATCACTTTTCGAAGGACGAATTAAGAGTCTGAAACGCCAACGAAATACTGTGGCTGCCAGAGAAAATTTACTGGCCTTTAAAGGAAGATCAAGAGTCAGCAATTAAAAGTTCACCGAAGTCACATTCAGACTTAATATACCAGCACAAACGCTAACAATGAATCAAAGGGGAGTTCAAATAAATGGTTCAAAATTAAAATCACGCGGAGCAAGACAGAGTAAAATAAAAGCTAAGTTCAAATCGGAGATCAAAGACGGAAACTCGGGAAACATTATGGTAAAAATCATTTAGGCGTTTAAGGCGTCGCAAATATATGAATTTTCGCCGTGAAGGTCAAACATTTGCGAGCAGAAAATGATTATTACTCTCAACGAATTTGAATCATAGCTATTTTGGAGAGATCTTACTATGAGTGTATGTTTTATTTTTTCATAGTCTTTACCTTTTATCGATGGGTACCGGGTATAAAAAATGATATCTAATCGAAGACATTCAAAATAGAAAATCAATATATATGATGAGATATCGATTATTTCTAAATGTATGGAATTATAGGTTCTGGCATTAAGATGAGTTGATCAGATTGTGATTGAAGAAGTTGGATTTTGATCTGACATTTTCATTATATAGTTTTCGATATGTGCGGGTTTTTTTTAATCATTTCACCCCAAGCAAATCAATAAAACCACTAAGACTCAAGGGTTTACTGAACGTGAAAAAAATATGAGAGAAAGAGAAAAATTGTTAAAGAGAGAATAATAATAATAATAATAATAATAATAATAATAATAATAATAATGATAATAATAAAGAATTAGGGAGACAGGACCTAACGATTGTCATTATATATAATTTTTTTTAAGATCAAAGTTGACTAGAAAGCGGGAAGTCGAACGAGTATTCCAAAAGCGAGAAGGGCTCGAGACGAAACTGTTAACATAGAACTTACGGCTACATCTTGCCATTTCAAGTGTAAAATGATGACAACTTGCCGCCAATCTTTTACTGCGCTTAAATTCACCATACGTACCCTAGAGGAAAGTTCGTCAAAGCAATCACCATAAAAGTATATAGAGAAAAATCACAGAGAGGCTACACTTCGTCGGTTGGAAAGTGTTTGAATACAAGCGTAGGGCCAATAACATTGCAGATCCTTCATTGGATTTTATCAAGAATCTCTAAATATTAGGTTGGTGCAAAAATAATTTCGTTTTCTTACATAGTAACATATATTAGAAAACGAAATTATTTTTGCACCCACCTAATATATAGCAGGAGCACTAGACCAGATGTGGAAGCAGTATTCAGACCATGTACGACTGGTAGACTTATAAATATGCAAGATAGATTTTGGCGAGAAAAATTGTCTAGACCGGCATAGTTGGACAAATTTTAGCTGCAAACTTAGCATGCAAAAATGTTAGTCCTCAAAGCGCAATGAATCAATTTTCTGGAGGTTAGCATCAACCAGACTTATGGAAAGCAGAAATGGGTTTATCAGATGTTGGGATTTTTTGTATATCCTCCATATTCACCAGTTTTAGAAACTACGGATTTTAATTCATTTTGATCATTAGAACAGTCTTTCAAACTTCTGTTCGGGAGAAAGTAAAAACTAGTTTCTTTAAACGTGGAATAACCAAAATTGTTTTCCTGTTGGACTGTTGTCGTTGAAAGTGAAGATGAATATATTTTTATGAATAATATTTAAATAAATTTAACTAATATTTTTTTTATATCAGTTCCTGTAAAGTCTTAATTAATTTCCGAACACACATTTCACTGTCTGGCGCGAGAAATGTTTTGTTTTTTTTTTCTCCACAGAATCGGTTTTGCACTTTTATAAGTCTACCATTCGACTCTGCATTGAATATTGCTGTCACATCTGGTCTTTTGATTCCTATATATATTTAGATATCCTTGGTAACATACACAGAAGATTCTGCTATGTTATTGGTTCTAACCTGGTATCTCGGCTTCAGTTATTTTTCCACAGCCGTAACGTAGTTTCTCGTTGTCTTCTCTGTAAATACTTTCATGTTCAGTGTTCTGATGAGTTTTCCTCGTTGATACTTAGATATTATGTATTTAAATACAGTGCTAGTTTGGCGGATAGGTCCCATAATCTTATAGTTGAAATCTTTAGATTTAACCGTAGGTTCTATGCGAAGAGTTTCTTCCCGCATTTCTTTCTTGTGGAATTCTCTCCCTGTTTCTTGCTTCGCATTTCAACTTTTATCTTCTTAATATATTTTCCTTAATTTATTGTGCTTAATTATTTCTTTTTCTCATATTCTCTCTCTCACAATAAACCGCCCTTGCGTCTTAGTGGATTTATTACCTTCCTTGGTTTGAAATGCTTAAAAGAAAAAGAAAATAATTTATATTATGAAAGAATGTAATACTTTGAGGTTATTTTCTTGGGGAGAAATTACAAAACACGAGTTTTCCTTAGAATAGCATGTCTCATTCCTATTCGAGAGATTACAGGGCTTCTCAATTTATCCCTAAGGTTTGATTGTTCAGCTTTCGATAAAACACCGCAGAAAACATCCAGCCACTAAGGAAATGCCGACAGACTCAAATATAAACGACAAATATTTACGTATCCTGTAAACAAGTGATTGTTTACAGAGTCAATTATAAACGGCCAATATTTACCTATTCTCGAACCAAGTAATTATTTATAGATTAATGTGTAAACGACCAATATTGAGTCTGTAAACATTTACTAAGATCTAAGTAAATGCTTACAGACTCAAATATCAAAGACCAATATTTACTTATCCCCGAAACAAATGATAACCTACAGAGTCAATTATAAATGATCAATATTTACCTATCACCAAATCATGTAAATTCTAAAAAACTCAACTCTAAACGACCATATTTACCTATCCTCGAACCAAGTAATTTATTCTCATGTCTAAACGACTAGTATATACCTATTCTAGTCTTATAGAATCAAATATAAACTACCAATATTTACTTACAACCGGCATATATAAAACGCAATTAGTCCCTGTTTTCTTCCATAAAGACAGCTACTTCTCAAGGGGTCTGCAGATGATTTTATCTGAACCTCGATGAACGACAGTCTTGTGACAAACAGAAGTATATTCGAGATGTGAATGTCTCAATGCATCGATACCCTGCTCCATTGTAGGAGGGAAGAAATATATACAAAAATATATAAAAAACCTTTCTGGATCAAGTGCCATACGTCCGGAAGCTAGACGCCAGGTCATGGGCTTGTATAGTGAAACCGCATTCTAGATAACAACAGGCTCTATTTAAAAATGAACAGAGGAGCAGTCGGATTTCTCACTGGCTGAACACAAGACCTTTTCGGTTATTCTGTCGTGAGGGAAGACTGAATTGCTGTGAAGTTATCGGAATGTATCACTTCCCATTCCCAGACTGTACCAATGAATCCACAATCAATGAACACAGTACATTGTAAACGTGATTCGTGTGATTCCAGTTTTCTTGTCGTGGATTTATTTCACCTCACCTTCATCGGGTCATTCTCAGTTTTCCTTCACACCGTAATTAAAAAGTGTTATGGTCTTGTTCCTTGTACCACGGTGATAGTCCAAGGTAGAACCAATAAAGAAGAACTCGAAGGCGGATATGGAATAAAACAGATATATTACAAACAGGAATATATACAGGGAGGGAGAAAAGGGTTAGTACGAACAATCAGGTTTAGTAGTAATTGTCTGAACACGACTGTTTCGGACTGCCTCTGACTCGACTGACTGACTCGCTAGCTCTGGCTGACTGACAGACTCCTGAGAGACTTCACTCCAGACTTCAGACTGAACTCAGACTTCAGACGGAACTCTAGACTTCAGACGGAACGGTATTTAGTCACCCCCCACCAACGAGGGCATCATGTGGCACAAGGCCGGTTTAACGTGGGATGTCCGAGCCCGTGAGCTCTGCCAAAAATATGCCCTTTGAACCCGTATAAACGGGTTCAGGGTCGGTTTACCTCCCCGAAGGCAGAGAGTTCAACCAATCAGCCGGTCGCCTCTTCGGACTGAACGGTATTTAGTCACACCCCCCACGAGGGCATCATGTGGCACAAGGCGGGTTTAACGTGGGGTTTCCGAGCCCGTGGGTTCGGGCAAAAATATGCCCTTTGAACCCGTATAAACGGGTTCAGGGTCGGTCTACCTCACCGAAAGAGACTCCGCCCTTCGGCGTAGCCTCCTTCGGGTTCCTCCCCGCCTGTAGGCAGAGAGTTCAACCGATCAGCCGATCAGCCGGTCGCCCGACTTCAGACTGAACTCTCTGCTTCCTCTTGAGGCGCAGTATTACGTACGGAATAGTCCATTATGTTATTATGGGTAAGGTCTCATAACAAAAAGAAATCGAACTACGGTGTGGAGCAGTAGCAAAATACTCGACTAAATAACTCAATAAGTTGGGTTAAGTAGACTAATCCAAATCATACTCTTAAAGTAGTAAATTGCAAATATTATTAAAACTAAATTACTAATTAAATGAAAATAAAACCATTATTTCAATGGATCATTTGATTTAATATACAATTTTCTTCCTGGTAATAATTTGTCACTTGTCAAAGCTTTGTTTTTGAAATTAGAGAATTGTAAGGGTTTTCCTCTAAAATAATTTACTCTATGATGTGCTGTTTTGCATTGTAATATCAACAAATAAAACAAAACAATAACAAATATGCTTGTTTATTGTTCATACATGTACAGGACACAAACTTGTCTCGTTAGATCAATCACGAACAAGTATTGAATTCGATCCTCACTGGGTGCTCTGTACTTTCGGCCTCTCGCTACATCTTAGCGATGCTAAGTAAATCACCATATACCAACTATGACACTTCGACCTGATGTAGCAGTTAGCAAGTTTGTTTCGCTAGATCAATTCCGACGCAGTAGGGAGTTCGATCCACTCTGGGTGTTCACTACATTCGGCCTTGTGCCACATCTAAGATCTGATCAGTAAATCACCATATACCAACTAGGAAACTTCGACCTGGTGTAATGGTTAGCAAGCTTTTCTCACTAGAACAATTACGACTGAGCCGTAATTTCCATGCTCACGGGGTGCCCAATACAGTCGGCCTTGTGCCACATCTAAGCTATGCCTGATAAATCAACATATACAGTGACACAGCAAATACTAAATGCATTTATCACAAATTATCAGAAGCCAATATTTCTATACTGTCCTTAATAATGTTTTCTTTTTCTTATAACACTTTTTCTTATCACAATTTTCTTATTTCTTTACAATCACTAACTTCCCCTTTTGGCTTAATCATGATGAGCATACCATAAACAGAGCATGTAAGCAAGTAAAATTAGAACAAAGGACTCTTATACATAGAAGAAGAAAGGGACAGCTAAAATTTCTGGGACACATAATGAGGAAGGGCGGTTTGGAGAATTTGATACTCACGGAACATCTTAAATGGAAAATGGACAGGGTTCAACTACCTGGCGAGATGGGAAATGTGAGTCATCTTAAATTCATATCTAAACATTTATATCTACTTTTATTTTCCCAAACGGTTATTCGCAGCACATTCCCACAAAAAAACCTCACATTTGAATAATATTATGAAGAAATAATAATATTAAGTGTTGTAGAATACCTACGGGCGATAATATTTATGTCCCTATAAACAATAAATACGCCAGTAAATATTTTAAGTTGAAGATTCGTCTCCAGGTAAGCTGGTGGAACCCAGACAAGGCTATGCCGAAGGGCAGAGTCTCGTCTGGGATGGTAGACAGCTACCCGAACCCGTTTTCTACGGGGTCCACGAGGAATTTTTGCCCGGGCCTACGGGCTCGGATACTCCACGTTAAATTCGGCCTTGTGCCTCACCTGACCGCGTGGGGCGGTTGCAAATATCCTTGTTGAAGACCCGGCTTGAGGCTGTGCTTTTCAAACTCTCTGCCTCCGGGAAGAGAGGATCCCCAAACGAAGCTATGTCAAAGGGCAGAGTGCCGTCTCAGGAAACAGCTACCCAAGCCCCGTTTTATACGGGGTCTACGTGGAATTTTTGGCTGAGCTTACGGGCTCGCATACCCCACATTAAATTCGGTCTTGTACCACATCTGACCGCGTGAGGTGATTGGTAGATAGCCTGCAGCTGGAGATTCATATATTTATATCCTGAAGTTGGAGATTCGTATCCAGCAAAGTCTCTGCCTCCGGTCAGAGAGGGTCCCAAGAAGAGACTATGTCGAAAAGCAGAGTGTCGTCTCAGGAAACAGCTACCCCACCCCGTTTTATACAGGCTCTACGTAGAATTTTTGGCCGAGCCTACGGGCTCGGATACCTCATTTTAAAGTCGGCTTTGTGTCACATCTGGCCGCGTGGGGTGATTGGTAGATAGCATGCAGCTGGAGATTCATTGCGGAATTCACCTGGATCACTCTAGCAGTTGATTACTTCTTCTACGCGCTGCTGTCGAATCTTATATATATTGTTCTTGTCCTAAGTATTATCGTTCATTAACAAACTTCTTTGGGTTATTCTATTCAGTAACTTTACCTAGATTACAACATTAAGTAAAGAGAGTACTGCTACCAGAGGTGGACAAGAGATACCCAGTCACCACTATCCAGTCACGATAGACTTCGAAGATCCTCTCCGCGTCCTTAGGCATGATGAATTATCTTCTATCTGCAAATCCCTTTCCTTCAGGTGAAACGCCGCCGGCCTCCCGATGTTTTATGGATTTTTCCATACAATGTGTTCAAACGAATTATATTCCTTAGTTACACTAGTCTTAACCTACACGTCTAAGACCCGCCTTACCACGCCCATTGTAGCCAACTTCCCTCATTCCCTTTGTATTCTATTGGTTAGATATAAGTTCCCAACTGGCAGCTCCTTCCAACGAAACATACTTTTTGGAACCGACTTCCAAGAGGATAGCTCCAAAAAGAGATTGCTACACACTTCATATGTTCAAGAGATTGCTACACACGTAATGTGTTCAAATTCTACTTAACCGTTAACGTCCTTATATATTCCCATAAACTGCGCCTTTTACGCTGAAACATTTTACACAAGTGGCTCGTTGCCCTTGTACAGGGTAAAAGTTATTTTAAAACAAAAACAAAGATCCTGAAAGAACACGGTGCATCGATGAAGATGCCACCCATCTCCTTTCCACTGATTTAATAGGGAATGATGTTAGTTATTACAGCTCCAATGACCCTCAGCAACCTCTTCAGCAACCCTACACTTATAGTTATATACCGTACTAAGGGAAGTTTGGTAAATACTGTTTCCTAGCCAGAGAGTTTCGTGAACTCGGCATCTGCCGTCTTGTAACCGTCCAGTATTTGTAATTATCTCGAGGCTGTCAGTTTAATTCAACGAAGTGCCCGCCACAATTGCGTGTGAGGACAGGAAGTAGCGATCATGCCCGGCTGGACACTTGGTCATTTGGACCTGTTGAAGGCACATCATTTATTGCCGATTGTTGTCTAAATAGCGGCTTTTATCGCCTGACTTTAACGCGTGCGTTGATAAAACGGAGTCTTAAACGCATCTCGTATATAATCAATCATTTACTGCGTTTCGATATCAGGCCATTTGCATTAATCTTTCTTATCTGACTCCGCATCGCAGTCTCTTCATATATTTGCATATATCTAATTATATTGCATTGGAAACAATTATTTGTATATTAACGATTTCATAGCTGTTTGTTGGCGACCTGACTTCTTTATTCTACTGCAGTAAAATAACAGCTCAAAGTAGTAAGATTGTTAGTGGGAAAATGCTTCTAAAACGTTCTGATAGCAAGAATAAAGCAATTCCCTATCGTATTTGCAAATTAATAACAACAGTGCGAGATTGCCTTTCGTGCTCGCTCCGATACTAATGATCTGTTTTCGTTTGTCTTTCTGGCAAATCGTGAATAGAAGAAAAATTGAAAGAATATTGAAAATCAAGTCACTTAATTGCTGCAGAAAATCATGGATACTCTTGAAATAATTGTACTGATAAATCATCACTTACCTCCCCTGAAGATGTAGCAGTTATAAAAAGCAATCTGTAATCCGTCAGCAGACGAGCAGTCAGAGTAAAGTGCAATAAAGCTTTGGCATAAGTTTATTCACTGTTTTTTTTTAATACAATATCTTTATTTTGAAAGAAAGGCCGCTCTAATTTATTTTGAAAGAAATGAGGTTGTCATTCTTTTTAATTAATTATTCTATGTAAAAAAAACTTTGTTTTAAAAAAAGCAGCCATATTGTTACTTCCACGAATATCATTATTTTCTAAACGAATTATTACTCTGCATTTTCTTATCTACAAACCTAATTTACAGTACAGTGACTCCACCCCGCATTCTCGGGGGTTAGTGACTCTTAGGTTGTTGTGCAAGGTGAACATTACTGTAAAAATAAAAACTTTAACAGTTAATGACATTACCTAACTTACTTGTAGGATGTCAGTCCCTCGGAATTGAAAATCACTTGTGCTGTTGAGTTTAAATTTCAGTCAACGTCATTATATTCAGAGACGTTCCAATACAGTTGAGAAAGTTATGGATCCACCTCTTTTCCATCCATTTAAGGAGGAGGACTTTTATCAATAAATAATTATTATCTCCAAAAAATGTTACAATCTGAAAATAGTTTCTGGCTTTTAAAATATCTGCAAAAGGTTGACAATCTGTGAAAAACAGTTCAATCATGTAGCGTCTCACTAGTTAGAATCCGTGAATACATGTAACCCCACCCCAAAAGTGTTTATAAGTATATATTTTGATTGTTAAAACCCTATATGCCGTATATTTTCATCCTAAACATTTTAGAAACATTTCAAACACTTTTAAAAACATTTTTGAAAAATAGTATTAGTGACCCAAACACTTAACTTAAATGTTCTTTCACACGTGCAACAGCCGTTTTTAATTACATATAGATTGTTACAACCATTGAAAATGCCGTATAAATTATGTGTTAGAAGACATAAACTATAAAGTTTTAAATATTTTCTAAAAATAGAACTGTGATGATACCCCGGACTTAGTATAAGCCACTTTTAAGACCCCAGCCGCAGGCCCTTAAAAAACAAAACCCAAGCACTACGCAAGTTTTTTTTTTTGCGTTAGTTTTTTTTTAATGAAGATGTACAAGTCTCCCAATTTTTTTTTACCATAAAATAGGCTGTTTTTTAAGTCATTTAAATAACAGGAAAATAATACAAGAATATTTTTAAAATGTTCTATCGCAAAATTACGCGAATTGAGGGAGTTCTCAGGGAATAATTTGTACATATGTTCTTTTTTGATTAATACACGCGAATATTCTGGGTTCCCGCGAATAACAAGTACATATGTTCTAAAGAAAAATCCGCGAATATGTGAAGCCGAGAATGCTGAAACGCGAATAGGCTGGGGCTCACTGTATTTCATCCTATGAAACTAATTCGGGATCAGATAGGAAAACGGAATTGGTGTAATAATAGAATAAATGAATTTCTCTTCAAATTATGAGAATTGATTGACTAGAGTGATCTCCAAACCTATAAAATAAATGTCAAAACTAATAGAACAGTGATTGTCAACCGCCATGAATCGGCACACCAATGAGCCGCTCGATCCTCTTAAGGGTTCCACGAAATATTGTCATTTCTAGTGATCGAGGGCTCAAAATAAAACATCGACAGAACATATTGATATATTTTGGATTTCAATACAAGAGGAATATCACACATTAGCTAAAAAGGATTTATCAGTTATATTGCAATTTTCTAATTCTTATTTATGTGAATTAGGCTTTTGAAACCAAAATAACCTCAAAAATAAGAAGCCAGAAAGACAACACTCAGCCGAAGAAGAAAGGAGTGCCTGCTTGTCACACATTCGACCATCGAAGAAATCGCGAAAAAGCCAGGCACAGGTTTCATACTAAATAAACTGCACAAATAGTCGAATAGAAACATTAAAAATTTTGAGGAACACTACAATAATTGAATAAATTTTGGGGTATACGATTGATTGATTGATTTGTCTGTTTAACGGCATATCAACACCTTATGGGTCATTTAATGCTAAAATTTAATTTTCTTGCGAGCTTGGAAGTAATAAAAAAATATGTTATTCTGCTTTCACAATTGAATACATGGTACATGATTTGCATGTTTTTGTGGATAGGATGACTAGACGTGGCGATGTGTCTTTTAGATTGTAATTTTGTTGAATTTATATTTTGGAATACAGTTTGATTTAAGAAATTATAGGAGAAAGACTACACTCAACTAAAAAAGAAATGAGGGTCTGCTTATCACGTATTCAACCAAACATTGAAGAAATCGCGAAAAAATTCCTGGTATAGGTTTCACGCTAAATAAGTTGCACAAATATTTGAAGAGGAACATCGAAATAAAGTTCATATTTATGCGAATACTTAAAAACAAATCAATGGTTTTATTTTATAGCATTTAAAAGTCTACCCTTTAAAGATTTTGCAAAGTGTACCGTGATATTTTCATTTACTCGTAGATGTGCCTTTGCTTAAAACGGTTGAGAAACATTGGGATAGAATAATGAACGGGCTAACAACAGGAAGTAAATATATTTATTTGTAAATCAGATTTTTTTTAAAGCCGGATTGTAAGAACTTTGGGGTAGCGTGATAATAATAATAATAATATATTTATAAAAGTATTACTAATCGGCATCTTCCCATTCTGACGATGAGACCCTGGTTCGAATTTCACCATGATCGATATGTCAGGAAGGAGACTTACTGATGTTATCCCAAGGAAAGTGCGTGAAAACCATACTAAGCCTTGTGAGTGAAATTGTGTAGATGGGTCCTTCGATAGCTGTGTTAGCAGGAAATCACAAGTCATCATGACCTTGTTCAAATTGTTGATCACGTTTTCTCAGAAGCTGCAACTAAGGTCTGTGGGTGCTGAATAAACACAAATCCGTCTGAGCAAGCGCCTGCAATAGGGATTGGCTAGCCACCCTAGTACATGGGTATCCTCGAATACGAGTGGCCAGGTATACTATACAAGTATTACTAATTAACCTGTTAGTAGTGAGGTGGATCTATACCTTTGTATATAGTGAATATAATGAACGCGATTTCTAATTTCGAACCCTTTACATAATCGCACAACTTACAGCACCTGACATTACTAAACGGTTACCCATCAAAGTAATCACCAGGCTTGATGTTTTTTAACTTCGGTGAACACATGAAAAGAATTGATTAGACTGGCTGTAAATGTTTGAAAAAAAAACAAAGAAAAAATTAATTTTTCAAGTGGAATTTCTACTTTGCCTTATTTGACGACTTTTCGAAAAGGCAAGTTTTTTAGTACTAATTCGTAGAGAAAAAAGATACATTGTTTCTCACCCAATATTTCTGCCTCACCTAATATTTTTTTTTATATATATCTATTAGGGATTGTGTGTGTATTCGCTGAGAACTGTGGTGTCAACGTGCTCGAAGAAGCTGTAGCTTGGCAGGTGCCAACTCGATTTCGGATTGTTCGTTTACACTCTTTTTTGATTTCTTTTTTAATCGGTTTCACCCCATGCAAGGCAGTAAAGCCACTAAGACACTAGGACTAACTGGGTGTGGAAGAATTAGGAACAGAAACAGTGATATTTAACGGGAAGAGAAAAGAGTACAGGAATACAGTAGATAACGATTGACATTGGACTTAAATATTTGCAGATTAAAGTTGGCTGGAAAACATGACTCTTGGCTCTTGTTTGTACGGCTCAATTCCATTCATAAACGCTTACTCTATGAACGCCGATTCGACTGATTGCCTCTTGTTTTAACTAGCAGATGTCGACAGAAGGTTATAACTTGTGACAACACTAAAAAGAGAAAAGACAACGTAAAAGAAAAACATCTTTTCAAGAATTGTCGCCATGAATTAAGAGTATTATTAATGACAGCCACTGCGACAGCCATTGGCTTTAGATCTTTACTCTCATCAGAAAAGAGGGAATTTGTTCGAACGTAGCAGTATTTTATATCATTCAGGTTATTTTAATAGATCTTGTCAACAGATTTAATAGCGTTGAACTTACTACAGACTTCACCTTTGAACCTTAAACCAACTACACTATTCCCTCTATAGATATCCTGTTACACAAAAACCACAGAGAACTCTAATTCCACGCTCACAGAAAAGTTACCAAATAAATAAACATATCAACTTTTATTCCCACAACACTAAGATTAAATCGTGTATAATTATGGTTCTAATTAAGAGCATTAATAATCTGCAGCCCGCAATGCCTACCCAAAGAAAAATATATAAAATACCTTCAAAAACCTCCAATAACTTTAACCACAAGACAAACATGCAAAACATTTAATGTGACTCGCTTACATTTTGACAGAATTTGAATTATGACACTTTGGCCCTCACCTTGCTTTGACTGGCCTTTCAACCACCTGATGAACATTCATGAAAGTTCTCAAATTTAGAAGCCTTGAGAAAACAATAAAATCCAAGCTTTTGTCTATTAACACGTGCAACAAAATAAATCCTACATTGCCTTGATAAAGTCCCTCGGAGGACAAAAAGCATTGTTTTTTTTTCTCTTGTGTCGTTTTAATCATATATATATATATATATATATATATATATATATATATATATATCATTGTGCATGTATGCAGAAAATCATTCCTGAAATTTCGCTTGAGGATGAAACGGGACTAAACACCACAATTCAACTTAATTTTAATAATTATTTGGATGATTTCGGCTCTCGTTTTTGAAACATGAGAACTCTTATGTAGCGAAGGAATCATATTTTTAAACAAAAAATATTATTATAATATATATATATATATATATATATATATATATATATATATTATAATACAATAAAAAAAATAAAAAAATAAATAAAAATTAAATAAATAAATCGCATTTTTTGTTCAGTCTTGTTCACAATAGCCGTTATACATGACGTCATGATAGACCATTTCAAACATTCCAGCTTCCCAAAGAACACCTGAAAGCAGACAAAGGAAATCCATCTACCAAACAGACACCACATCAGTTCTTGATAATAACTGCGAAAGTCGAAAGTACTTGAACAAATATAACAAAATATGAACTTTTCTTTTTGTAGTTCTTGTCTCCCTTAAGTATTCTTTATTGCTTATATGTTTAGTCAATAATGTACTCAGGAATTCAGTTCACGCTCTTCTCAGTATCCGTCAATAGAACTACACTTCAGTCGCTTAAAAACTTTTTTTCACCCTTTAAGGAAATTATCCAACATTCACTCGTATATAGGAGATTACGTATTACATAAGAGTTCACCAATATTTTCTTGGTGTCTAGCAATATGTCCCTTCTTTTTTGTCTGTTTATATTCTGAAAATTATCTTTGACTATATCTGTCGGATTTCAATCAAAGACTATTTTCTGGCTTTAAATAAACTGCAAAGGGTTGATAGTTCGTAGAAAATAAATCAAACAGTCAACACTTAACGTTTCTTTTTTTTAAATTTTACTTAAAGCTTCCTGGTTGTTTGCACACTCTGTCCGTGGCATTTTCATTAGCCTTCTGTAGTACAGCATGTCAGTTCCCTTCATTCTGCTCTTCATCTGCGACGAATTTGTCCAGCATTCACTGCCATATAGGTGTGATATTACATAGAATTACATTACTCACTTCTTTGTTTATATTTTTTTAATGGCATTAGTTTTGAAACTTCTTTTCGAGATATTGAAACTTTTTTAATCCAATTCATTCCTCAACATATATAAAAATTGTTATAATCTGAATAAATCTGATTTGGTGTTTCTTAGCTGCAGTGGAAATTTTATATAGTGGTTCATAGTTCCTTTCTGGATTAAATATCAGTAATATGATTGAGGACACAGCTGGAGAGGGAGTTGAAAGAATCCGCAGGTATCAGCTTGTCGGTCATGTTCCTAAATCGGGCTAGTACTTGTCTTCCGTTTATTAGCAAATGTATTAAGAAATTCTCCCCGAGTAAAATTTCGAATCACCTCGGTAATTTCATGGGATATAGTTACATCCTTCTGCTAAAATAGACTCGACTGCTTAGTATATTAACAACCACATTTTTAACAGATTTTTTAACTAAGTTCATTTCATCCGAAGCAAGGCAATAAAGCCCCTAAGACACAATGGATCTGTGAGGGTGAAAGAATATGAGAAGAAGATATCATGATGGAGAGAGAATAGTAAAAGGATAGGAATGAAGAAGATAATTAAACATAGCTTAATTTGGAACAGTATTAAAGTTATAGGACACCCAGTGAGGATCAAATTCACTGCAAAACTTTCGAAATCCTTAAGCATTCCGTCCCAAAGTAGCACTAGCTTTTAGGACAATGAATGACGATTGTTTCCTTACAAGGTAACTACTGCTATAAGCATTTGTGGTTATGACAGGAAACTACTGACATGTTTACATGTTTCATCGCCAATTTTCCTTAAAATGTTTGTTTCTGTTTTTTAATCATTTCCCGCCAAGCAAAGCGACAATGCCACTAAGACGCAGGCGATTACAAGGAGTGAACTTGAAAGAGAATGCGAAAATTGAAAATGGGGAGATTAAGGAAGGGACAAAGAAGGAACAGGCTTCAAGAAGACAGAAGATGACAATTGATATTGCATTTCTAT
>OZ010588.1:100501011-100513511 GCA_963932145.1 Acanthosepion lycidas
ACAACAATTTATCAAATGTACTAGTGTTGCATAGAAATAAATGCAACTATAATTTGACTTAGTGGATGCCAGACTTATTAAAAAAGTAACTGATTTCGAAATTCTCGAAAGTGCCGTTATTAAATGTTATCAAAATATAAATCTCTGCCCAGGATTCTTCACAATATATTCTTTCCTGAAAGGCATTACTACTTTCCTAATTCAAGATACATTACCACAAAAATAGAGAAATAAATATAAAATCAATAGGAAACACAATGTATGCGATAATGAGTAAGTGAATTAACGATTATATTAAAAATGTAAATGTCTTTTTAATGATTTTAAGATTAATGCATGTAAAATTAGCAGAAACATGCAGGGAGATGCAAAGTACTTATACAGTAATGAAAAACAAAAGTTTCACACAAAAGGTGCTCACAAAACGTCTATCGAAATGGTCCGTGTTCGATTCTCGGTAGTAGATGCGCACTACTGATGAGTTCCAGGTAGGACGAAAAGCCCGTCCAGTGCTTTCTGCATTCTGTTGGGGATTATTCTAGACTTACTATATATATGTTTTTTTTCTTTCTAGAACGAAGAAAGATTATTTACATTATTTGGTCTATTCGGTAAGATCGTCGATTTTGCGAATTTGGCGACAAATTGTTTCTTGGCAGTGGAACTTGCAGTGGAAAAGGGCGATAAATATCTGGAATCTACAAAATAAAGTAAAATAGCCAGATAAATAATGTCGTTTTTTGACGTATTTTAAACGTCAAAAAACGACATTATTACGTCATTATTTTTGCACCAACCTCATATATATATATATATATATATATATATATATATATATATATATATATGCATGTATATGTTGATTCATGTGCAAGCTAACGGGGACACCCGATACACAAAAATGGAAATAGATTTGACAGTCTCAAGCGTAATGTAGGGATAGTGAAACATGTCCCATCAACACATTTGTCGTCACCACGACCATTCAGACGAAACCTAATCATTTCATTAACACTCAGACAGAAATTCATTTTTGCCAGCAGTCCAGATATGAGATCGAGGCTCATTAAGAATACAGAAAACGAACAATGAAACATTAAAAGAAAAAAAAAAAAAACGTAAGGAAAATTTCTTCCTTTAAAAATTGATTCATTTTATTTGCAGAAGAAGTTCACGAGACCGGAAACGTGTGTAGAAAAAATATCAAGAATAAAATATAATGTATACACTAAAACAAATCCAGATTATAAACAAAAAGTTTTACAGTTTCTATCTTTTGTAAAATATAGTTTTCTATCCAACAACTATAACTTTTCCCTCTCTCTCTCTCTCTCTCTATATATATATATATATATATATATATATATATATATATATATATATATATATATGTATATATAGTTGGGATGGGTAAATTGTCACCATATTATATTTTTAATTTCGCGCATGCGCGTTGTTTGTTGAACAATACAGCAGTGTCATTTGGGCACCGTTAGTTAAAAAAAAAACGCCATGAAGCAAGTAGAGATGCAAACGATTCAGAAGTCGTCTGGAGGCAGTAGTTGAATTAATGTCGATTTTATTGAAGAAATTTACTCGTTAGTATTTCAAGACATTTTTTGTGAAATTTGGTCAATATATCTGTTAAAATGGGATGATTTATTTTCAGTTTTAGCCAATTTAGACGACAATTTATCCATCGCAGCCTGTATATGATACACGCATTTATATATCCCGTGAAAAATGGCTCAGTCAGTTAAGAGCCAAACGCGATACACGCTTAATTGAGCACGACTGACTAGGCAGAAGATTTTCCGACCTTCGGTTGCAGTTCGTTCTGTTGTTGACTGGTTTCCAACCAAGGATACCTATAGAACTCAGTCTCTCCTTATATTCGACGAGAAGATTCATACCTTTCCCAAGGGTACGTGCGCGTAAGTGAATATAACGGAATTAGAATTCGGCTCACCGATATATATATATATATATATATATATATATATATATATATATATATATATATATATAATATTAGTGGTAAACATACATATATATGCAAAATCCACAGGTGCATATACACACATGTATATTTTTTGAATAAAAAATTCCGAGAGGATAGAATCCAGGTAGAACTCAATGTCCAGGTCAGAGTAAGGATATAATAACAAGGCTTAAACACTAATATTCCATGGGGGGGAGGAGGGATATATATATATATATACATGCAGGAATGCACACACACATACCTGCATGTACACACATACATCCATACACATCCACTCCTTACACATTTACCCACACATATACATATGAACATACGCATACGTGCGCATAAACATATATACCTAAAACACTACATTTCTATACACTTACATACACCCATTTAAACAAATAAACAATGTATCCCTGTATCTATCCGTCTAGCTGTACATGCATGCATATATGCGCACATATATACCCATACACACACACACACACACACACATATATATATATATATATATATATATATATATATATATATATATATATATGGGTACATACATACCAATACATACGCACATATATATATACACACAGCTCTGCATGTGTAGCCATCTACATATACCTACATCCATGTGCGTGTGCACGAATATACATATACACACATACGCATGCATATACATATGCATTTACGCTGACGTGCCTTACCGTTAGGCTACAAAGAAGCGTTCGCTAGGCAAGGTCGAATTTACTGCTTATAAACTTCAATCTTCCATGAATCTCGAATATTCATAACTGCTCATGGCGTTTCAAATGTAAACAAATGACGTCATATATTACGAAATGGACAAAGTCCGACAATGACGGTTCCGTATAGGATGCAGGTTCGAATCCTGTCAAAGAACGAATATTTTCTATAAAAATTTCTCGCACATTCAGGCCGGTAAATGTTATTTAATACTGTTTATTATAAACAGAGCATTTACTTAAATACTTGTATCTATAAAAAGAACGTTAAACATAAAAATGTCTTTAATAAATAAATTGTCGGACTTTGTCCATTTCGTTATATATATATATATATATATATATATATATATATATATATATATATATATATATATATATATATATATATATATATATATATATATATATATATATATATATATATATATATATATATATATATATATATGGGCACGTAGCCAAGTGGTTAGTACGTTCGCATTCTGATCATGAGAGCCTGGTTGGAATCTTACCATGGTCGATCAGTCGGGAGGTAAACTTCCTGATGTTATTGGGCTGGAGGGGTCGATCCCGGCGTGCGGCGTCTTTGGAAAGCGCCTGAAAACCATGCCACGTTTTGTCCAAAGCCTTGTGAGTGAACCTGGGTAGAAAAAAACCTTAGGTGCGAAAATAGCTGTGCAAGCACATAGTCACAGGTCATTGTGGCAGAGGTCTTGAGCATGCTGACATTGTTCAAATTGTTGATCCAGCTAGATAACACGCTCTTTCCCAAATCTCTAAGGTGCTCTCAGAGTAGTTGCAGTATAAACCACACAGCAGGCGTCTGCAATAGAGATTGGCTAGCCACCCTAATAGACGGGTATCCTCGAATACGAATATATATATATATATATATATATATATATATATATATATATATATATATATATATATATAAGGTATGCTATATTTATGGATATTATCAGAGATAGAGCGTATGTAAACATAAGAGGGAACATTGAACTCTGATCCAACAGACTCTTTCATGCTAAACGCAAAGGCAATGGTGGCTTGATGATTGCGTTTAGCATGAAAAATTGTGTTAGCTCTGAGTGTTGACTTCAATGTTCAAACACACACACACATACATATATATATATATATATATATATATATATATATATATATATATATATGAAGAAATATAGTTTTAAGGTAGGCTATATTTTTGGGATAAAGTGCCCGATATCAGACATATAGCATAAAATATATATAAAATATATAAATATAAAATTGAACATTAAGAGTAAATTAACTGTATATATAAAAGTGAATATATATATATATATATATATATATATATATATATATAATTGAACATTGAGAAGCGACAGACTGTTTCATGCTAAACGCAAAGGCAACATGAAGCAGTCTGTTGCCTTCGTCCTCTGATTGACTTTGTCAAGGCAAATGTATGGATTTGATTTGCTTCAAGTATTTATAAATGAAATTAACAATTTTTTAGTTTGACCTTTTTTTAATTCGGGAAACGCTCATAAATATCCTTCAGTCTAACTGAGAAGCCTAGATAACTCATGGAAGATGCTATGTGACATACAGCCTTGTGCAAACGAATTGAAAGAAAACAGATAATTCCGTTACTATTTAATCTTTTTCCTGTTTTTCCAATAAAACATGACCCAGTGCACATGTTAGTAGTTCTTATATCCATTCCACAAAGTCTTTTCTTGCAGATTGACCTCCGATTCTCGATTGGATATAAATCAGTAGTTTCCGAATCAGTCGAATGTAATTTGATTTGCTCATTGGTAACGCTTGCCAGTGTGTTGGTGCAGCGTTACAATTTTTGTACGCTTTCTTGGAGTAACGTCCATTGTAGACAATGGCAGTAGGGCAACTAATCGACAATCGAGGCAATAGTGTCTGGGCGTGATGAAATTTTGATGTAATCACGATGACGCAATATTTTTTAAAGCCAAACATTTTTTATCATACACGCAGAAAATAGATTCATATTACTGTACGCCAATACAAATGACCTAATCTGAGGTAAAATTAGAAATCGATTACTGCCTATCACTTTAGTGGGTCTAAAACTGACCGTAAGTCGAAAGAAAGGAAACTAAAGAGGTTGCTTCAATTTATTTGCGCAAGGGTGTAATTTAATGTCTCATAAGGAAAAGTAAGTAAATGGTGGTTTAAAAAAAATTTAAGCGTTTTCTTTTAATATTTTACACATTTGAAGTCCATTATTTTGGGTAGGCAAAGGAGTATTTTTTTTCAGGAACGGGGATGTTTTTAGAAATACGGGACATATTTTAATTTGATAATTTTCAATACTGCTGCTTTCAGGAATTCATACAATCTCATATCACATAGTTAAAATATTTCTTACTAAATCATCTATTATTTATCGTATATGGGTGCACCCCAAAAATCTAGATGATCTGAGCTGAGTGGGACAAAAACTTGCCGGCCTCATTTATCGCTGATCGGCCCCAGAACTTTCATCGATCGCTATGAATAGATGTTGCCTCAGAGAAGTTCCAGGCTTTGAGCGCTGATTTGAACTTAAAGTCAGCCATTGCGTCATGTGTAACACGTTCATATGATCCATCGCTAAAGATGCTGGAAAAAGGGTTTCCTGTACCGCTCCAGTAAGTAGCTGTTTCCTAAAGCTATCTTCTACCTTTACAAGAACAAAATCAGCCCAAGAATAGCGTATTACTACGATATATAAGCAAGTGCTGCTCAGTCTTAATTCCCTCTCTTTCTAGAGTCCAAAAGCGTCTCCGGGTACTTATGGGAGATAAATATTTTCCACCTGCCAGCCCTTTCTCAAAGTCGAGGCGTCGCAAGCGTCTTAGTACGCTGCGTCTATTTCTATGGAGAGTCATGAACTACACTCCTTAGTTTAACTACTCCTAAAACTTCACGGATAAGACCCGCCAATGTAACGTACACTGTAGGGAAACACGCTCATCATTCCGTCCATATACCATTGTTAGGATTTGTGTTCCACTCGAGCAGCTACTTCCCTTGAACCGCTGCTATGTTTAACCGACTCCGAAAAGGATGCTCCCACGGTCAATACAATCTTAACCTGTTAACGTCTAAGATTGACAGCTATCTTCCCCACATATCCGCATAAGCTGTGTCTCTTATTCTGTAACGCTCTACCTCGAGTAGCATTTGGGCCTTGTAAATTGTAAAAAAAACAACATGTCCTGAAACCTTAAACAATATTAAGAGGTTAATACAAAATTTTACTGTAAAAATGTTGACTTGAATCGTAAAATCAGATACCGTATATATAGACAGATGAAAGTAAACGAAAAAAAAATTACAAAGGATAAAATTCGGAAAAAGAAAGAAAATAACATTGCAATGGAGGAAAAAAATCGTTGAATATGTCTTGCAAAAGAAAAGAGAGCAGCGTAAATGTAAAAAAAAATGTCGATTGCTTTGGACACTAACGGAAACAGAGCAGCCATCTTAAATCATTCCAGTGTGCGATCTTTACCGATGTTCGACGCAAAATCAGCGGCTTCCGCCCGACCAGGCAAGGTTATCGCATTTGTTCATCTAGAGGCAAGCCTGTTCGCTTCTTCATAAACAATTAACTGTTTCAAAAACAGAAAATACTATTTTGTTAGATACCGAACGATGAGAAAACGGAAATTTCATAAAGTCCAAGGTGGACTGTCGAAGAAGTGTACTGATACGATGAGCTAATTAGCAATTATTGCGAAATTTAAATGAGTTCAAGTGTAATTGCCCCGGTAGCGAGTAGGAAAAACATTGGAACTAAAAACTATCTATAAACGATAGAAGATATATTTTCTTAATTATATAGACAAATAATTGTGCGAATTAATTCAAACAACAGCTTTAGTTTGCTTTCTTTCACCATACGGTCTGTTTTAAAACCACTTGAGTAACAGGATGTAATCGATTTCTATTTTCACCTCAGATTAGGTCATTTACAGTGAGGTGCAGTAATATGAATCTATTTTTGGGGTGTATGATGAAATTTGTTTGGACTTTAAAAATATTGCGTCATTCATTATTGCATCAGATTTATATCACGTCCAGACACTATTGTCTCGACTGTTGATTAGTTGTCTGCTATGAACATTACTCCAAGAAATCGTACGAAAATTGTAAAGCTGCATGAACACACTGGCAAGCCTTACAAAGAGATCGTGGAATGGACGACGAAAGAGAAGCTCGTGATGGCAATTATAGACGCGTTGTACAATAACCCCCCAAAACAATGAGGACTGTTCCAAATTAGTAGATTCCATCACAAATAAAATTTCTAAAAAATAAAAGCTGTCATACAAAGTACTGTACTGGAAAAATACGAAAAAAATAAATAATAATAGAATTATTCGTTTTGTTTCAATTAATTTGTACAAGGGTGTATATTCATCGATTTTATACGGTTGGTAATCAATATAGAGATGTCTTAGTCGATGTATACGTCATTCGATTCATTGATGTATGCTGACCGTCTAAATATTTCGTGTGTCGTCTTTCCCTTCTTATAAGGCGCTCTAGTGCATTAGACGTCCCGCCACCAAAAAATAAAAACAACAATAATAATAATAATAATAATAATAATAATAATAATAATAATAATAATAATAATAATAATAGTAATAATAATAAAATTTGAAGGAAGAAACAGGAAAGATTTTTTTCGTTGTAATGCATGGCACTCTTCACTATCACCAATTTTAGGCGCTAAATTATTAACATTCGACAATTATCTGATTTTTGTAAGACGGTTAAATTTCCCGTACAAATTTATGGAGCCCTGGAGCAAAAAAAGAAAAAATTTAACCGAAAATTCCGTGGTTGGAAAACATCCTTTTCATTTTTCCACGTAATAATAACAACATTTTTGACGATAAAAATTTGTTTTTATTATGTTTTGAAACTTTTTTCATCATGTATCCTCATTTTTAGCGAATTTTTGGAGGTACTTAATTCGCTATATTAATTTAATCATTTATTAAAGGATTAGTAAAGAGTTTATTTATTTTTTAAAGATATTAGTGGATTTTATTTTTAATCCGACATTATCTTTTATTGCTTTAAACATTATATTTTCGTGGATAAGTGTAAAAAAGTGCTCTCCGCGAAGATTCTAACCATTGTCTCTCTTCCACAGTCCATTATGGCTCCATTAATGCCTTGTTTTAGTCACAATACGGATTCGATACATATGGACTTTTGTGTAGATCTGAACAAGAAAATTAAAAAGGATCATTAAACCTTGTGAAGCTATGAAGCTCTCCGTGGCTGACTCGTCTAAAGCATTTAAAGTCTGAGTGGTTGTTTCCCCTACAAAAGGCAATGTATGGCACATTTTATTTTATTTATTCTTTTATTAAGATTCTCGAATGCTCAGGCGGGTAGATGTAATTCCCACTGTTTAAAAATAGGGGCGTCAACTCAAACACGGCTATCGACTAAAATATCACGTTTCAAGAAATCGTCTGTAACCTATTTCCCTGCTTATAAGACTCTACGACGCATTAGACGCCCCGACAAATTTTGAAAAAGGAAATCGGAATAAATGTTTTTTTCTTTGTACATCATAGACCTATCGCCACTATCCTCAATTTTTGCCACTGAATAGCATAATTCAGCAAGATTAATTGTGACAAATTGATCCCAGACCGAAAAGAATTATTTTTCTTACAGTGAGGTTTCAAACTGTACAAGGCTCGGAAGCCACTCGAGGTATAATGTTACAGAGTAATATGCAAAGTTTATGCTGATTGTTATAGAAGATAACGGTTAACTCTAGATTTGACCAGGTTAGGATTGTAAAGATCGGGAAAACATCCTCTCGGGAGTCGGTTGAACACAGCTGTGGTTTGCGGTAAGAAGCTGGTTGAGTGAAACTTACATCTAACCAATGGAATGCGACGGGAATTAGGGTGATTCGCTATAATGGTCATAGAAGGGCGGGTCTTAGCCATCAAGGTTAGAATTGGTGGAACTAAGGAATGTAGATCGTCTGTGCTCTTTGCATAGAAGTAGCGATAGAATAGTAGGAAGCTTTCTGCACCTCGTAAGTGGGGTTGTAGGGAGGAAAACAATTTATCACACATGATGACAGTGTTACGCTTTTGAACTCTATCGTGACTGGAATGTAAGGTCTGGGCAGCTCCTGCCCAAAGATGACAGCAGTGCTCCATTTTAGACCTAATCTGGCTCTTGTAAAAACAGAGGATTACGCGCATCTTTAACGATTGATCGTATGTACGAGTTCTAATTTAGATGTTGGTTTAGTTTAATCCCAATAATCGCTCAACGTATCGGGACTGGTGTTGGTATACGCGGTATTCAATGTAACCAGCTAGTTTTTCTCCCGCTAAGATGTTAAAGCTAGATTGGAGGAGAGTTCAACTGCCAATCTCTGGACTCGCTAATGCAATACGGAGGTAATTAGTGTGGTTCTCTAAAATGTGCGTAGCATGGCGAGTCCTAGCATTGAAAGTGAGAACTGGTGGAACTAAAGAATGTAGTTCGCCTGAGCACTTTCCATAGAAGTAATGATAATGCACTGCAAGGCTTGCTACATCACGTCTTTGGAAGAGGGGTCGCTGGGGTGGAAAATAATTTTTCACCCACAAAGACGCGGAGACGATTTTGACTCTACCGAGACGGAACTGGGTAGTTCCTGCCCAAATATGACCGCAGAGTTCCATTCCAGCCCTGATCTGGCTCTTGTAAAGACAGAGGATAATACGTGGAACAGTACAGGGAACCGACCATTTTACTCGCATCTTTACCGATGGATCGTATGTACGAATTCCATTTTAGGTCAGGGGTGAATTTAAGGCCCAATAGTCGCTCAAAGTATCGACGATTGGTGATAGTTCAGGGTCCGATCGGCGATCTTGGTATACGCGGTATTGAATGTAATCAGCCAGTTTTTCTCTCGCTGAAATGTTACAGCGAGACTGGAGGAGGGATCAGCTGCCAATCTCTGGTCTCGATAATGGAATACGGAGGTAATTAGTGTGGTTCCCTATAATGTGCGTAGCATGGCGGGTCTTAGCCTTGAAAGTTAGAATTGGTGGAACTAAGGAATGTAGTTCATCTGAACACTTTCCATAGAAGTAATGATAATAAAGCTTGCTACATCACGTCTGTGAAAGATGCGGTGCTGGAGTAGAAAATAATTTTTCACCCACAAGGACGCGGAGAGGCTTCTGACTCTAGCGGGACAGAACTGGGGAGCTCCTGCCTAAATATAACGGCAGTATTCCATTCCATCCCTGATCTGGCTCTTGTAAAGATCGGCGATGTTGGTATATGCGGCATTAAATGTAACCCCCCAGTTTTTCTCCCACTGAGATGTTAGAGATAGACTGGAGGAGAGATCATCACCTGTCAACGGAAGATAACGGTTAACCATAGATTTGAACATGTTTAGATTGTAGGGATCGGGAAACATCTTAGGTGTCGGTTCCACAGACCAGTCATTCGCGGGAAAAAGCTATTCGAGTGCAACGTACACATCACCAATAATATACGGAGGTAAATAGTGCGATTCGCTACAATGTACGTAGAATGGCGGGTCCTACCTGTGAAGGTTAGAGCTAGTAAAATTGAGGAGTGTAGTTCGTCTGAACACTTTCCATCGAAGTAGCGATAATTTTTTCACCCACAAGGACGCGGAGACGCTTTCGACTCTATCGAGGCTGAACTGGGTAGCTCCAGTATTCCATTTCAGCCCTGATTTGGCTGTTGTAAAGACAGAGGATAACACGTGGAACGGTACAGGGAAGCGACCATTTTACTTGCATCTTTACCGATAGGTCGTATGTACGAATTCCATTTGAAGTCTGGATTGTGTCCAAATAGTCCCAATAGTCGCTCAAGGTAACGGGAATGGTGGTATTAGGTTGGTTCAAAAATAATGTCGGTTTTTGACGTTAAAAATACGTCAAAAACCGACATTATTTTTGAACCAACTTAATAGTTCGGGGTCCGATCGGCGATGTTGGTATATGCGGTATTAAATGAAAATCAACCAGTTTTTTCCCCCACTGAGATGAAAGAGCTACACTGGAGGAGAGATCACCTGCCAACGGAAGATAGCGGTTAACCATAGATTTGAAAATGTTTAGATTGTAGGGATCGGGAAACATCTTCTTGGGTGTCGGCTCCTCAGAGCAGTGGTTCGCAGGAAGAACCTCTTCGAATGCAACGTCGACATCACCAAAGAGATACGGAGGTAAATAGTGTCATTCGCTACAATGTGCGTAGAATAGTGGGTCCTAGCTGTGAAGGTTAGAACTAGTGGAACTGAGGAGTGTATTTCGTCTGAACACTTTCCATAGAAGTAGCGATAATGCGAAGCTTGCTACACCACGTCTATGAAAGAGGTGTCGCAGGGTAGAAAATAATTTATCACCCACAAGGACGCGGGGAGGCTTTGGGACTCTATCGTGACTTAAAAGCGAGGACTGGGTACCTCCTAACCAAAGATGACAGCACTAATCGATTTTAGGTATGATCTGGCTCTTGTAAAGGCAGAGTTTAGCATAAGGAAAGATAATAGGAACCGACCATTTTACTTGCATTTTTATCGATGGGTCGTATATAAAAGTATTTCCCTGAGGAAACATCCGTTCAGCGTGACAGGATCCAATCGGCAATGATGAAATGTAACTAGTTTCGTTTTCAAGACATTAATTGCAATAAATCACATTTTTTCACTGAGATGTTAGACCTAGATTGGAGGTGAGATCAGTTTCCAATCTCTGGTCACCGTGAGATTCGCAAGTGCTCCCATACCAAACTTATGATACCCTTGACGATTTTGAATCGATGAAAGAAAGCCATTGGTACCCGACTAGCTGTCCCGTACGCAGCTCTACATCGAGACGATAACAAAGCGTACTATACAGTTGTATTCTTCTTATACAGGGTGTTCATAAATAAATAACCTTATGGACACCCTGTATAGTCTCCCATATATGATGCTAGTGTCTGAACAGCAATTTAAGAAAGAAAGAAGAAACGAAGATGTTATTGTAGCAGGAATTTCGTTTCCTCTCAATATCCGAGGATCCCAACTGCATAAATTGTTTCTTAAAAAGATGTTAGTTTAATTTTCAAACACTGCACTCATTTACTTTTAAGGACTCAAGATCGGATGTAATGGGGATAATGACACTTACTCCACACACCGAACGTATGACTCCCGTCACCAGCCTTAGGTTTATCGGAGCCAATTTGAAGTTGGATGTTTAGTGTGTCTTTTTACCAAAATCGAGAAACAGTCTATGACTGAAAAATGAATAGTGTTGTCTTTCAGATCAATTCTAACAAAAGTGTCTTCAGGTTGAGTATTTTTATAACATTATCTCCCTTAACGTAAACTGACTATAAAGGAGAGCGTTTCATGCACATTTTCAAAAAATTAGCATCTATCAATTACATTAATTTTTGTCTTAGCAATTCTCCCCTGAAGATGACATTAGATAAGATTTAAACTACTTGGGAAAATAAAAGAAATGACCAAAATACGGCTTCTTTCTTAATCAGTTTTTTAACAGCACTAAGAATTTGATCCGTGAATTTGAGAGGATTAAAATAAAATGGATATGTATCGAGATTATTAAACCAAACATTGCTTGAATGAAGATATGCTGCCTATATATATATATATATATATATATATATATATATATATATGTGTGTGTGTGTGTGTGTGTCTGTGTGTGTATGTGTGT
>OZ010588.1:100516011-100521011 GCA_963932145.1 Acanthosepion lycidas
TATTTATATACACATATATATATATATATATATATATATATATATATATATATATATATATATATATATAAAGTGAACATAGAAGTCAACACTTAGAGGCGACAGTCTGTTTCATGCTATATGCAATCGTCAGGCCACGTGTGCTATTATTTTTCTCGGCTATTTATATATATACGGGTTAGTGGTGCATTGTGGGTATTCTGTTATGGCGGTTATTTCACCGGAAGTCGTTTGTTTATCTATTTAGGTCAAATTATATTGCTTGTTTTTATTTTTGTTTCTTATTTTATTTATTTATTTATTAACGTAGTAAAAATTTGTTTATATCACTTATTTAACAGTTTTGTTTTGGTTTGGGAATTTAATTAAAGCTATTTTATATATCTATATATACCGGTTGTAACACAAAAATTATCCAAATCGTGTTGCAGCATAACTGTACATCCCACAATATGTTTAATATTTAAAAACCCACTAAACTAATTCATTTTAATTTTTTTCTAAGTTTTCAGACGTTTAGCCATCTTGGCACCGTTTAATAAATACTTACGTATGGGTGAATTATATCCCTACATCTCGAGTAACAAGGAAGTAAATTAATCTTTCGCATTTGTCCTATAAAGGGCGTCCAATTCCAGACTTCATAGCTTCTATTAACCTGTATCTGGAAGTTGGGAAATAGAGAAGTACCCATTGTTTGCCCAAAGGTAACGGTATAAAAGTGAATATAACAGGACCTTGCAGAACTTGAACTCGGTTCGCTAATTCAGCTTCTCCCGCCGATAACTGTTTAGCTATTAACGCATGAATCTTATATATCCGTTTCTCTAAACACTCAAGAGAGCCTTCCCGCATTTTCTAATTCTATTTACTTAATGTCACACTCCTTACTTCTTAAACTGTAATGGCGACTAAAAATTAAATCAACAACTTCTCAAACGGCTCTTTCATGACTGTCTATCAGGAATTTTCAAGATAAGCGCAAAGACGTTTCTTTAGTGGTTTGTGGATGTCGACATCTTGGGAATATGGGCATTAATTAACACTGACGGGAGACAGATAAAGTGTCCGGTGCTATGCGGACTGTGTAGCGTCTAAATAGGGAAAGTCTCCGGTAAAGTTTCATCGAATAATAGACTCAACTCGTGTAACTTTCATCTGTGTAGGCAAGTAAAATTGGAGTGGACACACACACGCACGCAGACACACGAAAAGATTCACTAAGATCTCTCACATGAAAATCGGACATTGTAGGCTATGTGTTTATTCGTGTTTGTTTTAAATAAGAGTTTCCTTGTTGTCACAGAATGAAATGAACAATTTTAATATCTATATATTGTTTTTTTACTGGGGGTGGGAGTAGGGATGACGAGTTATTTGTGACTAACCGACGCAGAATGTAAAACCCGTGAAATAGATATCAAGTTTATTTCATTCACTTTGCGCTAATACTCTTGATAAGATCAAGAATCCATTTCTTAGTCAGACCCCGCACGTTCTCATCTATGAGCAGCGTGGTTTGGATGGAAGCCAGTCTAAGAGAAATGTCTGCTATGTATTTAAAATCCCTGGAGTTGGCTACTGGAAATCATACGCCTGTCTTACTGTTATGATAATTTACCCGCGCACGGATGGACTCTGCCAGCTATAAATAGGAGCAGGTACTGCCTTTTGGAGAGTGAAGGTTCCAGCAGTCGACTCTGACAGTCGGACCGAACATTCTTGTAGTAACACTCTCGTTTGTATATGTTTGTATTACTGTTTCTGTTAACATATTTGTTTAATTCAATTCCTCTCTTTCTGTCTATTTCTGGCCCTAACAAGGCCACAACAAGAAGAATGCTGAGAATTAGATAGATAGATAGATAGATAGATAGATAATAAACATATTTAGCTTGATAGCTAGATAATGAAGAGATAGATAAGTCGGTAGATAGAGAGAAAGAAAGAAAGAAAATGAATGAACTTAGTTAAATAGATAGAAAATGAACATAGATAGATAGATAATAAAGGCAATTAGGTAGTGTTGTGGTAATTTACACACGCACTCATGGAGTCTACCAGCTATAAATAGGAGTAGGTACTGCCTTTTGGAGAGGGAAAGTTCCATCAGTCAGCTCTGAAAGTCGGACTCAACATTTTTGTAGTAACACTCTCGTTTGTATATGTTTGGATTACTGTTTCTGTTAATATATTTGTTTAATTCATTTTCTCTCTTGTGTCTTTATTCCTGGCACTAACAAGGCTAAAAGACTTACCAATCATAGGACAGAAATGCTCAGATAACAAAGAAAATGAAACAGTGGAGAGACATGATCACATACAGTTTCCTACAAAGTACTCCGCAAATTGTTCCTTCCGCTTATCAAAATATAAAGTCCCGTCGTGTTCACCCTAAAATCATCGAAGGAATTTTAAAGCCAATTTTATAGATACAAACATGTATTTCTGGACTGTGATGAAAGTGAGGCCGGGTGCTGACAGATCTGGTTGATAGAATGTTTTAGCCAACAAAAATAACCCCTGAAAAATGAAGAATCTACACTGGGAAACAGAATGAATAATACAGTAACAAATTAACCTACCTTAACAAATGGCGTTTCACTGTCGATTGAGTAACTCGACAGAGGAGTTTCTGTTTACGCTTGCATTGTAATGGTGATTCTGATGGGTTAGTAAGTCATATAATAATGGCGCAACCGGTTCTACAGATATTGGAAATATATGCACAGAGTTCAGTCGGACTTACGAAACTGTGTAAGTGTAAAACGTGTAATAAAAACTATACTTAGCGATGTTTTCTCCCGTTTTATTTATCTCCGCCTTCTCGGTAGGCTGAACCTTTTAGCACTGGTGGTTTTCGACAACAAAGATTCGTTTCTCACGCAGAAAAAAGACATCTGCCGACTAGAGTCTCCGTAACCTCTCAATACTTATAAAACACACTCGACATCACTACGCAATGAATTCCGAATAAGCTATATTGATCCAAAGCAAGGAGAAGATAACAGTTTTTGATTTTCTGTCTTCGTATCGGAGAGAACAATTCGATCCAATATACTACTGCAAAAGCTCAATTTATAAATTAATACCATCCTTCGTTTTTTTTTTTAATCTGAAAAAAAAATAAATAGGGTACACCCAAAAATCTAAATCTGAACTATATGCTATACGGCTTGGCATTCACACCGAAAGATTCAATATAACCATGTAAGTCTGTTTGGGTGACAACCTGACGATAGTGCAGAGGATTCAGAAAGAGTTGGGTAATATGCCCACTCAACATCATAATGTTTGGAGTGATCACTAGTGATGGCAATGTGATGCGTTCATTCATCTACCAGCAAAGACTCACACTCAACAAGGAGGACTACGTCAAGTACCTTGAGGAGGTGATGGTCTGGGTCAAGAGGACTGGCTACTGGAAGACACTATGTCTGGCAACAGGACTCTGACCCATGCCGCAAAAGCAAGAGAACCCATTCAGAGTTGTCAGAAAATGTCTGCAGCCACATCAACCTTTTACATCTGTCCTCCAATCTCTTCAGACTGCACCCTCTGATATATGTAACATAATTTAAATGGGTGTGTTTTTATATATTCTAAAATTATGAAATTGGTAAAATCAGGAATTCTTCTCTTCTCCCCGCATCTATGGGTTAATTAGTGGGACTTTTATCAGAAAATGATTTGTATCTCAAAAATTTCTTACAATTTAAAGCTATTTTCTGGCTTAAATAAATTGCAAAAGATTGATAGACCTTAAAAAGGCAAATCACACACACACAAATATATATACAGACACATGTACACAGAACAGACAGACAGATAGATAGATAGATAGATAGATAGATAGATAGATCGGGTTTAACAGAAAAATTGTTCAACTCCTGTATCAGGAAATTTCTCCAATTGCTAGATTAAGCTCTCAACCGTTGTATCTTAGGAATGATTAAAGATATCTTACTGGAATTTTCCGACGTTTTTAAAATGGATTATACTTTGAGCAATAAGAATGTGCAATTACTCTCCAAGCTTAACGGAAATATCGTGATGAAATCGAGAATAAACAAAAATTACACATTCATCTTTAATCAGAGATTGGAATCTCATGAAGTATTGAAATAAAGTTGGAATATATATATATATATATATATATATATATATATATATATATAATTCCAGGATCATCTTCCAACTTATTCAAGATGATCTTCTCCCGCTCTAACGTTCTGTCCTGAATTTACAAGGTACCTCACACGTTTCACGTATGATTTCATTTTCAAGTATTTTTCCACTACTCCTTGGGCTATCATAGATGAAAATCCACTCTCACGTGCCAAACATCTTTTGAATTGAGTTGGATCTTTTCTAATTGATCGCTTTAGCTCTAAGTATCCTTCTCTACTATTCTTTTTGAAACTTATTCACCATATTCTTTATGATTCATAAATAGACTATAAAGATGGAAGCCAGAGTATGAATGTTGGTGCCATTACTGAAGGCCTGAATAATCGTTTTACTCTCACCATTGATTAGATGGTAAAATATAGTGGGTCTGATAAAAAACGATTTAGCCTTTTCTATTTCTAACTGAATAACTCAAATGCTTTCTCAGTGATTCTTACGACAAATGGTGTCGAGATGGCTAAACGTCTTATCTGAAAACCGGGAAAAAGAAACTAAGTTCAGTGATTTTTTTTTTTTTTTTTTTAGATATTAAACATTTCAAGGGATGGATAATGATGCTATTACACGATTAGGGCAATTTTGCCTTTACGCCCAGTATATTAATATTTTAAGTTAAAATTGCATTACCGGAAGTAACAATTTTACAAGCTTGTAAAATGGAGGTAACACGAAGAAGCAATTTCCCAAATCGGGGAAATGTCGTATCCAAATGACGAAAATTGGACAAACAGCAAACTGGCAGAATTGAACATGACGATTTTCTAAACACGTAAAATTAGGTAGCATGAAAAGTAACACTTTTGAAAGCA
>OZ010588.1:100526011-100538511 GCA_963932145.1 Acanthosepion lycidas
TGGCTAACTATTACACGATGTATTTTGAGTTCACTAAGCGTGTCATAGATGAAACAGAAAACTGCAGGTATAGATCACCCGGTGAGGACCGAACTCACTAGACAGTGTTCATTTATCTCGCCAACCAAGCTTGCTAGCATTCGCGCCAGGTAGAAGTGCCCTGGGTGCTTTTTTTATACGCAGTCTCATGTCTGTAATATGGTGGTATTTTAAGATATTAGGTTGGTGCAAAAATAATGACGTAATAATGTCGTTTTTTGACGTTCAAAAATCCATCAAAAAACGACATTATCTCGTCATCATTTTTGCACCAACCTAATATATATACATATATATATATATATATATATATATATATATATATATATATATATGTATGTATGTATGTATGTATGTAGGTATGTAAGAACGAGGAAAAAAACGCCTTCATTTATTCAAAGAAAGACCAATCATCGTCGGTTAAAAAGTGTTAACAGCCACGTAACACGTATAAAAAGACAAAAATCTTAAAACAATTACGAAAGAAAAAATCATCTAAAAGCCATGAAGCTAATTGTAGATTATAGAGAGAAGAAAAAAAGCTAATACCTTCACACTAGAAAATGTCTCACAAAAAGCATCCTGCTAAAAATATTACATATATATATGTGTGTGTGTGTCTGTGTATGTGTGCGTGTGTGTGTAATGATCAGCTATTATACTGCCTTTCTTAACGAGTCTATTACTCTGTGGCTTTTTGTAAATTTACTTTTTCCTCAGAATGTCTATTGATTATTTTCTTGAGCAAGTATAACCTGTCGATGTCTGTGTGATAGCGTAAAATCTGTAGGAAAACGGAAGTCGGTAAAAAAAATATATACATATTTTCTTACCATTGGTGAAGGAAATCTGATTTCTTCTTTTTTGAGTCAAACAGGTTAAATTTGAGAAAATTGAAAACTATTCTTTTCTATTAGTATTCATATTTATTTTGTATGTTGTTGTATACGCATTCCCTTCCGAGTCTCAACCAGAGACCTAAGTTCAGAAATGACTCGATGACATTTTCACTGATTATATTTGTAAAAACAGATCCCTAAGATAACACACTTTTTACTTTTCTTCTTAAAGTGTGAGCTCAACTTGTGAGTACTATTTTTTGTACTTCTTTAATACATGGGTTACCAGGAATCCCTTCATTAATTATATTGAATCCAAGAGCTTTAACTACAACTAAAATTATTAATGTCCTCATGTGCCATATTTTTAAGATTTCCACTTCAAGATCCTTGTATTTTGATAGCTTTTTTAAAGACCTTAAAAGATACATTAATATCTGCATGGATTGCCTTGTCAATAAGAAAACACATTGTTTGTGGTGCTTGATCGTTATAGCTGGGTGATTAGCTTTAATTTTTCTGGCTGTACGTATTTTTAAATGCCAGAAACATGTCCTATATCTGTAACTAGGACTGGCTGGTATCCGTACCAATTTCTTGCAGTTATTATTATTATTATTATTATTATTATTATTATTATTTGTGTATGTTAAGCTTCCTATTTTGTATCCTGTAGAGCCTGGTCCAATATATTGTCCTTAGGCTCTATAGGAGAATTGTCATTTAACTGGTAGCACTTTTCTTAATATATGGGATGTTCCTAGTAGGTTGAGTTTCTGGGAAACTTGCATGTCTGTGTTACCTAGGACACTGTTAGTAAAATTCTCCATTCCTTTTCTCACGAGGCCCAGTGGTCCGATTACTACTGGTACAGTCTCAGTCTTCATTCCCCACGTCCTGTTAATTCCGACCTCCAGGTCCTTGTATTTGGACAGTTTCTCCAGGTGTTTCTCTCAGATGGTTACTGCTATGTCAAGAAGCATACACTTCCTGGATTTTATGTCTTTTATGATAATATCAAGTCTTTTGGCATTTAGTTTGAATTGGCATATCCCAGAGGATAGTTACATCGTTATTTTGGTTGAGTGTGTCTGGTTGGTGTTCATAGCATCTCTCAGTGGTTTCGATTTTCTGCTTCTTGTATATCTTCCAGTGCACATATGTCGCTATATTGTTATGTCTGTGGGTATAATTCATTTTATGCCAGTTCCAGACATCCTGAGATATGGTCTAGAGTTTATTATTTTTAGTATCATTATTATTATTATTATTATTATTATTATTGTTATTGTTGTTGTTGTTGTTGTTGTTGTTCCTTAGTAGGTTAGCTTTGCCAATACCTCACAAACAATATACCATAAAAAGGCATATCAGAGTCACTGGTTTCAGTAAGAAAAACAATTACAGAAAGGAAGATTGAAGGAAAAGAGGAGGCGATGGTGTTCTCATGTATTGATCACCTATTTTAGTGAAAAGAACAACATAGTCAGTTTTTTTTTCATTTGTACCCTCTTACTTCTTTAAATAATGACATGCATTCATTTTAATGATTGTAATTGCAACATTTAGTTAAAGTTGCTAGATTTAATATTTGACGATGTGATTTCAACGAGTACTTCATAGGCGAATTCGCAAAGAGCTTAATCCATCCTAAGCCATACGAATTATGAATTATCAGAAAATTCAAAGAGCAAAACTACCCCGCATGCAACTAATTATTATTATTATTATTATTATTATTATTATTATTATTATTATTATTAACATTATGCTTATGTTGTTGTTATTGTTTTTGCTGCTGTTGTTGTCACACAGTAACGTAGTAAATGGAAATTCTGTTCCCGCGGCATGATGTCACCAAGACTTCTCACAATTCAAGAATATTAATATTTCACCGAATCCTTGCAGAATTAAGGATAGTCGTTTTCTGGATATCTATCATGTTCAAATTTGCCATAAGTACATTCTAAACTTTTTTGATAATATCCCAACTGCTCCCGTTACTACAGGCATTACTTCAACGGTTATATGCCGTAGCTTTTCACCTCCTTAGCCAGATTGTTTTAATAAATTGTAACCAAGAGAAGCACATGATACTCGGTCAATCAATGCCAAAAGTTTCCTGATAACGACACAGCTACTATTCGCATTACCATTACCATCATACCAATCATGACACTTATCCTGATAATGGTTTATCACATACATTCATCACAGCTAATATTATTACTGAACGAGAGAATGCGGTGCTCTGTTATAAACATAATTATTACAATATACACATAATGATAAACAGTCTGATAAGTTTGTATCAGGCACATGACTAACAGAAAAAATGTACTTGATGAGTGATTTTGATAAAAGCAAAACGTAAGTTTACAGGAGGTTCTCGGTTAGAAATGCCCTCGGGTGGCGTAACCCAATTCCTTCCGACAGTTTCCGACTAAGGACGTCTCCAATTATTAGCATGCCTGACTGCCTGATCATTTATATTTGTATGAATAAAACACCCTTTCTACACATGGTTCTGAGACTCTTCTACGACTGTCTTGCATGAATAATGATGCAGAGACTCACACCAATTAAGGGCTTCGGCCAAATGTTTATGTTGAAGCAACTGACAGCCAGATGTCTCGAGTACTGTATAGGAAGTTATTCATAGTCTCCTTTTTAACGTCATAACAGCGGCACCACATTCTGCCTTCATGAACCGTCTTCCGGTTTTTGTCCTTTCCTTTATCATTTAATTTTCTTTCACTTTCACTTCCTGTAATCCCATGCGTTCTAGTGGTATTATTACCTTATAAAGGTGAAACGTAAAAATAAAACTTGTAATAAAAGTTATGTGACGAAGAGAAGATTCGTTCTTACCGTAGATCTTATTAGGCACAATAAGAGATTGACAATTAATAAAATAGAACTATTATAATAATATGGTATAATAAAAGATATGTGACGAATAGAAGATTCGTTTTTACGAAAGATCTTAGGCAGAATAAAAGATTAATAATAATACCTAAAATAGAACGAAATATTATATATTTGTACAGTGTTTTTTGTTTGTTTTTTTTTTTTTAATGTTTTGTAAATTGCTATCACTTCTTAGGAAAGCCAGTAGAATGCTTTTCTGTTGTGTGTCCTGCGAATTTCAAGTTCGAATTTGTACTTCTTGCTGTCACCGAATTTTCGCGAGTCAAATATACTCAATTTTTTAACTCATATCTCGGGGAGAGATGCTTCACTTATGCCTTTTCTAGGGCGTTATTACGGAAGTGAATGTAACAGATGAAGCGAAAATTCGACCTCGGCTCGCTAATTCCACGTTCTGCTATCCGCACACCGTCCCGTCTATTTAAAAGTCGAGTCTCCATTAACTGAGCCTTGTGACTTCAGGTTGGCACAGCCCACGTCGACTTCCGAACAGTTTCGTCTCACTGTTTCTCTCACGAGGCTTTTGCCATTGATTTTACGATTTTTCTTCCCCTCCGGTGCATCTCTCTGAATTCGTCTCTCGGGGCCGGGATAGGGTGGGGTAATATTTAGACGTCATCTCCTTGGCAAATCGACCACGGTGAGAGTCGAACCTGGTCTGTGCTATTCGGACAGCTAGCGTTCTAGCCATTCAACCGCCACTAAAATGCTCAAGTTAGGAAGATTAGTTCCACGAAGTAGATATCCGGGTCTTTCTCGGATATTAACACAAACATTGCCTTTGTTCCCTTGTGGTATCATCCCGGAGATCAATCCTTGAAATATTCATAAGTCTCCTAAGAGCTTTTCATCAAACCTTATCGGCGTTGCTTTTCTTATTGGTATATTTCAAGCAAGAATTTATCAAACGATCTCTCTGTCGTCGTCGATGTGGACGGGTTCTTATTAGTATTCTTAGCCGTAGGTCGGCACGTCTTAGACCATCGGCCAAGACTCCAAACGCCTTTAGGGTAAGCTTTTTAATTAGTAGTCAGACTGATAAGGAAGCAGTAAAATTCATGATCCTATTAGACGAAAATCTCTTCAAATTCTTGTTAGTTAAACGACCTACGGGTTATGTGATAACATTTGGAAAGAGTAACAAGATTGGGTAAGGGTCTTCCAGGATGAAAGATAACAAGAAAGAGAATGACTAAAGTGCAGTCATACGCAAGAAGAATACATTTCCAAAGTTCAATGTAACAATACTTACTTCTAATAATAGGTCTATTTTATTATTAGTTATTGTTGTTAATCTCTTAGTTTGCCTAATAAGATCGACGGCAAGAAAGAATCTTTTATCTTTCAAATAACTTTATGACAGTAAATTGTTATAATTGTTCTATTTTATTATTAGTTATTTTTGTTAATTTTTATTGAGCTTAATAAGATGTACGATAAGAACGAATCTTCTATCAGTCACAACTTTTATTATTGTCTATTGGTATAATTCTCTTATTATTAATTATTTTTGTTAATTTTTATTGAGCTTAATAAGATGTACGATAAGAACGAATCTTCTATCAGTCACATTACTTTTATTACAGTCTATTGTTACAATTGTCTTATCAATTATTGTTGCTAATCTTTTACTGAGCCTAATAATCACATGACCTTTATTAAACTGTATTGATTTAATTGTTCTATTTTATTATTACTTATTGTATGTAATAAGAACCATAACAAAAACAAATATGTTATCATTCACTGATTTTATTTAATTAAATCATTATAATTTTTCTATTTTCTTATTAGTTATTCGTATTAATCACTTATTGTGCCTAATAAGATCTACTGTAAAGACGAATCATAAATCTGTTATTACAGTATAGTTTTATAAGACTTTAATTTTCCTATTAGTTATTATTATTAATCTGGTATTGTGCCTAATTTATAAATAAACATTTGTCTAGTTTAATATCCGCGGTTTCAATTATCCTTGCTTGTCTTTATATAAAAAATGTCGTGGATAAGGTGTGTTTGCATTTTCGACCACTACGCATTTCATTGTATGTTTAGTAAATAACTTCTGTCCGGTTCCCGAGTTTCTTCTGGTCGAATCAGATATACTATTTTATTAAGAATCTATACTATTGTCCTGTTATTACGCATTTAAACCTAAGATCAACGTGCAGTAACTGTGCCCGATCCCTGGGCCATATGTGAAGAAATCTGTTATTTAACTTGAAAAAGTGTCGATTTAGTTTGGTTTGTATATCATCGGTTTTTTAAATAGGTTAGATTACTTTTTATCCAACCTCCAAATCTTCGTAGGTTGAAAATTGTTTTCTGACCAAGAAAAAAACGTAATGATATGAAAATAATTAAGCATTTTCATCTTAAAACTCAATCAATAGAGGTTTGCTGAATGTGGTTGATTGGTTGATTTTTACCGGCATTTTAACACCTCTTTGTTATTTAATGCTGAAATCTAAATATTTTGAACACAATTTTATGGTTTCAACTAAATATATTTTGAACACAATTTGATGACCTCAACTACAGAGAAAATGTATGGTTGCTCAATTTGCAATAAAATGCATTGTTGGTTAATCTACTATGAAAATTATTGATGGTCATTTTGCTTTAAAAATATATTGTTTGTAATTTTATATAAAAATGTATTGTAAATTTTACTATAAATATGTATTGTTTGTATTTTCATATACAAATGTATTGCTGGTATTTTAACTGCAAAATGTATTGTCATAGAATTTTGTTTGGGTTTCACTACTTTTCTATAGCTGGGTCCCTAGCTGGCGTTACCATCCCGGGTCAGAGTGGACCTGGAAAGAAAAAGCATTTAAAAAGTCGTTCCACGCTCTTCAAAATATCAAATCTCCCAAACAGAGGCCTTGCTGCCGGATGTAGCTTATCATCAAACCCAGGACTACTGAAGCCGCTATGAACATACTGAGGCCGTGGAATGAAATGAAAATTATAAAAACATGAATGACAGCTAACGATTTACCCATAACTTGAAGAGTTTAAAATAGTAGTGTTCAGAAAAATATCCGCACAGGTGTTCGTTCGGCAAAGTAGCCGATCTCTGAAAAAGAAAGTTTATCTGAGCGGAACTTCAAATGGCATACGAAAGAACCGTGAGTGATTCGGGTCTGTGGAGATATCATGGCGTATACTAGATGTAAAGGTCTGAACTGGTGGAACTAAAGAGCGGAGATCATCTGAACTTTTTTCATAAGTTTGTTTATGTGACAGTTGCGTTCGTTGGAAAGAAGATGGGCAGTGGAAAATGAGATATCCTCCCCCCGCCAAAAGACAGCGATAACTATTTTGAACTCTATCAAGGCTGGAAAGAAGAGCCCATTTATTATAGAGACACTCAATTTCTGGTCAATTCAGTCTGTATACTATGAAAGAATAAGAAAAGTGAGATGGGGTGTAGTGAGTTAGAAAAAAAGACGAAGTTTGTAAACTAATGAAAAATAAATGAAAACACTTATATCTTAATATGTGTGCTTATACCATGTAAAATAGTGGAGACAAGTGGAACAATTTTTTCGTCTACGTATCTTAATTAGGCATCTTCAAATCGAAATGTACGACAAAACTCTATGAATGTAATGTGACGAGATTTTTTATGAAAGTGGGCTATAAATTTAACCTATTGTAGTAATTATTATCACATACATACAAATCATGCGACAAGCATTCATTGGTGAATCTCAAAACTAGCTCGATGATTGGTCAATTCCGGCCAATCAGATATCCTGCACGCGAGGAATGAAATTTCCCGCTCAATAAGGTTTGAGCCAGTCACGTGATACACCATCTTATAAAAACAAAACACGTGTAAGCTCTCTCTCTCTCTCTCTCTCTCTCTCTCTCTCTCTGTTTTCTCTTCATTCATCTTATTCCTTACTAACACGATGTAATCTTCAGGATCTCCCGTTTTGACTGTGCGGTCAGATGTTAATGAACATTCACGCAAGTATGAACTCTTAACTCTTCTGAACTCTTACCAACTTTACCAATTCACATTTCCTAACATGCAACAGGAAATTTATTCTTCTAAAATTCACTTTAATAATTACTTCATCTTTATGAGCTCAGGTACAAATATTTCCAAATCTAAGAGACATAACTCTATCAAACCTTCAGCTTATATGCATGTACACCAAAACACTAATAAATTCAATTGTTATATTTTTGAACCATTACGTTCTGTCTTGTATTTTATACTATGTGCTATTTCACGTCAAATATAAATTGCATTGTGACCGCGACATGTTTGGTAACCTCCTGCGTCTTTGCTTGTCCTTTTCCACGTCATTCCCAGTCAAAGATAAATAATTGTGGTGATGTGCGCTACAATCATGGTGACCCCGTCAGAAATAAATATTTGTGGAGCATATCAATACACTATCGCATCTGACAAGAAAGTTGTTTTGTTTTGTTTTGCAATCGCTAATGCAGTTGGGTTTTAAGTTAGCCCACTCCGAGTAGATCTCTGTTTTCATTCTTTTTTCTACACTACTTCGTATATGGGATTGTGCTACTATTGCTTTTGTGATCTGTAATATTATGTACGAGCCTGGTCCGAGGTTTATTATCGCGAATTGTGAGATCATTGCAGTTTCCACGTGTTTTTTCTCTTGAACAACCTGGAATTTATGTAATCGATGTTGCGGTTAGATGTTTTAATATTCAGACCGCTATGCTAATTCTGGTTGTCGTCCTCTCAACATTTCGACTGTTTTACGTGTCTATCGTCATACTCGGTAACCTTATTGGAATTTACAACTACACCCTTTATTCAATTAATGGAGTAAACTGTTCTCATTCCGCTTCGTCTGCTTAGTTAATACTCATCTGTATTATTAATATTTGTATCAATTGTTCATTTATTAACTGAAATCATCACGTGCAACGTGACCGCATTAACAGACACAGCCATTGGACTAACCAATCTTTTAATCTAATAGTAATCACCGTCCGGTGGATATTTAAAATGTTGCTATACAAAATAAGCAATATATACTTTTTGACTGAAATACAAACCGGATCTACGTCTATCTTTTACTAAAGAATAAACCAAGCCCATGATTACCTTTTGCCTCAATTACAAGCTAAATCTATACATATATTTTTGCCTCAAGTACTAAACGGACGGATCCGATTTGCCTCGAGTACAAACCTAACGTATCATTCACCTCAAGTATAAACTGAACTACATATCTTTATTTACATTATATACATGCGAACTATTGTTCTTATTTTTGTTGTTATTATCACAACAATCAGTCCTTTATACTCCACGAGATATGACGAGATGTAACCATGTTCTATGCTAACAGCTTTTTCTCTCACACTTCTTGTTTGTGGAACTATGTTCAAGCTTCCCAATTACCTTTGATCATTAAAAATTTTAATGCATTGTCAATCATTATCTTTCGTTTCCTTGAAATCTGTTCTTTTATTGTCCTTTCCTTAATAATAATTCTTTTCTCATTTTCAGTAACTTCTTGTATCTTAGTGACTTTATGACCTTGCTTGGGGGTGAAATGATTTAAAAATCAGAATATAAAAATAAAGCAAAGAATAAATATAAAAAAATAAAGCAAAAACAATTAAAATACTCATTTTAACATCTACTTTCCATATATTCTTTTAGAATTTGCTAATTTAGTATATAGGGTTAACCATTAGAGAGCATAAATGCAAATAGTCTATAGACATTTTAACATCAATATTATTTAATAGTTTATGCCACTTAGTATAAAACTTAGTTATATGTAGCCATTTCAACTTTAAAATGGTGATAAGACACCAAAGAGGAAAGCTATAACTGGAGTTCACAATTTTTAATTAAATTTACAATATGTCATTTTTTCCTTTATTTTCCTATTCTAATTTTTTTTAATCATTTCACCCCAATCAAAGCCATTAAAGTCACTAAGATACAAGAGGTTAAGCTTGTGATAGTTCCACAAACAAGAAGTGTGAGTGAAAAAGCTGTTAGCATAGAACTTAGTTACATCTCGCCATTTCAGCTTTAAAATGATGAGATCTAACTGCCTACTATGCTTAAATTCATAGTCAAGATACCAAAGAGGAAAGCTTATCAGAACAATTAGCATGAAAATATTTATAGAAAAGTACATAGAAAACTTGGAAGCTTCAATTTTTGAATGTTGCATAAACTATTAAATAATATTTATGCAATTTGTTGATACAAAATCAAAAAAATTAGAACGCCTGATTTAACATATCTTGCCCCCTTTAATATTAAAAAGAATATAGATACTAAAATATCTAAGGAATATTTATTTTCATACATTCTATTTACATTTGTAGCAACATGGCAGAGACTAAAAGCACATATAGGAAGTAAGTAGATGTTAAAATGTCTATAGACTATTTGCATTTATGCTTTTTAATGGTTAACCTTATATACTAACTTAGCAAAGACTAAAAACATATATAGGAAGTAGATGCTTAAATGAATATTTTTTTATTTTTTGCTTATTTTTCTACTGTGATTTTTTTAATCATTTCTGCCCAAGCAAGGCCATAAAGTCACTAAGATACAATAGGTTTCTGAAAGTAAGATACTATGAGAAAAAGTCTTTATTAAAGAAACGACAATAATGAACAGATTTCCAGCAGACAAAAGATAACGATTGACATTGCATTTAAATTTTTGAAGATCAAAGTTGACTGTGAAGAAAGATATAAATCAGATAGAAGAATCTGTTAGCATAGAATTTATGATTAGATTTAGTTATTTCAAATATAAAATGATGAGATCTTTCCGCCACTCTAATACAAAGCTTAAATGCATAAAGTCTATGTACCATAGATGAATATAATTCAATAATACGAAAATGTGGCACAAGGCTAAAAGAAGAGGATAGAGAAAGACTTGTCTTTAGTTTGTCTTATCATAAATTTAGCTAGCCACGCTTACTGACTTAAACATATAACAGCATTCTTTAGGCCAAAACAACACATTCTTACTTATCATTCTTACTACAGCCACCGTAATACCTCAGGTCTCTAACTCCAATAAATATTTACAATGAATACAATTTATATACAAGGTACTAAAAACAAATAGTTTAATAATAATAAAAACATCATTAATCATGGCTGACAAGTTAGTTAACTGTACGAAATTAATCCGGGGTGAAGTAATTAAGAAAAATCATTCGACCAAACACACGCTCAAGCAGACACAAAAAGAAATACGAAATGCACACTCTATAAACGGGAAGCGCTGCGCATCGACCAGAGAACTGACATCACTGTCACATAACGGAGGAAAGAGGGGGGTTAAAGTAAAGGAATTGTGGACAGAAATAAGAGGCCAATCTAGGTAAGTAATATTTATTTTCCTTTAACCATCAATTAAAATTACACCACTACTAATCATGGGTATATCATAGCCGATTTTGAAAAGATCAAAAAAGAAAAATTAAATATAAATGTTTATTTGAAATATTTTACATGCAGGCACTTCAAACTTTGTACTTTGAGTTAACATTAATAGGAACTGAAAAACATTATTAAGGTAAGAAAATCAGGTACTGAAAATTGTAATTGAAAATAGGAAAATTTGCGCTGGGTACTATATACCCATGGTTAGTTTTCTAAGTTTAAGCAAGAAAATGAGGCACAAGTGCAAAAAGTGTGATAGGGAAAGACTGGTCTTCGAACTGTCTTGTCTTAAACTTAGTTAAACACGATTATCGACCCAAACATACCACAGTATTCCTTACACCATAACAACACATTCTTACTTACCATACTTACTACAGCCACCACAAGGAAAGTTGACTCCCTGTGCCGCGCCAGGAAATTTTTCTCGCCGGAGTCGATCATTCAAATCTACAAACCAACCATTCGCCCTTGCATGGAGTATTGCTGCCATATATGGTCAGAAGCCCATTCTGTTTGTCTCAAGGTCCATGATAAAATCCAGAGACGGATATGCAACGTAATTGGCCCTGATCTGGCATATCGTCTGCATTCGCTCTCTCACAGATGTACCGTCACCTCCCTCTGTCTTTTTTACAAATACTTTCATGGTAACTGCTCCGATGAGCTGCTTTCACTGGTTCCTAAACTTCATGAATTTAAGCGTTCTACTAGGCTGGCATCTCGCTCACACCCTTTCACTTTCGAAACTGTTAAATGTAGCCGTCTCTTGTACTCCAATAGCTTCATGTATCGCACTTCTCGCCTGTGGAAATCCCTCCCCTCTTGCTGTTTCCCTGATAGCTCTAATCTCCAACTATTCAAATGTAATGTCAATCGACATCTCCAGTTGCCTTGATCTATCCACTATCCTTCTCTTTATCCTTTCCTTTATCACTTTTACCTGCTGTAGCTCCAACTTTCTGTAACCTCTTGCGTGCTAGTGGATTCCCGCCTTGCTTGGGATGAAACGCTTAAAATAAATAATATCTCGAAGTATCTTTGTAGTCCTGACTAGTTCCCATACATACAATTTGACTGTTGGGTGGGGGATAAAATGACATTTAAAAATGAAACCCCAATAGAGGAGAAGTTCATTAGAACAATTACCATGAATATATATATATATATATATATATATATATATATATATATATATAGATAGATAGATAGATAGATAGATAGATAGATAAACCTAGTGAGCCAGACAAG
>OZ010588.1:100543511-100551011 GCA_963932145.1 Acanthosepion lycidas
TTTTTTATTAAACCCTAGTTTCGGACAAAGAATATATTTTTTCGTGTGGTATTTCTGCGATGAAAACTTGAACTGAGAAGTCGCAGTCCAGTTTTAGCAATGCTTACTGCTCCATTCAAATCTACTAAGAATACTGTTGTCGCATTCTAAATCATGCAAAACGAGACTTTTCAAATCCGATGCTTTCGTCAATGACAGAAATCCAATTCTTTCAATAATTCTTCTCAGTGTGACGTTCCCCCGGTGTCGCTACGCCAAATGTGACGTCTGCCTAGCCGCGTCCGTCGTGCTATTCTGTCCTGTGACGACCAACTGGCTTGGTATTGGTCGCGGCACCAAATGTGACGTTCTAACCTGTTGGTGATTCGGATGGGAATCTGGTTAGATTCGGTATCAGCCTTGTCGTTCCCAGCTCGCCTCCAACGTCTGGTTACCGAAGTAACTGTTTTGATTTCCAGTCTAACCTACCCACGTTGTGAAGTGATCTTAGGCAGACGAAATCAATCAGTTGCCGGGCTGTAATGCAAGCCGAGTTCGAACAAGGGTGATATCGCACAAGTATATGTAAAATAAAATAAAATAATAACTCGAAAATTTCAAATGTGTTAAAAAAAAGGATAACAATATTTTATATCTGGTTGCTGAATACAGGACTGCGTCTTCTTCCCAACCCGCTATATGGATTCGTGACACTTTGTGTTTATTAGGCGAGTCTTAACATCTTAAGTTGTTTGTTCCTTAAGAAACTGGTTCTTGGTGTATCTTCAGGTGATATTCGTAAAACTTGTCGTTCTTCAAAAATAAATTGTTCTTGGTTAGAAATTGAGTCGTGATTTGCGTGGAATCTTTCGGCCATGTTTCTGCGGGGCGGGTGCAACTCCAACTGCGAACTTGAACTCGAACTCGTACTGCTTTTCACTCGCTGCGACTCTGCTTATATGGACGCCGACCAAAACCTGGGTGGGCTTGTCGGGGTTTGAGGTTCCTTGATAATTCTAAACCCACAATCCACTTCTTTGTTTTCGGTCAGGAAAATATTATTATTTTCCATTTTTGTAAGTCTTTCGTCTTCCCACCTTCTTCTGTTCGAATATTGGTAGCTCACCATGCCCTCAGAGGGTGTCAACGGGTTTCCTTTCTCTCTCACAGTGGCATCTGACACCTATCCCTTCAGGGGGCGCAACAGGCCTCTCCTCCTTCTTCACATGATTACTTCCGCCTAACACTCATGCCACCATTCAGCCAATGGGAGTTCAGCAGCGTGGGTGTGGCCAGACTAGCCTCGGTTTAAAAAATCTTGCTCAAGGAAAAAAAAAATGATCTTCCTTTTTTCTTTTTTCTTTTTCTTTTCTTTCTCTTTCTTTACTTCTGCCCGACCACAAACCCTTGGACTTTTATCTTAGCCAAATGTCACTTGGACTTTATCACCCGGGGCCTTCGCCAAACAAGTGGGTGGTCAATTGGACGTATTTGCATTCTTGGTGACAATTACTGATCCGATAAATAGTTTCGCTACCATAGCAAGCCCTGATAATAACCAGATGTTCCGCTCAGTGATATTCTTCATATAGACAAAGGCTTAATCTTTCCTTCATGGTGGTCAGCGGACATTTTTGTTTTTCTCCGACAGTGCGTTCTTAATTAATTTTTATTTTTATCTCTTTAGAATCCTGCGGGAGGTCTCTTGTCCAACTTGAAAAAATCTTTTTTATCATTGCCATGGGTAGATTGGATATATCTTACTCGCCGCCCCGTAACATAAATAAGATTAAATTCTGTGTTTTACCTTCTCGACAATGGAAATAAAAATCTTACCACTTTTCCCCGCCAGAAAGACAACACCGCTCAGTGTCCTTTTCGTGATGGTTTCTTATCACCTAAATTTAATTCTCGCCTTTCTTTTTTCTTCTTTCTTTCTAGCGACGTAAATAGTGTCACATCAGGGATTATTTCCGCTATTGATGCATTCAATACAATCTGTCAGATATTGCACAGAGAGTCGTTGGTCAACTGCGATTAATCGGCTTTAATCCTTAAAACCATCAATGATATAACATCCCACCGGTGATATATTAGATCCTTAGAACAAAAGATCTTGGAAAACTGTGATATCATTGTATGTTCCAGAAAGCAATTTCATATGAGGTAATTCCGAAAATAATTTATACTTTGTACCTGGGTTTAATGTCATTGAATTTTCTTTTTCTGGAAACGTGTAACAAATTAAAAAAAACAGTTATTGGAGTAAATTAATTCTCGAAAATCTAGTTTCAAACATTTTGCAATTGAGAATGCCGTGTGGATACTTGAAAACTGTGGTTGAAAGAGAAATGTTTCAATCAAGGAGAGGCAAATATTAAACCATTGTTTGAATTCAGTCCAGACCCCATGACAATTCACCAGAACCGTCGACTATATGAAATGTTATTAGATTTGCAAATCGAGAATTTTTAATATTATTCTTTCTTTAATATTAGTATAGAAACATACGATATCCATTGCTTGTTACATATACACACACGCACACACACACACACACACACACACACACACACACATATATATATATATATATATATATATATATATATATATATTTCAAAATTTGTGTATTTGGGCAGCAAATTCTCTTTTAGGCATGTCTGCTTGAATAATTTACAGACATTATATTTGGTAATTTTTAACAAAATCCGTTCATACTCACGAATAACCTTCCGTGTATTGATGTTAAAGGATGAGAGAAATGTGCTATAGCTGTTTAAATTTCTTTTATTTTCATTTCCCAACTATAATAAAAAAAAAACAGAGTAAAATGGGAAACAACGCACATCTTTATATAAATACTTATCTTAATGAACAACATATAGTTTTGTAGTACTTACACCCCTGAAGATGATCTTCAGAGAAAATCGAAAGTACTTGGGATCGACCCCTTCATTCCGATAACATCAGGAATCTCCTTCCTGACAAATCGACCATGGTGAAATTCGAACCCGGTTCTCATGGTCAGAATACGAACGTTCTAATTACTCGATGTTTGTAGGAAGTGAATACCGATATTTATAATCAGTCATGCCTTATTTCTATGTCGCCTTTTCTGTGAAGTAATGGATAACGGCTCGGACTGAGAAATCAGAGGGCCGAGTTCGAATTCCAGTTGAATCTATTACATTCACTTATGTGCTACTACCTCTTCTCCCCACCAGCTATGTGTCAATAGCAGACAGACTGGCTTATATAACTTTGGATGAATACTGATCTACCGCAGAAAAAAAAATGGCATACTACTGGTGGAAACAATCTACTTCGTCTGTCATGTATCGAAAGCTACATAATCGCCTAAGCGTGTATCACGCATGGCACATAATTGACTGATTGATGAGATACAGAGATAGATAGATAAGGAGCAGATTCAAATAGATAGACAGATAATAAATATATTGAGATAGATTGAGGAATCGGAGAGTCGAGTTCGAATTCCATCGAATCCATTACATTCACTTACGTACTAATACCCTTGGGAAAGGTATGAATCCTCTTCTTTTCTCCCCAGTTATGGGTAAATAGCAGGGCAGATGGATGGCAACTGGTCTACCGCAGAAAGAAATGGCAACCTACTGCGGGAAAAATCTAAGCGTGTATCATCTTTACTTCTTCATTTTCTTTTTCTTCTTCTTTTATTGTATTTACTCCCCCACCCACGAAGTCAAGTTTTGACAAAAGGCAGGTTTAATGTGGGGATCCTGAGGAACAAAAAATGTCCGAGGCCCTTTTGCGATGGTCACGGTGAGAGCACCGATTCCTCTCTCTAGTGCAATGAGAGCGCGCGGTATTGGGCAGCTGTTCTCCAGGCCTAGGCTCTTCTCCGTAAAACTTTTCTCAGTTGCGACTCTGTCCTTTGACGGAGTCGCCCTTAAGTGCACTTTGCGCAAGGACTGAGACGCAACTGACGGAGGATAAATAAGGTGTTATAATTTAGTTTTCTTCTTCTTTGTGCCATGTCCATTCAGTTGGCTATCATGGATCGCCACAATTTCCTGCCTTTTTTAGCTTTTAGTATTAAGTTGGTGCAAAAATAATGACGTAATAATGTCGTTTCTTGGCGTATTTTTTAACGTCAAAAAACGACATTATTACGTCATTATTTTTGCACCAACCTAATAGTATTTGTCTTCATGATATCTCTCCTAATCCCTGTTCTGCCATCCATATACAAAAGCTTGTTAGGTATATTATGCGCTACTTGCCCACTTCCTTTCGACGTGCCCTGTGTGTGCCAGATTTTTCCTCATTATGTGCCGTAGTGATTTGAACTGTCTCTTTCTGATGTTAGGTATAAGTGCCGATTTTGTTTCCATTTACATATATCACATGTTCGCTTCATGGTATCCTCGGCATCCGTCTGTAGAACTGCATTTCTGTTACTTCAAGTCATTTCTTTATGTGAGTCGATTTTCCAACATTCAAAGCCATATGGGAGGACAGATATTACATAACACTTCAGTATTCTTTTCTTTCTTTCTAATGAATTTTTTCTGCCGTCTAATATTGGAAACCATACTTATATCAAGCATTTTGGCGCAAATGAACACTAGACACATTATACCGGGAAAATGTCAACTTTTATGCCCTTACATAGTAAGATCTGTTTAGTTTTTGTTCAAACAACATGGACGTTGGTCTTTTACACTCTTGTTCAACACAGACATATGTTCGTTTTATTTTACTCTAGTTAAACGCAGAGCCCTTGGCGTATAGAACTGGATCTATGGTCATTTCTTTTTGCTCTAGTATGACATAGTCCAGTCTCCACGTTTAATACTCTAGTGAAAAATCATAGCTTTACCAGCTAATCATTGTAATGTTTGACGTATAAATTTAATATACATCTTTGCAAGATTTTATATAACGTTGATATATATATATATATATATACACACACACACACACACACACACATATATATATATATATATATATATATATATATATATATATATATAATCAAATCTGAACTTCCAAGTTTTTCTGATTCTGTCTTCTACAAAAAGAAGCATTACGCCATATCGATATTTTGTCTTCAAGCGCTAATAACCTATATTTCTAAAGTTTAGCTTAGGTTCACAAAATACTAAATGATATGGCATTCATTGTGTTCCGTTAGTTGCTGCAAAACATATCTTGAAAAGAATCCAATTTTCATCAAGGTTTACACTCCAGTCAACAAATATGTCAATATTTTGTACCCTATGGCAATCAGATCGGTTTACCTTTTATTGAACCTTTTAAATTCTTCTTCAACATACATGTGTTTTTTTTTATTACTTTATATCAACGCAGACCTGTGTTAGGCGTTTCGACTTGAGTACGAACAGAATATATGCAAAAGGATCTATAGCCACTATGATTACTCTACTGCAAACCAAACCAATGTCTACGTTTGACTCTGACGAAAACCGTGCAAGAGTTGATATATCGTTGAATCACAAACTATAACCAAATTTGATCTTTGACAATTTTCTGATTCAATATACATTTTTTTTAAATTAAGCCACATTCTAAATTTCTATTCATGTCCTACCTTTCTCAAATTCAGGTTAATTTTGCACAAGACTAAATAGGAAAACATAGATTGCGTTGCGTCAGATTCTGCAAAACAACTCTTAAAATCGAATGGGTCCTCATTTGGTCATATTATTCAAGGAAGAGTGGTGTTGTCATTTATACCCACTATGATCTTAAAAACCAAACCTTTGATCGTACCATCCATCGCCCCATTTGGTAACTTATCTTGACGAATATGTTATCTCATATTGGAAATTACTTCAATAAGACAGTGATGCTGAATATGAAAGGCGGTATTTTCATCGTGCAATCCATGACGTTTTTGCGATGTTTTGTTGCCATACGCGCACGCGCACACGCACACACACACGCACACGCACACACACACATATATATATATGTTTATGTATATATATATATATATATATATATATATATATATATATATATATGTGTGTGTGTGTGTGTGTATACACATATATATACATATAAATATATATACGTTTATATATGCATATACATTTATATACATATATATACGTATATATATATTTATATATATTTACGCATATAGATATATATATATACATATATATAGGTATATATATATATATATATATATACGTATGTATATATATATTTATATATTTGCCTATTTATATACATATATATATACGTATATATATTTATATATATATATATTTACGTATATATACACACATATATATAAACGTATGTGCGTATATATATATATATATATATATATATATATATATATATATATATATATATATATATGTATATGTATATGTATATGTATATTAGAAGGAAAGTGAAAAAAGTACGCTATTACTTTCTAAATACGGCAATATTAAATTGAAAGTGAATAGAAGAAAAGTGAATGAAGCGGGGTAAAGTGAAGATCAGTATTTAATGGAAGAAAAAGAACTGAGTCAAAAGCAAAGGCTTTAGAAGAAACGGAGACATTTATTTGGCCGCACAATGATTTCAACACAATGGGAAAAAAATGTCGATCGTCTATGCTCTAAATCGACTCTTTCTTGTATTAATAACATCATTTATCTTCGATTGCTTTGCAAATCGCTTACAAAGTTGTTCGCTTGTTTCAACGGTTTTTGCCGACTTCTGCGTGTCTCCACCAAAATGACTGCGCATGCGCGTCGCTCATTATTGTCGATTGACCTTAAACGATTGAACACTTAAATGCTTTTCTTTACCCTTCAATTAGAGTACCGTACAGATTTTCACATTTTAAAGACAACTTAAAAAAAAGATCATTTTTCTCTCCAAGCGTAAAGTTTTATCGGAATGTATGTGTTTTATAAGCAAATAAATAAACGAAGAATACTTTAATGTCTGTATACATGATGACGCTTGAATGTTCCCAGACCGACTAAGAAACCCTTGCAATAAAAAAATATTCACGTTTTGACCTTTGGTCAGATTTAGGAAAGTAGATCAGTCCGAGAAATTTAACCAATATATATATATATATATATATATATATATATATATAATGTGTACACATAATTTTATTACCTCTCTATACATACATACTCTCTTATTATATGGAATTAGTATACATGTATATAAACATATACATATACATACATTCTCATACATACAAACACACATATACACGCACACACACTTCCTGTGTTGTGCAGGGTTCACGTGTGTGCCCGTGAAGAGTTTTGTTCTTGTTAACATGTATATATATATATATATATATATATATATATATATATATATATATATATATATATATATATATATACACCATTAGGCGCATGTACATGCGCATTCCCTCTCTGTACATACATACTGTTTCATTATAAGGAATTAGGATACACACATACATACACACGCATATGTAAACATATATATATATATATATATATATATATGCATACA
>OZ010588.1:100556011-100596011 GCA_963932145.1 Acanthosepion lycidas
TAAAAAGAGTGAACAATAAAAGAAAAAGGAATTAAGAATACCGAAGATAACGTTTGGCATTGCAACCTTGTCTGGAAAGCAAAAACCCTGAAGAAAACTGTACAAGTTATAGATACAAGAGAAGAAGGTCTTATCATGGACCTTACGGTGATATCTAGCCATTTCAAATGATGTGACCTTGTTGCGAGTCTACGCTTAAATTTGTTTTTGCTTCCGTAGGGGCATCAATTCATAATGAATTTACATCGCAAACTGAACCCCTGAAAACAAACATATTATTATTTTTTTAGCAACACGATAATCCGCCTCGGACGCAAGGTTGGTGAAGGGTGAAGGGAGTGAACGAGACATCAGTAAGGAGAGTTGAGCAATAAAGGAATAGGGTTCAAGATGATAGAAAATGCCGATTGCCGTTGTATTAAAATTTTGGAATATTGGCAAAGAAAACAAGAATTCGGAAATTAGTTCAACAGGCAAGTAGTGCGAGAAAAGTATACAGTCAGAATAGAAGTGACGTTTACGTCTAGCTTGTTCAACCATAAATCGATGAGACCATGTTTTCAATCTAGAAGCACGCCGAAATTCATGTCGTCGAAACATTAGGGGAAAATAGCTCATCAGTCGGTATGCAGGATAAGAATCGATTATATTGCAATATCTCCTTCTGTCGGAGTTGCTTTATTGCCTTCATACGGGTGAAATGATTTAATATATATATATATATATGCAGAACGAATAGGTTTGGAAATTCTGTATCTGTCAAAGAAATCATGAACTAGATTTTGCGAAAAATATTGGGCTTGTACCTCGGTTCAAGAGACATCTTTGGATATATACATGGCTTTAAGGTGATTGCTTCGTTAAGATTAAATTGTCCTAATAACTGGATTTAACTCATTTGGTGAGAATACTGACACACACACACACATACATACATACATATATATATATATATATATATATATATATATATATATATATATATATATATATATATATATATATATATTATAAATTAATATATATTATAAATTAAGTGATTTAAAATATGGTTTTCAATTAATTTATAATATTAATGCTCTGTAAATTTACATTGAGCACTATTTTGTAAAAATAAAAATATCTATAAGAACACCGGATTATATATCTTACTGTTCTTTCTTTATATATATATATATATATACATGCATATATATATATGTGTGTGTGTGTGTGTGTTTGTATTATTTGCGCTAAAACGACATCAAATACTTTAATTGATAATGATTTAATGTCATTGTTTATTAAAAACTTTAATGGCATTATTAATTTTTAAAAAACTCGTCAAAGTAACTTTTGAATAATTTGCTGATAGGATGATACATTTCATACAATTACTGCAGACGAATGGTTACAGTGTCACGTTTGATACAATGGAATTTAAAATCATTACTTTTTGCAAAAAAAAAAAAAAATAGAATAACCCAGAATCTATACTGGTAGTAAGGGCACCTGCATTCGAATGAAAAATGAATTCCGTAAATATGTAAAAAAAGAAAGTGGCGTAAGTGAAGCATGTGTTTTCTCACTGAACTTATTCAACCTAATATAGTGAGAATATTTGGAGGGAATTAAGCTTAGATAAGCAGACGACACAGTATTGATAGCAGACACAGCAAAGCAACTATATGAACTCCTCCAGGATTTAGCGAAGCAAAGCGAAAATAAAGTACTAAATATCAACTGCAAGAAGACGGAATGCATGGTTGCTAGCAATAGGAACAGATTACAAATTGGATATACAAAAATCAAGCAATGACAACAGTTTAAATATATGGGAAGCGTTTTAATTGATGACGAAATTGTGACAGTGAAATCCAAAAGCGAATTGGAGTAGCGAAAAATGCCTTCCTTCAGTCGATGATCTCAATGTGAACAGTTATTTTTAAAATCCTATCTAAAATATTCAACCTTCTTGGTATGCATTAACGTCACTAATAATTCATCAATTCGCCAATAATAGCATCTATAAATGTTCGAACTTCAAAACTGATATTCTTGAAATGGCCAATTAATAGTTGAAGAAATTCACACCGAATCCTAAGAAATGAAAAAAAAAATATATATAAGCTTATTCCTCTATGTGCCGTGGCCCCTCAGGACTTTGTCAGTCATGGCTCTCCACTATTTCCTGGTTATTTTAGCCCTTAATAAATGTTGTTATTTTATTATCTCCCCTAAACCTTGTTTTGCCATTTAGAACAAGCTCATTCTTTTTCTACTATTTGCCGTGTTTCTTCAGATGTTCCTTATCATGGCTCTTCACAATTTCCTGTCCTCTGTAGCTCGTTGTAAATTTAGTCGTTTTGGTATCTCTCCTAATCTCTGTTCTGCCATACATTTTACACAACCTCGATAGATAGGCTATCTGTTATTTTCCTCTTATTTCAAAAGGCCCTGTCTTTGTCAAATTTCCAACAACTTTCTCATGATCTAAAAATGTCAACAGTCTTTTTCTGATGTGAAGTATAAGTTTCCTTTTTGTTTGCATTTTCTATAAAATTTCGTCGTTACCAACATCTTTATCCATGATATTCTCAGCATCCTACTGTAGAAACATATTTCTGTTGTTCCAAGTTTCTTTTTCATCATTCACTGCCATTTAGGAAGACTGATAATTCGTATTCAGCACTCTTTTCTTTGTTTCTAAAGAAATTTTCTTCTTTCTCAACACTTTGCTTAGATTTTAAAATAGTAAAAACAAAACATCCTCTTGTCGGTCCTTTCAATACTACATTTACAAGAGGAAAAAAATTCTTCATAAATAGACATTGAATTGGAGCCGTCTTGAATCGCGCGTATCTTTTTAATTGATGTATATCAAATAAGCTTTTAACTGGATGCGCTTCGCCCTATTTCAGTGAATTGAAATTCGGCTCCACTGTATGCATGGCTGGATGAAATTGAACGGAAGTAATATTCCCCGCAGGTAAGGAATGGCGTAGAAAAATACCCATTTTCATTAAATTAATGCCGTCATCTCTTCAGTCGGCTTTTAGCGCTCGGAGGCTTTTGTGCTTTCAAGGCCATAATCGCTTTGATTCCTGTAAACCGAATAAAAGAGGAAGAAAAGACTGCGATTTTAATCGTGAAGTAATTAAAAAGACGACATAAAGAATTCCTCTTATGTAAGAATTTTTTATTAATTACAATATTATAAAGTGTATATAATTGATCTTATCTGCGTCTCGCGTTCGAAGTCAAGTAACAGCAGGTCGTCATACAATGGATGTCAATTATCAGTTATCAGTTATCTCCTGTTAATTCCCCTCTCCAAGTTCTCCACTGCCTTAACCAGATATTGAACTCACACTTTTTGGGTCTTGTCACTGGAGAACTTGGAGAGGGGAATTAACAGGAGATAGCTGATAACTGACATACGTTAAACATGGTACGTGGAATTAGAACAGTCTACTTCAGTGAGCGAAATAAAGGGTTGTTCGACATTCCAACCACCTGAAGCAGGCAGGGGCGTACAAAGGCCGAAACTTTGTAATAAATATGGCGACAAAGATGAGGACAACAGTACGAATAATGTAAATAATGTACATAATACCTTATCTCAGAAATAGAAAAATACTCAAAATAAAAGCTAGACAAGATATCCCTAGATATGAGTTGTGGAACGAGAACAGTCTAGCCCCTTAGATTAAATAAAGGGTAATGTTCAGCATTCTCTGTAGATTCACTGATGACGAAACGTTGTCATAACTACAGAAAAATTGCGGATAATAGTCTGAATATAAATAGTACACCCTTGTGCAAATATAATTGAAACAAAACAAACAATTCCGTTATTTACTTTTATTTCGTATTTTTTCCAATGAAACATGACACAGTGCAGTTGTTAGTACTGAGTATCTCCATCCCACAAGGTCGTTTCTTACAGATTGATCCCATATTCTCAATTAGGTTTAAGTCAGGAGAGTTTCCGTGCCAGTCTATAGTACTTTGATTTGTTCACTGGTAAGGCTTGCCAGTCTGTTCTTGCTGCGTTACAATTTTCCTACGCTTCCTTTGTAGTAACGTCCATCGCAGACAATGGCCGCAGGACAACTAATCGACAGTGGAGACAATAGTGTCTGGACGTAATAAAAATCTGATGCGATCACTGATGACGCAATATTATTCAAGGCCAAACAATTTTCATCATACAACCCAAAAATAGGTTCATATTACTGCACACCACTGCACATGACCTAATCTGAGAAAAATAGTAGTCGATTACACCTTGTCACTCCAGTGCGTCTCAAACTGACCTTATTGAGAAAGAAAGGAAACTAAAACGGTTGTTTCAATTAATTTGCACAAGGGTGTATATAAAGATCCTAGAAATTCAGAGAGAAAATATTATTGTTATTATGGTTGTTATTGCACTGTTTTTTTGCTCCACATAGACAAACATTTTGCTGGGAGAAATAACCATAGTACCAGCTGTCATGTAAACTAGCTACATTTCCATCACTAGCCGAGATATCTTCGGAGTATACGAGATGTGCCAATGAGTGTAAGATTCTTCAAGTTTTCTTCTTCAAGGATTCGACATACTAATTTCACGGAGTTGAATTGTCCCTATTGTCTATATATTCCAAATGTAAGGAGAACGTTTTTTCATAAGATCTCCTACTTTACGGAACAGGTTCACCTTCGGATGTTTCCCCGAAAAATACAACCTTCACCTCTCCACATCTAGGATCAATCGTTAATGACCCAGTCTCGAGAGAGAGACCAGTCAAATTAAGGCTCAATTACGGCTTTGCTCGTTCTGTGCGTCCTGCTCCGATGCCTCCCGTCGCTGGTGTCTTACAAGCACGAACATAAACGGAAAATGTGCGGAGATTTAACGTGAATTTTACAGTTTAGAGAGAACTCAGTTTAGATCCCTGCTGAAACACATTTACTTTAATAAAACTTTGAATAACCAGGACGGTAACATCAATATCACCATTAAAATATGTACAAGACATATCTATCTATCTATCTATCTATCTATCTATCTATCTATATATATATATATATATATATATATATATATATATATATATGTATATATATATATTAAGCTCTTTCTCTCTCTGTGTTTCTCTCTCTGTCTCTCTCTCTCTCTCTCCCTATATATATATATATATATATATATATATATATATATATATATATATATATATATATAGGGCGCCTTCTACTAAGCACTCCGAATATATATATATATATATATATATATATATATATATATATATATATATACATATATATATATAGGTGTGAAAAGTGTGGGTATATAAATATAAATAAATATATATATATATAATTATTTATATATTATATGCGCGATGACACCACGACGACTTTCCCTCACCAGTTCCATAATAACACCAATACACGCAATCTACATAAAGCCAAAACTTTAAAAAAATTAATCAGTTTGTCTGACGATCACAAAAGCGTGAAACCTAGGGTCACAAACTCACATCTATCCAACCATATATATATATATATATATATATATATATATATATATATATATATATATATATATATATATTCAGTTGTACGGATATGAGTTTGTAACCGTCGGTTTCACACTTTTGCGATCATCATCCATAATCTGAATATGTTACCTCTATCACTGATATTGTGCGCTTTTTACTAAGCACTGCATATATATATATATATATATATATATATATATATATATATATATATATATATATATAAATAGAGAGAGAGAGAGCTATAAGGCCAGTGTTGAAAAGTCTTAGACCCTCCCCAATTCCAAAATTTTATTCAAATGGCCAACCATCATATGCTTATTTGTTTTTAGATCCGTAATTAGTACTGAACTGTTATGTTATATCGGTCTTCCTGTATGGCAGTAAATGCGTGGCAATATCACCACAGATGAAGATAACACTTGAGAAAAGAAAAATATGTTTCTTCAGAAGGATGTTCAGAATACCATCCATAAGCTGAATATATGAGCAACGAGGACGTTTAGGAGTAAGTGGAAAGAAAATTGACAATTACACCCAGAATCCCATGATCCCCTACTTCCTGAAAAGACACGACACATAAAAATAATGACACCCAGAGTCAGAAAGAAGCAATTGAAATCTCTAGGGAACACCACGAGGGAAGAAGGCTTGGAAAATCTGTCACTCACATGACATATCGAAGTTAAGAGGGACATTTGGAAGCACCGCATAACCTGTCTAAGGGGCTTGTGTAAATGGATGATAGAAAAGGGTTTAGGAGAACTAATAAAAAAAACAGTATTTACAGGAACAGGAAAGGAAATTGTGGAGAGACATGATTGCCAACGATCTTAAACTACATGGAAGGTGGAAGAAGACGATTTGCTCACGCAGATAGATTTTTCCATCACTATAATAGTCTTTATTTCAGCTACACACATACGTCGATGTATATATTTTAACACCTTTCAATGGAGATGAATCCGAAGTGATTAATGTTCATATTTTTAAACGAACATATATATATATATATATATATGTATGTATGTATGTATGTATGTATGTATGTATGTATGTGTGTGTGTGTGTGGTTCCACATCTTGAAAACGGATTCGATATTTTTAATTTATTGTCGAACGCAAAGCACTTAGACGAGAGTGGATTGCCAAGAATTATTAATAAACGATTCTTGCTGCCTTTTCGTCTCCTCTTAACACCAGAATAGAGAAAAAGAAATGAATCTGCTTGAATACTGAAGAGAAATAAGTTCTTTACATATAATATAATGCATCGGGATAATGCTTTCTTTTGCGGAAACCGCATATCATAAGTCATGTGACTTTTAATCGGGCTTCTCATTGGCCCAATCGACAACATTGTTCCGTATATAGAATCTCGAAGCATTGTTCATTTGCTCTTCAGTTTTCGTTAATTCACGCGCCAAAAATCCAAGAGCAAAAGAAAAGAAACTGATTAAAGTTCTCATTGCATCTTAACCTTTCCTGTCGATTGTTCTGTAATTATGTAGGAATGAATGGTTGTGTGTTAAAAAAGCATATCAAGTTCGTTATTTAGACTGGCCAGTGCTCATTATAGGCATTAGTGTATCCGATGTTAGCAAAAGGATTATCCCAACAGATAAATTGCAAATTGGAAATACCAAAATTCCTCAACAAGAATATTTAAATATCTGGGAAATGTTTTAGCAGAAGTACGGAAAATACGACACTGGGATGATCAAAGATGCATTTCGAAAGGTAAGCCGAGTTTTAAGGAACAGAAAAAAATCCTTAAAAACAAAAAGTGTAATGAAATGTCCTCATTTATAGCAGTGAATACTGGACAATCTCGTTAAAGATGAAGAAGAGACTTGAACCCTCAAAAATGTGGTTCTACAGAAGTATACTGAGAATATCATGAACTGAACATATGAGCATGGTCGAAGTATTAAAGAAAAAAAGAAGCAAAAATGAAACTTATACTTAACATCAGAAAGAGACAGTTAAATTCTCTCGTGGACATAATAAGGAAAGGGGGTTTGGAAAATCTAATACTCACATTAAAGATTGAAGGCAAAGCGGTACAGAGGAAAGCAAGGCATAACATACATAGTGTGTTTAAGTAAATCGATGTCAGAAAGGGATTAAGAGAAATGAAAAAAAAATTATTAAGACCGACGAAGGACAGGAAATTGTGAATAGACATGACAGCCTAGATCCTAAACAGACACGCCACATAGAGAAGAAAGATATCTGTGATATACTAACACATTAACACGTCGGAAGGAAAGACAAGAATATATCAAAAAAATTAATGGCAATTATGCACTGCGATGTAAATTAATTTATACACAAATATGCATATATCTGTCACTATTCGTCCCACATAGAAAAAATATAACACACATGAATAAAACCAGTAGTGTGACGGGCGAAAATAGAGTGGGCCTTTTGTTTAATAACTAGTAAGCCTTTGAAACGGTCTGGCATTCAGCTGAAAAAGTTACGGTATTCCCTGTACATGTTCCTGTTCTCTCTAAATTGTATAATAAATGCCTCGCTGTCCCCTGCTTTCCTGCTTTGCTGGAAGTCATCATTTGTTGTTCCAGTTTTAAGAATTCTGCTAAGCTGTCCGACCCTTCCAACTATCAGCTTATTAGACTTCTACCTCTTTTGGGGAAAATCCTAGAGGCCCTAATCAATGCTGAATTGGTTCATCATTTCTTATCGGACGGCCTTTTCTCAGACACGTAATATGGCTTTCATTTCTCTAGATAAAACTGCTCATGTACTGATGATAATTACGGGAAGAGTCTATCATGCTCTAGATAAAAACAGTGAAACCCAGACATCTCAAAAGCCTTTGACAGGGTCTGACATTCAGGTCTTCTACACAAGTTGAAAAGTTATGGTGTATCTGGACACTTTATGAACTCATCCAGTCTTTCTTATTGTTATGGAAACTTACCCATAATAATAATGACTATTCCTGATATTATAAATACTGCGTCTCTCAATAGGTATGAGGAGATTGTAAGAAGAGGAGAGATACTTGAGAGCATATTGTAAGGACATTGGAATAGTAATACTTGTCGAGACAACATAGTTCATTCTAACCAAATCTGATAGACATTACTAATACTTCTACTTTTTTGTATTATATTTCTGTTGTAATATATCTTTGTATTCCATACCTGTGTTCGTGTTATTCTTCCATTGGTTCTAACCTTGGACCATCACCGTGGTACAAGGAACTTGAACCATAACACTTATCAAATCGTGAAATGAAAGTTTTCCTGAACGGCCACTCGTCTAAATCTTTTCGTACTAACGCAGGTGTCCCCCAGGGCTACATCTTTGATCTTACTCTGTTTTTAATTTTCATTAATGAGCTTACCTTATCCCATCAGCTCTCAACTTGATATCTACACGGATGACATAATGTGACATCAGCCGATCCAGGGTCTTGTCCTGGTCACGGCGCCAGTTGGGACGTCGGCCACTCCCGGTCGTTCGTTCGTTCGGGTGGGTGTCGCTCCAAACGTGATGTCCGCCTGTCTGCGTCAGTCGTGCTATCCCGTCCTGTGACGACCAACTGGCTTGGTATTGGTCGCGGCAACCAAGTGTCACGTTCTAACCTTTTGGTGATTCGGATGGGAATCGGGTTAGATCCGATAACAGCCTCGTCGTTCCCAACTCTCCTCCAACGCCTGGTTACCGAAGTAACTACTTTGATTTCCAGTCTGCCCACCCACGTTGTGAATTGATCTTAGGCAGACGAAATCAATCAGTCGTCGGGGCCGTAATGCAAATCGGGTTCGAATAAGGATGGTATCGCACAAATAGATGTAAGAGAAAATAAAATAACAACTCGAAAAGTTCAAAGTTATTAAAAAAAAAGGATAACAATACTTTATATCTGGTTGCTGAATACAGGGCCACGTCTATCTCCCAACCCGCTATGTGGATTCGTGACACGTTGTTTTTGTTAGGCGAGTCTTAACATCTAAGTTGTCTGTCCTTTAAGAAACTGGTTCTTGGTGTGTCTTCAGGCGAAATCCGCAAAACTTATTTTGGTGGTGTGAGTCTAAGTCGTTCTTCAAAAATAAATTGTTCTTGGCTAGTTGAGGTCGTGATGCCTGGAATCTTTCAAGTCAGCTATCTGCGAGGCTATTAACTCTGTAACTGTCTTTTCCAATTACCAACAGCAACTGCACTCAACTAAACTAAACTGATTTTCGCTCGCTGCGACTTTGCTTATATGGCCGCCGACCCAAACCGGGGAGGGCTCGTCGGGGTTTGAGGTTCCTTGATAATTCTAAATCCATAGTCCACTTCTATATTTTCGGTCAGGAATTTTCCACTACTTTCCATTTTTGGAAGTTTTCTCTTACCCCCACCTTCTCCTGTTCTCATATGGATATCTCACCATACTTCAGAGGGGCGTCAACGGTTTTACACTTCTTCGCAGTAACTTCTCATGCCTATCCTCTCAATGGGCGATGGCGCCCCCCTCCCTGCATCACATGATCACCTCCGCCTGGCTCTCGTTAACATGCGGACAATGGGCGTCCAACAGTGTGCGTGTGACCAGGCTAGCCTTGTTTTAAGAAAAAATATATCTTGCTCAATATGTCTTTCCTTAATCGCAGCTCTTATCCTCAATGTCACTTGGGATCTATCAATGAGATTTTCGCCAATTATCAAGTGGGTGGTCCTCGTGAAACACAGCCAATTTTTCGTCCCGATAAAGCAGTTTCACTATCCTAGCCGTATTTGCATTCTTGGTGCCAATTTCTGATAACATAGTTTTATTATCATAGCCGAATTTCAACACAACGGTGATGTCTTGTTCAAACGACAAAGACTTAACCCAGGGTTGGGCTTTGTGTGTGGTTAACAGATGACCTATTAAATCATTTCCCGATAATATTGTTTGCCATCAGGACACATTTTATCTATTTAAAACTCTGTATCCACCTGGGGTTCGTCAATTAGTTTATGACAATGGCCATAAGAATTTTCACCATTCTTCATTTATCAAAATAACATCGCCAAATGTCCCTGTCGTGGGTGGCTTTCTTTTATCATCTAAGTTTAAGTCTCGCCTCTCTTTTTTTTCTTTTCTTTTTCTTTTTCCTTTCTTTTTCCTCGCAGGGAATTTTCACTATTTTCTGATAATATTGTTTGCCACCATGACACAGTTAATTTTTTATCTATTTAAAAAAACTGTGTATCAACCTGTCCTTTGTCAGTTAGCCTTGTGACAATGGCCATAAGGATTTTCACCATCCCCCATTATCAAAATAACATCGCCAAATATCCCTTCTTGTGGGTGGCTTTCCTTTATCATCTAAGTTTAACTCTCGTCTCTCTTTTTCTTTCTTTTCTTTCTCTTTTTCTTTTCTTTTTTCTTTTTGCGCCCCTAAATGGTGTCACAACAACAATTTACTCCTGCCTCGATAGTAAGTCTTATCAGTCTGCCAAAATCAAAATTGTAACCAATGTCCAAAACGACCTCGAGTCAGTAATTAACTGGGGCAAAAGATGTGTTTTATATTCCTGCTTTTGTCCATGTCGTTTCTGTTCTTTCTCCTTGCCGCGTGCTATCATGTCTGCTAACCTCCCAGTCTACGCAGCAACTTGTGTTCAGCACTCCACAGACTGACGTCATTCCTGGCTAGACGTTACTCACCGGACTTCACTCACCCGGTATAAATGAGAAATATAGTCCCTTTGTATATCATCAAAACCTATATTTTGTTTCTGTTTATTTCCTCAACTCCTGGTTTAAACAGTTATGTCAAGTAGGGCATCTACTCTGGTCGACGAAGTAGGTGTCGTAAGTTGGCGAAGGCATTATTCCATGTCAGTGATGAATGTCATTTGATTTTATGTAAGGCGACTATGATCCACATGTTTACATCAGGGAAACGTAAGCTCTCCACTGTCATTAAATAAAAAAGATTATGTTGAATTAATTGCTAGGTTGGCTGCTAGGAAAATCGGTTCACTGCCCCATGTGCAAATTAATTGAAACAAAAGGAATAATTCCCTTATAATTTACTTTTTTTCCTCTTTTTTTTTTTAAGAAACCTGACCCAGTGCACATCTTAGTACTCCGTATGTCCATTCCACGGAGTCGTTCCTCGTAGATTGACCGCAGATTCACGATTGGATCTAAATCAGGAGATTGCCAAACTAGTCAATAGCTCATTACGAAGGCCTGTCATTCTGACCGTGCATCGTTACAATTTTTGCACGCCTTCCAATGGCCGTAGGACAACTAATCGACACTCGTGACAATAGTATCTGGGCATGATAAAAATCTGATGTAATCACGATATATTTTTCAAGGCAAATTTAATCATATATCCCGAAAATAGATTCATATTAGTGCACACAACTGCAAATGACCTAACAGGAAGAAAAAATAGAAATCGATTACACCCTGTCAGTCCAGTGGGTCTAAAACTGACCGTATGGTGAAAGAAAGGAAACGGTTGTTTCGATTAATTTGGACGAGGGTGTATGTTGTGCTAGGCTGTTTTTACCGCTGAGATCTATCTATTTAGAAGGCTACTATTCGTCCAGACTTTGAATGTTGCTCCCACATTGGATCTCTTGAAACTGCTATGTCTTTAGAGGATTCTTGGTAAGAAGAATCTGCAGTGGTATCGGTCCCCTCCTAGCACGTTGGTTTCAGTCACTTCCCCCCTACGCTGGAACATAGCTTCTCTGTGCCTTCTCTATAAATATTTTCAGACCGTACGCTGCTAGCGGGTCGGGCATGTTTACACTTTTAATGTAGCAAGACAACTGGCGTTAAAATCACGTGGCCACAATTCTAAGAACTATAAGAACGCCTGTGTAGAAGGCAGTGGCAGAAAACTAAAGATATGTCTATATTTCTGAGATGAGGTATTATGTACACTATTTACATTATTCGGACTATTGTCCTCATCTTTGTTGCCATATTTATTACAACATTTCGGCCTTTCAGTATCTGTCTATATTTCTGAGATGAGGTATTATGTACACTATTTACATTATTCGAACTATTGTCCTCATCTTTGTTGTCATATTTATTACGTTTCGGCCTTTCAGTATCTGTCTACATTTCTGAGATGAGGTATTATGTACACTATTTACATTATTCTGACTATTGTCCTCATCTTTGTCGCCATATTTATTGCAACGTTTCGGTCGTTGTACGCTCCGGCCTTCTTCTGTTGGTTGAAATGTCGAACTGAAACCTTTATTTCGCTCACTGGGGTAGACTGTTCTAGTTCCACGTACTATGTTTAATAGATGTCAGTTATCAGTTATCTCCTGTTAATTCCCCTCTCCAAGTGTTCCACATTGCTGTAAGCAGGTGTTGATGTCCTTAAGAACACATGACACAGTTGATAAAGTTGGTTAGATTCAGTGACAGGACCCATAGAGTAGGAGTTCAATACCCGGCGAAGGCAGTGAAGAACTTTCACAGTGGAATTAACAGTAGATATCTGATAACTGACACCCATTATACATGGCACGTGGAACTAGAACAGTCTACCCGAGTGAGCGAAATAAAGGGTTCAGTTCGACATTCCAACTACATGAAGAAAGCCGGAGCGTATAACGGACGGAATGTTGTTACAATATGGCGACAATGATGAGAACAACAGTCCGAATAATTTAAATAATGAACTAAAGATATGTTCTGTCGAACGTGTGGATAAATTTTGATATAACGTCTTGCATTAATCTTCTAGTCTTATATTTATGAACAAGTGTATTTTTGCATTTATTTCGGGTATCAGATCTTTAAATAAGGTTGCGATTTCATTGTTTTGCTATAGGCGACACTTTCTATAGATACGCCACCTTATGCCTGTTTACAGTTTTGAAAGTGTTTTAAAACATTTGGGAATAGTTTTTAAAGTGTCAAAAGGAGAAAAAAAATATCCCAAAAGTCCTCAATATCTGCATATCTCAGTAAACCGTTATGTCAGTAGCTTAATATTGAAACAAATTATTAGGTTGGTGCAAAAATAATGTCGATTTTTGACGTTAAAAAATGCGTCAAAAACCGACATTATTTTTGCACCAACCTAATGCAATACAAAACATTTTTTGTTTCAAAATAATCTCTAATATTATCAATGTATTAGGTTGGTGCAAAAATAATGACGTAATAATGTCGTTTTTTGACGTATTCTTTAACGTCAAAAAACGACATTAATACGTCATTATTTTTGCACCAACCTAATACTTGACGGAACACGTTCTCCATTTATCTCATATGTCAATGCTTTCCAAGTTTGTGTGACCTGTTACACTCCCCCCAAGCTATTGTATCACATTCCACTCTTGAGTAAGATAAGGTTTAAACATTGATTTTCGACACCTCGCAAATGTGAAGAAACAATGGACATTTTTAAACTCGACCTCACCATCGTCTAACCTTCAATGTTTAAAAGCCTTTTTCAGACACGCCATCCACGTAAAAGTGAAAGCGTATTTCTTTTACTAATGTTTATCCAATACAAAGCCCAAGAGCCACTCAAGGTAGAGCGTTAATAAATGATGATGTATGAGCGTAAGAAAAGCCAAGGATCGCTATCCATGTGCTTATGTAGGAAAGATAGTGATAAACGCTAAATTTGAAGAGGTCAAGACCGTAGTCGTCGGGAAAGCATCCTAGTGGGAGTTATTATATAAAAACTGTCCAAGTGAAATATATTTTTTTATTAATCGAATGCGAAGGAAATGAGGATGAATCATCCTTGTATACGTCGCATGTGGTGGGGGTTCCAGTTGCAAGAGTCAGGGCTGGTGGAGCCAAGGAATTTAGCTCATCAGCAAACATAGCATCGAAATAGAGATGATATAGAAAGACGCTACTCATATTTTATCTGTGGGGAAGATGATGTAGGTTGGAAAATAAGGATAAAGGATATGTAGATGTTTTTGAAATCTATCAAGACAAGCAGACAAGGACTGAGAAACCCCAGCACAGAGATGATAGCAAAAATACATCGGGGAGAGTTATACACTTACTGGCGTGAAGAAATGAACCGATATTTTTTTTTTCAGATTCTTTAGCAATAGATCGTATATATAAGATTCACTTGAGTTTGATTCCCAAGAGACATTCAAACCACAGAGCCTTTTTGAGAGGATACCTATCCGTCATCTTAGGTGAAATTTCAGGGTCTACTTGCTGATAGGGAAACATTGCCAGTTCGTCTACGCGGCCGTCTGTCGCGTAGCGTTTGGTAAGCGGTCAAATTGAAAAGCTCTAAGTCCAAGAGCTGCGTCGCTGGTGTCGCTTCAAAAAATCTCGAATGATTGATACACGCTCAATTAAAAGGATTTATATAGTATGCAATCGGTAAATTGTCGTCATATAATATTTTTTTAATTTCACGCATGCGCCTTGATAGTTTTTTGTTCTTCGCTATGTTACGCAAGCTTTTTAATTTGAGTGCAGTGCTATGCAAGTTACAAATTGAAGATACCAAAAACAAGCAAATAAAAACACTTACATATCTAGACATATTTTAACAGATGGTGGAAAAATCAGTCAGTTATGCGCCATCCACTTAGGCGATCACGTATCTTTCGATACATTACTGACGTGACATATTTTTTTCCCCCGAAGTAGATTGTCATTTCTTTCTGCGGTAGACCGGCTACCATCCAGGGCTATAGCACCCGATCTGTCCTGCTGTTTACCCATAGCTGGTGGGAGAAGAAGAGGATTCGTACATTTCCCTAGGGTATTAGCACGGGAGTGAATGTAATGCATTCGACTGGAATTCGAACTCGGCTCTCCGATTCCTCAATCCGAGCCACTAGCCATTACTCCACCGTGCCTCTATGGTGGAAAATACGAAACCGTAATATGAAGGCACATTGGGATAGCGAAAGACGCTTTCCAAAAGCAAAGTATTAAGAAACATGAAATTTTCGTTAGAAAGAAAATAACTGCTGTCTAATATCAATCTCCCTAGATTACAGCGAATGTTGGGCAAGCTCATCACAGATGAAGAAGAGTCTTGAGGCAACAGAAATTTAGTTCTACAGGAGCACGCTGAGAAAAAATTGGACTTAACATCTGATTTTACAGAAAATGTAAACAAAAAGTATATTTTGACTTTGCATCAGTAAGAGACAATTGACCTTTAATTTTCATGAGGAATGAAAGTTTTAACTATGTGACACTCACAGTTCATATAGAAGACAAGAAGAAAGCAACGAATCACCTGCCTAAGGACCTTGGGTAAAGGGTTGGAAGAAATGGTATTAGGTCTGCTAGCAAAAAGACAAAGGTTACTAAGTGCTACAAACGGCAGGAAGGACGTAGTCTTACCAACTCGTAGGAAGGAGCGAGGAGGGGTTATTGACAATAACCGTTTACTTTACTTTCCCTTCAGGGGTAAGGGTTTAATATTCGCTGGTAACCATAGCAACATAGCAACTGTGTCTCATTCTGTTACATCGTTCGCAACAATTACAATTATTTAAGGTCATGACTATTGTAAAAGGACCGTAGATCGAGATTTAATTCCAGAGTCAGATAAACCATTTTTAAGATATCACCTCTTCCCGGCAGCTATCACCGTCGATTCCTATTGTATATTTGCTTCAATTTCGTTCTCGGAATAGATGCATTTACTTTCCAACAGATTTTCTTCTTTTTTTTTTAAGATGACTATTTTCTTTAATAAAAGGCCCAAGAGCCATTCAAGACAGAGTATTAAATAAGAGTGCGTACAAAGAGAGAGCACGAATTGCATTATATGATAATATATTGGATAGATGAAAGGTAACTCTCGATGAGAAGTTTCTGTTTTATAATGCAACGTTTCTGATTATTATTATTATTATGATCATTATTATTATTATTATTATTATTATTATTATACGGTTAAAAAAATGGATACGGTATATAGAAGAAGAAGAAGAAGAAGAAGAAGAAGAAGAAGAGGAAGAAGAAGAATGTTCATGTTTTTCTGTCAAGAGGAGATAGTTAATCTGTCTTTTCCGTAACGCACAAACTTTCGTAACATACACAACTATGTCATCCTTTAAGGGCTATGGATTTACCTCCGCGAATATATTGGTGGCAAAGAGGAATTCTTGTTTTCAACATGATTTCGTGATGAGTTTGTGCCACGAAAGATTTTACTGTCTTCTACAATTTTTTCTCATGCTTCTTTATAAGAAAGCTTCAAACCGATGATCAGTGAAATCTTCAAACCGCTCCAAGAAATTCCTCATCGTTTAACTACTACTTTGACCTCACAGGAGCATCTGTCTGCATCAATACCTTCTCTTCTCATCCATTAGCATCTATATTCCAAAGCATGAACCCACCAAATGTCTAAGCTCTGACAAAATAATCCTATCGGTCGTTCAAAGTCGTACATGTGTGTCGGGGACCCCAACACCTAAATATTTCAAACCTCATCGGAACTACGACAAGGAGGAGATGAAAGCTACAACCCATTTAATCTCTTCAGAGACTTGGACATATACAAGCACGCATAGGAAGAGATGGACACTGAAGAGTTAAGCATTCATTACCATATGCCAAATGAATCAACTAATAGAGAGCAGCGATCCTCCTTACTCTCCCGATCTAGTGATGATGACGGGGCCTGTATCTAAGATATAGGTATTCATACCTGGGATAGGAATAATCTTCATTAAAAAAAATCAACATCCTCTACCAAAGATAAACATTTCTGTTGTGGTGTCCTCCCTCTAATGAGTATATTGTGGACTCTTCCATTTACTATAAAATTAATAAGAAAGTAACTGTCGAACTCTCTGCCTCGGCAGAGGGGAACTCGGACGAAGCTTTGTTGTAGGGCAAAGTTTCGTCCGGGGAGGTAGACAGTCCCTGAACCCGTTTAGGCGGGTTCAAAGGGAATATTTTTGGCCGAGCCTACGGGCTCAGAGTACCCACAATAAACCGGCCTTGTGCCATATACATCCCTCTGGGGTGGCGAGTGTTAAATACTGAACACTGATCAACCAACACACAGTACCAAATTGTGTAACACACTTCTGTTGTATTTACTGTTCAATACACTATTTATCTGCAAGCTCTTGTTTTGGTATTTCTTAACCATTTACTTGGTCACAACATTTTCCAAATTAGAAACTATGATCTGAAATTGGAAAGGATATCGCCATGGCAATATCCGGAATATATAGTTAAAATTCAGGACGGGGATATCGTAAACACTTCGTATATCTCAGTGAATGGAATCGATCATAACAAATTTATATAAGAAATTTCGGTTTAGCTCACCAGCTTGAATTGCTTCCAAACCAAATCATTAAGCAAACAAATCGACTTTTAAATAGCCTCACCAGATTAAAACACTCATACGCTGTTCATGAATGACAGCAAACTCGTTCAGAAATATCTAAAGTGTATACAACTGCTTTAAATGACTTCGAGCGAATGAATCCTGTAGGTCATAGTCAGGATCATCCTTCTTCAAACTATGTTGACAGACACTACAGAATCACAGACAAAGAATTAGAACAGAAACCACTTCACTTGAGGATGTTGACATCAGCAGCAACAGCTGAAATGAATGTGACTGGAAGAGGAAATAATGTGATAATCACGATGTTCCCTTTCCACGCTACTTCGAACAAAAGGTTAGCAGGAAAACCCGATCAGTACTGGAAAGGGCGACAACAGCTACTGAACGTAAAAAACCTGTTTTCTTATAAATTGTTTCAAGAGAAAGACTTTATGAAATTCAACCGACAGTAGCACTGGCTGCTCGGTTGTCTGTAAACGCCGAATGTTTTCTTATACGGAAACGGCTATTATTACAATTATCATTTCCACTGATTGTTTGGTAGTTTCTGTTCTCATGCATCATTCAAACTAACCAACAGCTGATTGTGGTGTTGCGCACAAAGTTCTGTTCAGTTACTGAACTTGAGGAACTCTTCATCCAGTAATTTATTTTCCGTTTTAGAATTCATTAGTCTGATGGAGTCTTTGTGAATAAAATATTTTAAAAGGATATATGAACTAAGATGAACAAATTCAACTTATCAAAACAGATAGTACTAATTAATAAGTTGCAGACAGAATAATTAAGAAGGAATATGCCTAATTACTGGATACCAAATTAATATATAAATTATTAAATTATAAATTATGGAGAAATATATAATGTAAACAACATTTAAAAACAATTCAAATTATTAATCGCAATTTTTTAACTTTTAAGTATGTACTATTATTAACTGATTGGCTATGATATAGACATTTAGTATCGCACATTCAAATAGAGCCGAGCATTTTCCTGCACAAGTATTTTGTGTCTACTACTACATCCGTGTGCCAGGCATAAATATAAGAATAACGTATCAAGTAATCAATAAGAATAATATTAGCACTTCACGTAGCTCTCCGAGTATATGTCCGAGTTGAAATAGTAACATAAACAAATGATCCTGTTTCTTGTTTATTTTTTATCGTACGAAAACTTTATTCATGCCAAAAAACTGAACTAAAAAAAAGAAGACATTTTTTTCTTTCTTTTCTTTTCCATTTTTGTGTGCAAGTTTAATATTTCTTTTACAAATAGAAACTTCTATGTTCTTATGGCCATATCAAATGACACACCGGTTCCCGTACAAGCATCGAAGTTAAGCAACATTAAGATAAGACAGTACCTAGATGGGTGACAGCTTGAGAATACCAGCCGCTGTAAGTTTGGACTCACGGCTGGCGTAATGGATAATGGCTTACAATTGCCAATCAAAGAGTCGAGTTCAAATTCCTGTTGAGTTCGTTCTATTTACTTACACGAAAAATACCGTTGGGAAAGGAATGGATCTATCTCGTCCCCTCTCAGCTATGGGTTAATTCATAAGACTTCTATAAATAAATCATTATTATTTAAAAAAACATAAATTCTCAGAATCTAAAAATATTTTCTGGCTTTAAATAATCTACAAGAGTTGATTGACCGGAGAAAAAAATGAATCGATCAAGATGGCTACAGGACGTGATAAAAGCATACGTACTACACTTTGGTGTAATTTGACTCTTGAATTACTAAACCATCATTATCTTTTTCGCCTTCATTTTTTTTTTTTTGTTTACAATCTAAAAATATTTTCTGCTTTTAAATAATTTGCAAACGGTTTATAAATCGTAGAAATCGAATCAATCAATCAATTAAAAAGAAAAAAATCTGAACCCTCAACATTCCATTAAGTAATAGTTAACACTCAGGTATTGAAAATATATCGAAAGGTCAATTATTCGTTATTCTACCGATAAAAAATTTGGTCCACATAAATTGCCGATATATCACTAATTGCCGTAACCGGGCAGTATTAGCTTTCAGTATTCCAATTAAATTATTGAAGTCGCTAGACACTGATTCTCTGCATTGAATCGGTTAATGGTATTCAATACTAGAAAGACATATATTTTTTTATTCTGAAGTTTTCATGCTTGTTTTAAAGATTAGTTCGGTCCAATATTTTTTCCCGCGCCAATGTGGATTGAATTACACTGGATGCATCTCGTAGAGATTAGAGTGCAGATTAGAGCGACATGTTCGGTCATGGTTTACAATATTTATAAACACTCAGGAAAGTTCAGACTCAACGACTGGTAAACAATTCCCTGATAATCCTGTTTGTACAAACAAGTTTTCAATTTTTTTATTTTTTTTTTATTTAATCTTGTTTCACATCAGTCTATATCACTGTCATCGGTGTTGCACAAGCGTCACTTAAATCAAAGTATCACGGAGTCGTTAGTTCCCGACAGTCCTGTTTCTGTAAACAGGATTTAATAATTAGGTACTTCAATAATTAAATATGTAAGGTTACTTCCGGGAATATTTTGTAGTACATGGAATAGTACGGGAAAGGTGGTGAAAAGAGTACATTCACAAAATTACAGAACACCTGATTTGCAATGCAAGATAACGTTTATTAGACAAATTAATAAAAAGAAAGCTTAAAGGAAGAGTTCCTTTTGTTAGACGAAAACTGTATACACAACGAAACGTATATGAATATGTTAGTGTGTTTTATGGGGGTAGCGTTCACAGCCCTTTTCGCTTCAGTGTGGAAAGTTCGTGATACCAATCTGAAAGAGGAAAAACCCGAAAGAGAGTGTTACTTTCGGGTTCACGTATTTTTATATTCGAGAACTACTGTTGATAAAATGTTTAGTAAGTGCTGCTACTGATACTATGTTTAAGTGCTGCTACTGATAAAAGGTTTAGTAAGTGCTGCTACTGATACTATGTTTAAGTGCTCTTACTGATAAAAGGTTTATTAAGTTCTGCTACTGATACTATGTTTAAGTGCTATTACTGATAAAAGGTTTAGTAAGTGCTGCTACTGATACTATGTTTAAGTGCTGCTACTGGTAAAAGATTTAGTAAGTGCGGCTACTGATACTATGTTTAAGTGCTGCTACTGATAAAAGGTTTATTAACTGCTGCTACTGATACTATGTTTAAGTGCTGCTACTGATAAAAGGTTTAGTAAGTGCTGCTACTGATACTATGTTTAAGTGCTGCTACTGATAAAAGGTTTAGTAAGTGCTGCTACTGATACTATGTTTAAGTGCTACAACTGATAAAAGGTTTAGTAAGTGCTGCTACTGATACTATGTTTAAGTGCTGCTACTGATAAAAGGTTTATGAGGTGCTGCTACTGATACTATGTTTAAGTGCTGCTACTGATAAAAGGTTTATTAAGTTCTGCTACTGATACTATGTTTAAGTGCTGCTACTGATAAAAGGTTTAGTAAGTGCTGCTACTTATACTATGTTTAAGTGCTGCTACTGATAAAAGGTTTAGTAAGTGCTGCTACTGATACTATGTTTAAGTGCTGCTACTGATAAAAGGTTTATTAGGTGCTGCTACTGATACTATGTTTAAGTGCTGCTACTGATAAAAGGTTTAGTAAGTGCTGCTACTGATACTATGTTTAAGTGCTGCTACTGATAAAAGGTTTAGTAAGTGCTGCTACTGATACTATGTTTAAGTGCTGCTACTGATAAAAGGTTTAGTAAGTGCTGCTACTGATACTATGTTTAAGTGCTGCTACTGATAAAAAGTTTAAGTGCTGCTACTGATACTATGTTTAAGTGCTGCTACTGATAAAAGGTTTATTAAGTGCTGCTACTGATACTATATTTATGTGATGCTGCTGATATTAAAGAGCCCTACAAAAAAGACACCATCACCAAAACTTACGACGGGAACTGACGATTCCACCAAGTGTTGTCTGTGTGTGTGTGTGTGTGTGTGTGTGTGTGTGTGTGTGTGTTAGCTAAATCTCTCTAGGTTGACGGCTATCTAGCACAATGTGTTAGACCGCGCTTTATCGCTATATATCACTATATATAAAGCCAGTGCGGTGCTGACATCTAGAACGAAAACGACGACCAGGATAGAGGGTCACCCCTTGATTGAATAGAAGGGTGCCTGTCGGTGACAAAAGCAAGGTTACAAGCAGTGAGACATCGGCTGCGGTTTGACCTTCAGAGAGATACGACTGGCCAGATGTCCTTGCCCCAGTTACGTTACACTTGTAGCAATACCTTCCAAGCTTTCAACCCACATATGTTGTGAGAATTGTTCAGTTGCTCATTGAAATTACGAACATATCTACGGACAAATGATGATGATGCCTGGCTTAGTCTGTAAGAACTCTAAAAATCGAATCTCAATCCTCCACCCGTTTAAACCGAAGACGTAAACCTTTATGTGACGTGGCCAATAGTCCTTCAGATAAAATGTTTGATATTTACAAGATGATGGCATTGTGGCTTATTTAAATTGCAGTTGGGTTTAAAAATACAGGCCATATAACCAGTTCGGTGACCACACTTTGGAAATGGACGGCGGGCTTACACTACTGACATCAATGGACAGGGTAGATGGGTCTCTCGATAGAATCAATGGACACGTATACGTGAGAACACCCAAACATGGAACTAATACTAATAATGATTAATGTTACTTTTCACCTTATTCTGTAACAACAGTTATGGCCTCAACTCGAACCTCGATTCGTTTCATCCAATAAGATAATGCTTCTTGACACGCCCAATGGTCTCAGACAAAATGTCCGACACATAGAAGCAGTTTATTTTGAAATAATATTACATTTCATGTGGCACAAGGTCAACAGCTATTTTCTAATCTCAGATTATATGTAACACAAGACCGAAATTGTGGAGCAACTAATCGAACTCACTACGAATTTTTTATTGATCTAGCAAAACAAGCTTGCTAAATATTACACCACACGGAAGTGCCCAAAATGATTTCAAACCGTAGCTTTTATGTGGCACAAGTGTGTAGGGAGAACCCAGTAAGGATTGAACTCACTATTCACTCGTAATTGACCTAGTGAGACAAGCTTGCTGACCATTAGCCCACAGCGAAGTGACCTTTAAACATTTAGAAGCAGATGGCATGGCGAATTTAAATTTCCCGCGTGCTTAAAACTGTCGTTCATATATGCGGTGGGATGATGACACGGCGGCGTACGACGACGGGCTTACTCGGCTGAAATTAATCGACAGGGTGGAAGGTTATCTTGATTAAATCCGGGACACGTGTCCGTGATTTCATCCAGTCTGAAAACTTACTCGGCTGAAATGAAACTGTCGCACATGCACGTTGAATAGTATTGAATATTATGATAGATTTTCTTGGGTCATGACACAAATAATTTCTGTTTTTCTTTCTCGACATTATTCTTCAAAAACAAAAGTATAATTAAATTCCTTTCAATTATATATTCGCTATAATTTACCTTCATTTACAGCCACTTATCAGTAGATATTGAGTAAATCTTTAATATGAAACTATTCAATATGCTCTTGAATCTGTTTTTCCTCATCAAAACTTTTTTGAAGCGATCAAAAAAAGGAGGATAATCCGCTGGTACAAAATCAGATGAAGATAGCAAATAGGGTAGAACAGACCAACCGAATTCCCAATTTTTGTTTTGTGTTATTCTTGCTATGTTGAACTTTGCTTCCACATTTTTCTCATTGACGAGTATAGGGTGATTTTCAACAAGTTATTTATGAACCCCATGCAGCTTCTGGACGTACAAATGTTCATTCTTGTTTTCGCTACGTTTTAAGCATTATAATCTCCTTTCGTTTCCTCGAACAATTTTTATCTATTGTCAGCCTGGTAAGCCAGTCACAGCTTCACCAGTGCCCCGTTGCCCAGCATTACGTTTCCACCTCCAAAACGGGTTGGACTTTGTATCTTGTCAATGCCATTTTCCTACAAACGTTGACGTACCAGTGCCAGGCATGGCCCCTAACAAAAACCCTTGATAGGAAACTGATCATTTGTGAGATGAAATGCCTGAGGAAAGCAGAGAACAAGACCAGGCGAGACAAGATCAGAAATGAGGCAATAAGAGATATGGTAGGTGCAATACCAATCATAAAACACGTCGAACGTCAGAGGATCAAGTGGTTCGGACACATCATTCGTATGCCTATCAACCAGGCAGCCCTACAAGAATACACTCTCAGGTATTCTGGCTGGAGGGCGAGTGGCAGTCCAAGAAGACGCTGGAGTGAGTCAGTGGCAGACACTCTCAGAGACAACGAGATATCTCTCATCTGGGCCACTCGCTGGCAGATGACTATCTTCCCGCGACGCCTAACAGCACAAGCAGAAGGAAAAACTAAAACTAAATTAAACTTAAGAGTTATAAATGAAGGCCTAAGAAGCCAGGCTTCGAATGCTGATTATTTCGAAATGTAATGTAAAGATCACATGGCCTGAATTAGACGGGAAACAGCATAGGAGCAATTTGGTTTTGTTAAAGAAAATTTAAGAAATGAGATGTTTATGATCATAAGATCTGAGCGAACAATACCAACGCAGAAGATAAACAAGCATGTTTCAGAGAATACAGTAATGAAGATAATGTATTGGATACAAACCGCCTTCATACTTATAGAAGACCAACCGATACCTAAATAGGAAAGGGTGTAAGACAAGGATTTCGTCTTCTCGTCAAACTTATTCAAACAATAAAGGAGACGATAGCAAAATGACTAAAATTCTACCCGGTTTTATTTGATAAGAAAACAAGACCATGTAAAAGGTCGATTGCAGACAGAGAAGGAAGATCTCAGTTTCTCCTAAACATGGTATTAAAGAAAAGACAGAAGAAAGGACTAACTATCAATTGTAAAATGACAGAATGTATAGTTATTAACAAGGGGTAGAGCCTACGATATGGGCTAGAGATTCATGAGGGCAGAATAAAGTCAGTAGAGAAGTTCACCAATCTGGCAAATCTTTTGAACGACACCGTAAAATGGGATACAGAAATCTTCACTCATATATAGACACATGGTGATTTTCTAAGCGTAGCGTAGATGTGGCACATAGCCGAAAATATAGGGTACCCTGTGAGGACCGAACTCACTATTCAGACGTAATTGTTGTAGCGAGACAAGATTGCTGATCCTTACACCACATCGAGGTGCCGCAACACTCATATGTGTATGTATGTATTAAATATAGTTCACTATAGGAGACGATATATAGTAGTAGTAATAATAATAATAATTATTATTATTATTATTATTATTATTATTATTGATATGGCGGTCCCTGCAGAACTAATGTATATTTGAAGATCTTCGAAACTATCAAAATACAAGTCTCTTGAAGTGTAAATCTAAAAAAGTATGGCACATGAGGACATCAATAATTCCAGTTGTAGTTGGAGCCCTCGGATTGATTGGAAAATGTTCCAATATACTCATTGAAGTGATTTCTGGTAGCCAATGCCTTAAAGAAATACAAAAAACTGTACTCACAAATACAGCTCACATATTACGAAGAGTTTTCTCTTTTTAAATTATGTGTGATATTAGGGTTGTTGTTTTTTTTTTGTTTTTGCTTTTTTGCTTTTTTTATCACAAATGATCAGGGTAAATGTCATGAAGTCATTTCTGACCTTATGTCACTTGTTGAGACCCAGTAGAAATGTATACACAAAGGAAATCAAAGGGAATAACAACAACAACAACAACAACAATAATAATATTAATAATAATAATAACAATAATAATAATAATGTTTCAGTTTGTTGACGTGCTGCTTGCTCCCAAAGGCATTAACAACAACAATAACAATAATGATAATATGAATACGAAAATAAAATGCAATGTCTAATGTTTATAATATTTAATATAAATTACGGTAATTCCCCATGTCTAATAAGCCTTCATCCATAATACGCACACCTAAAATTGTGCTGAAACTGTGGAAAAATGATTTTACTCATGCATAATACGCACCCCTTGTTTGGCAATCGAACCCTATAAATTGTACCTCTTCAATTTAATTACAGCCAGCGTTTCCTACACTTATTTTAAAAAATGGTCGTAAACATAGAATAATATTATTCTAATTTTGTTTTATGATAATTCTTATTTTATTTTACAACAATTTTAAAATATTTTTGTAGCAGTGCATAATACGCACCCCTGATTTTGGTTATTTTTTTAGAAAAGAATGCGCATTATACATGAGGGATTACGGTGTATATATATATATTGGAACAATAAAAGAATTAAAAAATTAAAATCTTCAGACACACTGGGTTGTAGAGTAATATTCTTTCGTTTTTTTTATTATTATTCCATTTAGATTCTTCGACGAGTTTCGGCCGAAATGGCCGTCATCGGGAGGAGAAATATTTCTGCTTGCTGCTAGCACTAAACTGCAGAAATGAATGTCTTGATGGAGAAAATGAACTTTTCATTTGTTTTTTTATTTTTTTATCTTTTTAACATGAATCTTTTAACATTCCTAGTGTTGATCAAACAGTCTCTTTTAAGTTGTTATTTGGGATAAGAGCTGGATAGATACATGCTGCTATGAATTCTCTGGTCAGTTTGACAGTTTTATTGGACTTGGTGAGGGGATGTGTCTCTGTTTAGTGTTTGTGTGTGTGTTATTTGGTTCTTAGGGAGGGAGTGAGTATGATATGTGTAAGCGTGTGTATTGCTGTGGGTGTGTGTTATCATTTGGCTCATTAGGGAGTGAGTGCGTATGATGTGTGTAAGTGTGTATATTCGTGTGGGTGAGTGTATAAGTGTGAGGCCTCCACACCTCCGTAAGCCTGTCTGTCTTGTGTGGGTGAGGAATGTGGGTAGGTTTTGATTTGTTGAGTTATATATTCATACTACTATCTATATATTGTTAAATTTGTGATTTAGCCCGGCTGGGTATTTTGTTTTTAGACGTTGTATCCACTTATTTTCATGCGAATCTAAAATCTTTCTAATGTTATCTGCTCTGAACTTTTCTATTCTCTCAATTATAGTGAATTTGGCATGGGTTTTGAAATCGTGTTTTTCCAGGCGGAAATGTTGTTCTACAGGTAATAATTTTTCATGGGGAGTCGACTTAATTCGTTTACGATAATTGTTAATTCTGTAGTGAAAGGGCCATTCAGATTTTCCTACATATTGTTTCTGGCATAGTGTGCATTCTAGGAGGTAAATTATGTGTGACATCCAACCGTTACGTCAAATTGTGACGTCAGCCGATCCCGGGTCTTATCCTGGTCGCGGCGCCAATTGTGATGATCTAACCTTTAAGTGATTCGGATGGGAATCTGGTTAGATTTGATATCAGCCTCGTCGTTCCCAACTCGCTTCCAACGTCTGGTTACCGAAGTAACTACTTTGATCTCCAGTCTGCCTACCCACGTTGTGAATTGATCTTAGGCAGACGAAATCAATCAGCGTTGGAGCCGTACTGCAAGCTTGAGTTCGAATGAGGGCGGTATCGCATAAGTACGGGCAAAAGAAAAGAAAATAATAAGTCGAAAATGGTATCAAAAAAAGGATAACAATACTTTATATGTGGTTGCTGGATACATAGGACTGCGTCTATCTCCCGACCCGCTATATGGATTGTGACACGTGGTTTTTAGGCGAGTCTTAACATCTAAGCTGTCTGTCCTTTAAGAATATGGTTCTTGGTGTGTCTTCAGGCGAAATTCACAAAACTTATTTTGGTGGTGTGAGTCGTTCTTCAAAAAATAAATTGTTCTTGGTTAGAAGATGAGTTCGGAAGTTGCGCGAATCTTGGTCAGCTCTTCGTGGTCGGTCTTCAGAGCTCTCAACTGGAACTGTCTCTCCAACTCTCCAACTCAAAACTAAAACTAAAAACTGATTTTTGCTCGCTGCGACTTTGCTTATATGGACGCCGATTCAAAACCGGGGGTGGGCTCGTCGGGGTTTGAGGTTCCTTGATAAGTCTAAATCCATAAACCCTTTCTTTTGTTTTCGGTCAGGAAAAATTAATTATTTCCATTTTTGGAAGTCTTCTCTTACTCCCACCTTCTCTTATTTTCATATGGACACCTCCCCATGCCCGAGAGGGGCGTCAACGGTCCTCTCCGCTTCTTCGTAGTAATCCCTCATACTTAAACTCTCTGCGGCTGCCTCCTTGCGTCACATGATCACCTCCGCCTGGCTGGTTAGCGTTCAACCAATGGTCGATCAACAGTGTGGGCGTGACTAGACTAGCCTTGTTCTGAAAAATATATATATTTTGTTCAAAGAAAAAAAAATATCTTTTTCTTTTCCTTTTCTTTCTTTTGTTTCTCTCTTCTTCTCTGGCCGCCAAGAGTACAATACGACCCGTAGAGTGATAATCTCAATTCTTATCCTAACGTCATGGCATATGGAATTCTTCAATCAGATTTTCGCCAGCACCAAGAGGCTAGTCAACCAGACACACTCATTCTTCGGCGCCAACGAAATATTGTTTCGCTGTCATATTCAAATTCCAACACAGCCCAGATGTGTTTTCTCTCAATGACACATCCCCTCGAAAAAGACCCAACCTAGAGATGACTCTCTTTGTGTGTGGTCAACAGATGACCTATTAAATTGTTTGCCATCATAACACAAGTAAACCTTTATCTATTTAAAACTCTGTATCTACCTGGTGTTTGTCAATTAGCTTTATGACAATGGGCATAAGAATTTTCACCATTCTTCATTTATCAAAACAACATTTTCAAATGTCTCTTCTCGTAGGTGACTTTATCTTTAAAATTTCCACGCAGGGAAATTCACCACTCCCGACAATCCGCCTGCCACAAAGACACAGTTAATTTTTTATCTATCTAAACAAAACAATGTATCAACCTGGACCCTGCCAGCCAGCCCCAAGACAATGGCCGACAGAACCCTCACCAGTGTCTTCCATTATCAAAATAATATTTTCAAATGTTATTTCTCGTGGGTGGCCTCCCGTTATCACCTAAGTTAAGTCTTGCCTGTCTTCCTCTCTCTTTTCCTTCTCTTTTTCCTTTCCTTCTTTTTCCTTCTTTTTGCGCCCCTAAATGGTGTCACATATGTTATGACTTCTACAGTTAGAATCGTGGTAGATTTTGAATGTAGATTTAGTGACTGAGCTAGTGAATAAATTCGTGTTTTCAATATGGTTGCAACATAAACTTCTTTTGTTGTTGCATGGTTGGGAAAATCCTGTTGTTTTTGTTCTTAGTTTATTACGGATTACCTTGTCCCCTGAAATGTGGTTACTACCTATCATTTCTTTTAGGTTCTTAGGTCTACGATATGCAAGAAGGCCAGGATCCTTAAACAATTTTTTAGGTCTGGTTTGAGATGTAGTATTTCCCAGCGACGTTTGATTATATGGGATAGTGGAGGCAGAGTGGGGTTGAAAGTGGTTACTAGAGGGATGCGGCTAGATTTATTTTTAATCTTGTACATTAGGGTGTCTTCTCTAGGTGTGGAAATTGCTTTATTTATTTGTTCCCTGATTAAGTGTTGTTTATAGCCACGTGTTGTGAATTGATGCTCCAGATTTCCAATGTGTTTATTTAATTCTTCATTTTTGGAACATATCCTTCTGAGTCAAAGTGCTTGTGAATAGGGAAGGTTCTCTTTGAGGTGTTTAGGGTGGGAAGACTTAAAGTGTAGATAGTTGTGGGTGTCGGTGATTTTAGTGTGTAGTGTCGTTTGTAGTTTCCTGTTTTCATCTATGTAAAAGCGGGTGTCTAAAAATGTTACTGATGTTGTGGATTTTTCATAGTCAAACTTAATTGAGTCGTGCGCTGTGTTTAGGGTCATAAGGAATTGGGTAAGTTTCTCATCACTACCCGTGTATACAAAGAATATATCATCGATATATCTTGCATAGAATACGCAGTCACTACCAATGATTGGATAGATATGGGTCTCCTCAAATTTTCCCATGAATATTGTAGCATATGATGGAGCTGCTATGGTGCCCATTGCACAACCACTTATTTGAATGTAGTGTGCTCCATTGAAGTTGAAAGTATTCAATGTAAGGACATGCTCCATGAGTTTTATGATGACTTCTGTGGGGGGGTCTTGTTTTCTTCTTTTAGTAAGTGCTTCCTGAAGGGCGGTTAGCCCTTCGATGTTTTTAATGTTTGAATAGAGTGACCTAACATCCATAGTCACTAGAGTAGTTTTCTCTGGTACTGTTTTTATGTGATTAATTTTGTTCAGTAGATCTGTTGTGTGTCTCTGATGTATGATTTTACTTCCTTAGCTAGCGGTTGTATGTAATGGTCTATGTATTTGGAAATTTTTGTCGTGTGGCAGTTGAACGATGAAATAACCGGCCTTCCTGGGTTGTTGCTTTTGTGTATTTTAGGAAGGAGATAGAAACGAGCAGGTGTAATGTTTGCGGGTGTAAGTGCTGTGTATGTTTCCTTGTCGATTAGATTGTTGCGAAGCATTATGTTTAGTGAGCTAGTTAATTCTTTTTGGTGTTCTGGAAGGGGATCTGTAGGTATGCTTTTATAGGTTTCTTTGTCGGCTAGCTGTTTGTTGGCCTCTTTAATGTATTCTTCGATTCCCCAGATCACCTTCGCACCCCCTTTGTCAGCCTGTGTTATGATTAGGTCATCTCTATGTGTCAGCGTATTGCTATTAAATATCCGACGTTTGGATAATAGAAGAACTGCTAGAAGAATGATGCCTTTCAAAAGTCAAGAAAAAGTAATATGAAGCAGGAAAATTGCTAAAAGCAAAAGAACATATATTTGCATTTAATACCGATCCTTCAAATCTACATGTCAACCATTTTCCCTTGCATGGAGTATTGCTGCCATATATGGTCGAGATCCCCTTCTGTTTCTCTCAAGGTCCTTGATAATATACAGAGACGGATATGCAATGTAATTAGCCCTGATCTGGCATCTCGTCTGCAGTCGCTCTTTCACAGGTGTGCCGTCGCCTCCCTCTGTCTTTTTTTACAAATACTTTCATGGTAACTGTTCCGATGGGCTGCTTTTGCTGGTTCCCAGACTTCATGAATTTAAGCGTTTAACTAGGCTGACATCTCGCTCTCACCCTTTCACTGTCGAAACTGTTAACTGTAGCCGTCTCTTCTACTCCAATAACTCCATGTCTTGCACTTCTCGACTATGGAACTCCCTCCCCTTTTCCTGTTTCCCTGATAGCGATAATCCCCAACTATTCAAATGTAATGTCAATCGATGTCTCCAGATGCCTTGATCTATCCCTTATCCTTCTCTTCATCCTTTCCTCTATCACTCCTCTTTACTCTCGCTCCAACTCTCTGTAACCACTTGCGTGCTAGTGGCATCCCGTCTTGCTTGGGGTGAAACGCTTAAAAAATCTGCTAATATGACCATAGACGCTGAACAATTTCCACACGGATGAAACGGAATCTTGAGACAACAAAGATGTGGTTCTACAGAGAGATGCTCAGTATTAGATAGAGACACGTAAAGAATATATTATATATAATGCTAAAAGAATTTAACACGTTGACGCTCACATAACATGGAGACATCAAGAGGGAGAGACAGAAAAACCTACCCAAGGAGAACGTATAAATGAATAGCATAAGAGACAGTGGGAAAGGCAGTAAAAAGGCAAACATTGATAAAAAGTTAAAAAGCATAGCAAGATGTGGTGAGACATGATCGCCCACATCTGAAGGGATACGGTTAACAGAACAAAAGTGGGTGTATTTCAAGATCTTTCAATTTATTTCAAAGTACACTATGTAGCTATAATTTTAAAATCTCCGCCATGAATCAAATGTCGGCTTAACTATTTCACCGTCTACTATTTTGCGAAAAATCGGTTCATTTTCAGAAGAATATTTTATTTGTTTTTAATATAGAAACTAAGAGACTGAGACACGTTGAAGTACCTGAGCGGCGGCTAACACCTCTACCCAACGTATAAGTTGACAATTTATATCGCTTCAAGCTCACAAGGGCATGAAAAGCATCAAGGTCGACAAAGATACTGAGACACCTTAAAGTACCTGAGCGGTGGCTAACATTTCTACCAGACGTATGGGTTGACAATTTGACTTGCTTCAAGCTTAGAAGGGCATAAAAAGCATCAATATCGACTAAGAAGATAAGACACCTTGAAGGACCCGAGCGGTGGATAACACCTCTACCAGACGTTGACAATTGATCTCGTTTCAAACTCGGAAGTACATTAAAAAAAATCAAGATCGACGTATAAACTTGTCTGCAGCTGGCTTTTGAATGTGTTTATTCGTCCGTATCTGATAAAAGACAGTCTTGGGGAGAACGTATTTACACGTCTATGCAGAGAAGGGGTTAAAAATAGTTAACAGCTTTTACTCCGCTAGGCAACCATCACATGTTTCTTATTAATAATATATATTTTTGTTTAAACGCGATGCAAGTGGGGAGTGGATGTCCTTATACAAACGCATGAAATGTGTAACGCCCACTGTAGAGGAAGTTCTTTTTTATAAGATGTAAATTTTTTATATAGAAACAAACAAAATTAGAAACCGTCCTTTCGCCTTTCATTATTTCATTCTCGTGCATTCACGACCGAACACAAAACCGACCGTGCTAAAAACCGGCGCCATTACCCACACAGACGCATATCAAACAAACTGCCGAGCCTAATTTTCGTTTGATCTCCCTTCGCCATTTATTTATTACGCTATTCAATTCGATCACTTCAACGAAAGAAATCGTTTTTGATGACCGGACTCTTCACAAATTGGCTACCTATCGTTCCGCTTGAATACCTCTACCTTCCCTGCTAGGGAGCGCCTTTTTTTTCCGCCCCGAAACAAGCAGTTTAAATTTCAACGCGTCAGGCGCGGGCGGGACGGCGCTCGTTCGGCGGCATTAACGTGCTTGTATTGCTATCTTGATAATACATCAATTTGCAAGTTTTATTACCGCAAGTAGAGGCCACTTGATCACAGTAAATATATATACCAAACCTCTCTCTCTCTCTCACACACTCTCTCTCTCTCTCTCACACTCTAACTTTCACACGCACACACACACACTTCCTCTTTCTCTTACTCTATCCCGCTCGACTTAGTACCGTTGTCAGAAGCCTATTATCACGTTTTCGGTCGGTTGTCTTCAAACTCCCCGTGGGGGTGAAAATAATTCAGTGGCATGGAGTCAGTAGTGAAAGACAAATTTGTTGATAATATGTTTCCTACGATGGCCATATTTTCCCATGAATGAAGGTCGATTTATTCAAACGATTTGCATTTAGTCAAGCAATATATGTACAAACGAAAAACGAAAGAGTGTAACCAATTGTGAATATTACAAAAAGTGATAAAGGGTCCGATGTCCACACATGATCTATTTGACACCCAGAGTGGTTTATTACATGCTGCTACTACTACTATTAATTCTTTTTATGTGCCATGTCTCTTCATCATTTAGGCAGTCATGGCTCTCCACTTCCTCTATCCCTTGTAGCGCTCAATAAGTTTTGTCCCTTTGCTGCTTCTCCCAGACCACATTCTGTCATCCACTTGCTTAAGCCCGCCAGGTATGTCATACGTTGCTTTCCCTTGTCCCTCTTTCCCTCTATTCGACCTGTGAGTATCAGATTCTCCAAGCCCTCCTTTCTCATTACGTGTCCCAGAAACTTCAGCTGCCTCTTCCTGATGTTAAGTATAAGCTTCCTCTTTGTTTGCATCCTCTCCAAAATTTCATCTTTGCTCACAGACTCGGTCCATGTTATCCTTAGCATCCTTCTAAAGAACCACATTTCCGTTGCCTTGAGTCTCTTCTTCATCTTTTAGGAAACCGTCCAACATTCGCTGCCGTAAAGGAATACAGATGTCACTACTCTTTTCCAGTCTCGTAATACTCTGCCTAGCTTTTGGAATGCGTCTTTGGCCATCCCAATCCGCCTTTGGATCTCAGCGTCGCACTTGTCGTCTTCTATCAAAACACTTCCCAGATATTGAAATTGCCGCACCTGCTTAATTTTAGTGTCCCCGGCATGTAAATTGCATTTCGGGCTCATCCTTTTACTGAGGACTATGCATTCTGTCTTTTTGTAGTTTATTGTATTGCTATCTGAAAAATACGTCAATTTGCACATTTTATTACCGCAAGTAGAGTCCACTTGAACACAGTAAATATTTGTACGAAATCTCTATTTCTCTCTGTCTCTCTATCTATCTCTCACTTCATGTCTTTCACGCACAACTCACACACATATAGATAGATAGATAGATAGATAGATAGATAGATAGATAGATAGATGGAAACAGACAAGTAGACATAGATATTAGGTTGGTGCAAAAATAATGACGTAATAATGTCGTTTTATGATGTTAAAAAATACGTTAAAAAACGACATTATTACGTTATTATTTTTGCACTAACCTAATAGATTGAGATAGATAGAAACAGACAGCAAGACATAGATAGATAGATAGATAGATAGATAGATAGATAGATAGATAGATAGATAGATAGATGAAAACAGACAGCTAGACATAGATAGATAGATAGATGGAAACAGACAGCTAGGCAGATAGATAGATAGATAGATAGATAGATAGATAGATAGATAGATAGATAGATGGAAACAGACAGCTAGGCATAGATAGATAGATAGATAGATAGATAGATAGATAGATAGATAGATAGATAGATAGATAGATAGATAGATAGATGGAAACAGACAACTAGACATAGATAGTGGGGGGTTGAGTAAATAGAAATTATTAATTAGAGAAATGTTAAAATAGTTCATTCCAATTTTAAACAAACCAACAATGTTTTGCCCCAGTTTTTAACATCAGCTTCAGACTTTTCTTAATCAAAGGTGTAATAATTTTAACAGATTCAACATTATGGATAAAATTTAGTAAACTTTATGTAGTATCTTTTCCTGATTTAACAAGAGCAAAAAAAATCACCGTTTTGAACAAAAAGAACTTAGAATGACGTAAAAATCAGTGAAAATTGTTCATCCTTTAATAGTCAGTTGGCCTTAGATTAATTTGTTATGTCTATAAATGTACGTAGAAAAACAGTTGTTGATAAGATAGCGAAGGTTACAATTCACTTCCCGGGGTTTACAATCAGGCTTGTTCCGTCGCCTTGGGCCTGTGTACATCCGCCTCATTATCTTCGACTCTTCGTCGTATTCGACGGAAAAAGGAGGAGGAGAATCATCTATGCCGTTGTCTTCACTGGATTATAATGTCAAACGGCCGTCGTGCAATAACGATAGCACTCTCTGGTTTGACGAGCATTTGATCGCAGGGAAAGACGAAGCCGTACAACAGAGTCATTAGCCAAATGCTCCACAGTAGGGTCCTTACCGTTGCTTTCATCTGAAGCTGGCTTAGGGCCACATCACGCTGAGACACCGATTCCCGTGCGATCACTGAAGTTAACGAATGTCAAGCATTGTCAATACCTAGATGGGTGACTTCTTGGTAATACCAGGCGCTGTAAGCTTAGATGTGCAGGTGGTGTAATAGATAATCGCTCGAAATTGTTAATCGGAAAGCCAATTCCAGTCGAGTTTGTTATATTCACTTAAGTGCAAATACCACTGAGAAAGGTAATGAATCCACCTTTACTACCTCCATCTATGGGTTAATTAGTAAAACGTATCATTAAATCATTATTATCCGAAGAAAACATTCTTAGCATCTAAAAATATTTTCTGGATTTAAATAACCTACAAAGGGTTGACAAACCGCGGGAAACGAATCAATCAAAACAACTTAGAGATGTCACCACAGTCCCAGTACTAAAGAACGGGATTTCGATCAAGCAGAAAAGATGTTAGAAGAATAGGGAAAAGAAGACAGAAGACTGTTGGCTGGTGCAAGGTTTGTGTGCCATACCCAAATATATGAAACGGAGGTCCCCACTTTACTGCATCTTAAAATGTAATCCACAGGATCTGTCTATATATCTGAGATGATGTTTTATGTACACTATTTACATTATTCGGTCTATTGTCCTCATCTTTGTCGCCATATTTATTACAACGTTTCGTCGTTTCAGTATCTGTCTATATATCTGAGATGAGGTATTACGTACACTATTTACATTATTCGGACTATTGTCCTCATCTTTGTCGCCATATTTATTACAACGTTTCGGCCTTCCATTATCTGTTTATATTTCTGAGATGAGGTATTATGAACACTATTTACATTATTCGGACTATTGTCCTTATCTTTGTCGCCATATTTATTACATTTCGGCCGTTGTACGGCCTTTTTCAGGTGGTTGGAACGTCATATAAAATACAATTTGTTTTGTAATTTAATTATGTACAACAGTGGATTATATATTATATGTGAACAATTCAACTAAAATTTCGAAATAAATACAATGCATCTTAATAAAACATTAGAGACATTTTTAAATAAATCAACAATTTCTTGCGGTAAATTTTAGCATCAACTTTAGATTTTTCTTCTGAGAATGTAGCTTTTTTTTTTTTATTAAAATTTATTATTTTTCTTGTTAAAAATGTATCATTTTCTTGAGTCCTATTAGGTTGGTGCAAAAATAATATCGTTTTTTGACGTTAAAAAATACGTCAAAAACGATATTATTTTTGCACCAACCTAATAGAATAAGCCAAGCATTTTCTCAAAATCCTGACGAAATCGTGTAAGATTTTTTACAGTTAACATTCACAGTTTACCATCATCCGGCTAGAATTAACACATTTATAGAATTAAATGATGCAATATAATACGCGATATCTCTAGACAGAAGAAAATCATAAATCATGTTCTAGGGTAATCGATTTCTAGAATTATCACAAAGCATCTTTGAAACAAACCCCCCCCAAAAAATCGTTATTTACACTTAACATGTTTTAACATGTAAAGCGGCCATTTTTTATTTCATTCAATGAAAACGTTGGACTGACTATATCTTATATTTTCTCTCGCTTGAAAGGATTTATCCCGGATATCGTTTATTGTTGTCAAAACGGTTTTCAGCTTAGAAAACACATTCCCTTTGCTTCGTTGCTAATCTTCCTTCTTGTAACTTGTTTCCCATTTCCGGACCTGTTTTTCAATAACCATTTCTATTATGCCTTTGAGAGTGTGCGCAAAAAAATTAACATATACTATGGGAAATTCTATGAAGACTTTATTTTTCTATTTACCATTGCGAAGTACATTATTTGATAGACGCGTGTCATTGGAAGAAAAGTCTAACGGGCTTTCTCTGACGAGCTATATTTCTTAGTTCAACCAGTCCAAACCTTAACAACCTGCAAGTTCCACAGACACCGTCAACTCATTTTCTTTGTATTTTATGGGTTAGAAAATATTTAGGCTCAAATATTTGTTTAAAGTTTAAAATGAGAATTTAAAAGGTTTCAAATGGATCTTTAAAAATGAAAAATCATCTTTAGTTATAGTTTTAATTTCAAGCAAATATAGTCAATTTAATATTTCCAATATTTCCAAATATTTGCTCTATTTCAAAACTAATTTAAATTCACTGGAAGGAGATTTTTTGTTAGAAAGACAGATTTCAACGTTATTTCTGTTTAGCGTTTGCCTCAATTTAATTCTCTTTTTTTTTAATTCTTCCAAAGAAAAATTTACTTCTCTGAACATTTTCTTTGAGAATTATCAGCTGATTTAAAGGATAATTAATTTCATTTAAAACAAATATATTATTTTCTTTAAGTTTAAAATATCGCAGAAAGTCATTATTTTTAACACGTCAGTGGCTGTTTATTTAAGAAATTAGCATGTTGAGACAGTGTTGACAGCGTGATAACATATGGATGTTTATCTAATGTTTTTTGTTTTTTCTACTGGGGCTTTTTCCGTAAAAGAATATTCAAAGAACATAACGCGCGCGACCTTTTTATGTAATTGTTAGTCCTCAGTCATCTTAGAAAATAAGAATAATATTCTCCGCAATTTAATATTTTACTGAATTTTAGATACTTTGCTTTTACATTTAATATTGTCATAGCACTTATTTTCTGATAATGTCGTGTATGAACACCCATATCTAAAAAAAAAATCGTCACGTTTATACACGCACAATAAAAATCAAAATTAGTTTTAAAATATTGGTGGTCGTTGTATTGTACTAATCTTTTCAATTTTCGATTAGTAAAATAGTTTATACTCAATAATAATGTCATCTGGAAGTGGGAAGTTAATAGAGATTTTAAAAGATTTAATATTTAATAAATAATTCTAATTAAAATTTAAGAAAATGAAAAAAATTATTGCAAAAATTAATTATCGAATATTGTTTTTTAAGGCAATAGTGTTCTTAATAAATCTTATTTATAAAACCAATTAAAACGTTTCTAATTAAATATATGTCAGATTTATTGCAGTTATTACTTTACGATTCAGACCAGATTTTTGGTAAATTGTCTTTCTTTTTACAAAAAAATAATGTTTTAAATTCTCCAAGAAGTTTTGCTTTTAACTAATATAAATATTAAGTGATTGATAATTTAATTTCTCGAAATTACTTAAAATTAATTAAGTGGGTGGTAACAGATGTAAAAAAAAATTAAGATCTTCTAAAAATAATTTAATTCATTTGTGAACAAGTCCTGAAAGTTTCATTAAAATCTGATAATTATTTGATTTTTTGCAAGAATTTCAAAATTAGTGTGTTTTTAACGCAAAACAGACGCTACAGTTTCCTATACAAATCTTTGGTCCCAATGCTGAGGCAACAAAAAGTAGATTTCTTAATAACAAAAATGTTTACTCTTTTCTGTTACTAATAATATAAATATTTTGATGCTAAACACCTTGTTTTTATCAATTTTGAGGCATTTTTCATCATAGCAATTAAAATATTTTCTAATTAAATAATGACTAAGATTAGCCTTTTTAAATAATGAGATTTTAGCTTTTTAAATGATGACTTAGTATAGCCTTTTTAAATAATGACATAGTTAAACCTTTTTAAATAATGGCTTAGTTTAGCCTTTTTAAATATTGACTTCGTTTAGCGTTTTTAAATAATGACTGAGTTTAGCCTATTTAAATAATGACTGAGTTTAGCCTATTTAAATAATGACTGAGTTTAGCCTATTTAAATAATGTCTGAGTTTAGCCTATTTAAATAATGACTGAGTTTAGCCTATTTAAATAATGTCTGAGTTTAGCCTATTTAAATAATGACTGAGTTTAGCCTATTTAAATAATGACTGAGTTTAGCATTTTCATTCTCCTTCAGTATAACCTTGCGCATTTTTGGAATAATCATCTTGTTTAGAGTGATTTGATTAAAACCAAATAATCCATTTCACTCTGATCTGGTTCTTGTAAAGATATATCAAATATTGAGTGGGTGTAATTCATGCGGGTTTTGAAAAAATATCTTGTCTGAAGATATGATATGGAAATAGCGATAGACTCGCAACAGGATCGTTAGGTTTCGTCCGCAGGAAAAGAGTTTGTAGCGTGGAAAATTATAAATCGCAATAAAGGCCGTGTAGACGCATTGCGCTCAACAAAAACAGACACGTAAGGACTTGGCAAATATGGCTGCAATACGCCATATTTGATCCGATCTGGCTTTTATAAAGTTATAGCCAATATACTGGAACTGATATTGTGTAGGCGTAATTCATACGGGACGCGAAACATACGTTACCGGAAAGACATAGGTATATGGATAGACACAAGAAGAGAAGCAAAAGAACAAAAAGTATAATAATGTATTCTTTATTTGCCGGCTCATAAGACGAATGGATTACAAGTGTATTTTGGGAAGAAAGGCAAGATGGAAACCGTCCCAGAAGCAAAACCTGTCTATTTTCAGCTTCGGTAGACGGCTTCTTCGTCATGACCATAACATATCGAGTTATGCAAAATAAAGGCTTATTTTATCTTTTTCTTTTGTTTTCAAAATACGCCTCAGACACCGAAAAATCGGGTAGATGGGATTAATCTGATACAGATAAATTAAAATAGATTGAGTTTGTGTATTTTTCATAGATAGATAGATAGATAGATAGATAGATAGATAGATAGGAAGGAACTAAGTGATATAGCTAAATATGTAATGAGTGTGATAGATAGATAGATAGACAGATAGAAAGAGAGAAAGATAGAAACTAAGTGATATAG